>PVKB01000080.1:416774-547873 GCA_004027205.1 Ctenodactylus gundi
AAAAAAAAAAAAAAAAAAAAAAAAAAAAAAAAAAAAAAAAAAAAAAAAAAAAAAAAAAAAAAAAAAAAAAAAAAAAAAAAAAAAAAAAAAAAAAAAAAAAAAAAAAAAAAAAAAAAAAAAAAAAAGAAAGAAAAGAAAGAAAGAAAAGAAAAAGAAAGAAAGAAAAAACTTGCCACACAAAGGAATAACTCTGTAGTCTACTTCAGTATTAGCTGAATAATGACTAGCACTTTCTATGATGAAACTGCCTGGAGCCAAGAAAGAACAACTTGTAAAATTAACAAGGTGTTAGGTAGAGTATTACAAGGATATTAAGGATATTTAATACAGTGGCAAAATTCATATTTGAAGAAACACTCTTTTGCTCCCACCTAACACACCTTAACTTGAAAATATCAAAGTATTTTTGAGTAATTTAACTATGTTCCAGAAAAAAAACACAAGAATGTTGATAGAAAAGTGAGCATATTTAGCACCCAGACAATGTAAAAAGCTTAATTCTGGTACACAATCAAAACTTATTGAGTAGGCATGCAAAAAGTCTATAAATCTACAATGGAGAAAAAAAAACAACCAAAGCTTCCTCGGAAGGGACAGCATAGTACAACAGACTGATGAACATTTCATCCAGCTTTAAGAGAAGGCCATCGACCTCCTCCGGTGTAGCAGAAGCACAAAGCAAGTGTCCTATGCAAAAGGTTCATTGTGTGACTAAGACTCCTCTGAGTTCAACACCATGGTGTCAGCCTGAGTGGCCACTGAAGTCTCTGCTAATCCTTACATCTTCTCCCACCTCCAACCTAGCAGAGTTTTCTCTAACTAGTTTAAAACCACACCTCCCACCTGTTTATCAGTCTATTGTACCATGCTGACCTTTTGCGTCTTTGTGGAAAGAGGTTTATAATACACAACTGATAAAGAAAACAATCTGAAAAAAATGAAGAGGATTTCCATTTCCTTATATTCAAATGGTGTGTATGTTTTCCAGAAAGATTGAAAGCCATATTCTTCCTCTAATACCTATGTACTAATCACCCAGAAATGATGCCCCAAGAACAAGTAAAAGCTGTTAAGAGAAAGAAATGTAGAAGTGATAAAAGATAGGCTGACTCTCTCTTTTTTTTATTCCTAGTTGTCAGACAATATCTCTTAAAGATGTAAATCAAGATGCATGGGTAAAATGTTCTCAAATATATTATAAGACAAGCCAAAAATATGTATCAAAAATGTATTGTAATAGGAAGGGAGAGAATTAGTGAAGATAGTATCACTAGTTACATTGTAACTCACAGAAAGGAACATCATTTTGAAAACTAAAAAATAAGGTATATAATATAAAGTCAAAGTCATAAAGATAACCCCTAACACAAATTTGAATCTTCAAGTTAATCAGAGGTACAAATTCAAAACCTATAACAAAAAAATCACAGATATTTTAAATAATAAAAAGCAAAACGACAAATATTGAGAGAATAAACCCTCACTCTTATATATATATATATATATATATATATATATATATATATATATTTTTTTTTTTTTTTTTTTTTTTTTTTTTTTTTTTTTTCCTATAACAGAACTCCGGAGGTCTGCCTCTAGAGCCAGAGCTGCGGCCCCTGGTCCCATCAGGGAGCCAGGTTCTTCTGGCTGCTGTTCTGCCACCCTGCCCATTAGACTTCCCCTTTCTTCAGAAAGGATGGCAGAAAGATGACTGCTCCCGGAGACCGGGAAAAGGGAAAGGGAAGGGACAAAGGAGTAAGTCTGCTGGGTCTGTCCTCTTTCAAAGTCCCATGAAAAGTAACTGACCCCGCAGGTTTAATCTGTCACATGAATAAAATGAATTATTCCTTGAAGATTCTGCCTATTCTGAATCATCTGACACCTTCTATCATCCCAGAGTACCCGACACACACCTTTATACAGTACACTGAACATGTTTCAAAATAGTCCATTTACTTCCTGCCAAGATTAATCACCCCTCGACTTCCTAATGTCTAGCAAAATAACCAGCATAAGCACTTGGTAAATATTTGTTGACTAGCTCAACAAATTAGGATAAACCTTGGACCCATAATCCCTTCATTCAATAAGACTTTGTGTTTTGAATTTTTTGTTGTTTGGGAGATTTATTTGAGGTTGTTTTGTTTTGTGTCTCATGTCAGGTACTCTTCTGAATGTGTGAGCAAAGCAAGAATCCTTATTTTAATGTATTCTCCATTTTAGTGAAGAGATACTGAAAATAAACATAAGCATGATATATTAAAGTAAGTAATGTGCTAGAAGCTACTAAGTGCAATGAAGGGGTAAAGGAGATGAAATCTAGTGGTGGCCAGGATATAGAGGTTGCCAAGCTCAATTTTAATTACAAGAATTATGGGAGACCTCATTCAGCAGATGAAGGAAGGGAAGAAGCTAGCCAAGCAAATATCATAACCCAGGCAGAAGGAATGGCCAGTACAAAAGCCCTCAGGTAAAAATGGGCCTGCTGAGTTGAGAGTTCACCAAGGGCCCAGTGGGGCCAGAGATTAAGTAAGGGCAGGGAAGAGAAGCACATGCAGACACCAGACCATGCCATGTCGGGATTCAGAGGTCATTAAAAAAAATATTTACTTTGAGTAAAGTAGACAGGCCAATATAAAAGTATGTGTTTGAAAGTAAGTATTTTTTCCAACTTAATAAAGAGAAAATAATCTTAGCATCTGAAACAGATTTGGAGAAACCTCTTTGTTTCGAGTGTTGATTTATGTCCAAAAAATATTGACTGCTTTGAAATATACTCAATATTGAAAAATACTCTAAATGTTTTCTTACTAAACTTTATTTCCTACCAGAAAAAAACTAATTTCAGTTTCCATGGCTCCTTAAATATATCTCAATAAAAGTTGTATCTCAGTTTTATCTGTTAAAATCATGTATAAAGTTTGTTTAGAGGAAGAAATTGTCACATTTATAAATTGAACAGCTACAGATTCCACTGAAATATAAAAAGCCTTCAAAAGCTCCAAGTTTTTAAATACTCATTGAGTGCTCTAATCTTCTAATTTTACAGAGGACTTCTTTTTATTTTAAGGTTTCACAGTGAAATCAAGTAGCCATAATTTACATGGACATTCAGAAGTCAATGAAGCTAGGAAAGTGTAAAACAAAAGAAGTAAAGAAAAGGAGGGAAGAAAGGAGGAAGGGATGGAAGAAGCTGACATACTAAAACTAAGGGTTTTAAAAGAAAAGGTAAACAGGTAGGACTAAGAGGCTGAACTATGTCTCAGATAAAAGAACTGTCTGGATTATGTGCTTACCACATAATACTAGGCACAGTTTTAATCAATCAGCTGAACATCAATCAACTATATCAGTTATGGTAGTACACATAATCCCAGAGGTCTGAGAAGGTAAGGCAGAATCACAAGTTTTAATCCAACTTGGGCACTTTGGTAACTGAGGCTCTATTTCAAGCAAACAAAACAGAGAACAAGGGATTGGGGACAAAGTTCAGCAAAGGCCCTGGGTTCACCTCTAGTAACAAAAAAGAAAAATAAATTCCCCACTACTTTTATTAATATACATATGCAATACATAGTGTTTAAAATGAATTTGGGTATTTCATGCACATATGTATCATATCAACTTTACAATCCCTTCCCATTTTGGGCCCTCCCACTCCTTCCTTATCCCTTCCCCCAACTCCAGCTATCACTTCATGTGGTTCTATAGAATGTCTGTGTTCTGGGTTTTCCAAGTCAGAGAAACTATACGGTACTTAACATATTAATCTTCCACACCTAAATTTTTAAAAATCAACGATTGCTATCATGTTAGGAATAGCTAACACAGACTGTAACTGTCATCATGGGTCTTTTTTTTTTAGCTTTCTATGAACTCACAAGCACCAGTGTCAATGTCTTCATCTTACATAGTCAATTGTGCAACTGGATGATTTTAAAAACATCCACGGCTTTCTTGACTTTCTTTTACTACTATTCATGTCTTTTATCATATTTTTAATCTTACTGAGTATATTTTTCAGCTCAAGATTTTGAGTTTTTAACTGCATTTTTCTATAAATACTGATAGAAATGGGATGACCTTGAGGATGGATGATCCTAGTGATACAAACCTGCAATTTGAGGATAAACAGCAACCAAGTGGCCAAACTTACAGAGTTTTAGGCTGGAGGAGTGTCACAGAAATTACAGCACTTTTCTAGCAAGGCCCTAAGTTAGATTCCCCAGAACCATAAACTGGATGTGGTGACACACACTTGTAATCTTAACATTTGGAAGGCTGAGGCAGGGGGTTTGTTGCGAGTTTGAGGTAACCTAGGATACATAGTGAATTCAGGACCAGTTTGGACTACAGCGTGAAATCCTGACTCAGAACCAAACAAGACAAAAAAAATTTACTGAGTTTTAGGCATAGAGCTCAAACTTAGGCAAGAGGAAAAAAAACATTACTTTTGACAAATTCTCTCTATATCCTAAGTTCCCTAAGGTTAATTTTGACCACTGAAGAATCTAAAAAGATCCCAAAATCTTCTTACATCATTGCTACCAACCACAAGTTGGTAAATGATCACCTCTGACATCTACACTGAGAAAACTTACTTGAAGTTATTGATTTAATCAAACACAGTTACATAGTTACAGCTTGTAATTCAACTCACTATCCTTTGAAGTGCTGCAAGATTAACCATCAAGTAAAGCTCAATAGGCTTTTGCCTGTCTGGTTGCACAGGCCTCTGTAATCACAGCTCTCTGGGAGAATAAGGCAGGAGGATCACAAGTTTGAGCTCGGCCTTGACAATTTAGGGACTGAGGGCGAAGTTACCTTTAAATGAGAAGTTTAAAAAATGGACTGGGAAAGTGGATCAGTGTGGAGACCCTTGGATAAGTGTGGAGACCCTCAGCTCAATCCTTAGCACTACAAAATTAATTAATTAAAAAGAACAAAAAGATAAGTGAAATGTAATTGAAAATGACAGGAACTGGTGTTATACTACAGAGTGCATGAACTCTCAACAATACAATTATAAAAGTGGATAGGTCCGCGGATTAGAGCACTTGCCTAGGAAATGTAAACCACAGAGTTCAATCCCCCAGAACCACATAATAGCTAGGCGTGATGGTGCACACCTATAATCCCAGCATTGAAAAGACTGAGGCAAGAAGACTGCTGGCAGTTTGAAGGCAGCCAGGGCTCCATAGTGAGTTCAGGACCAGCCTGAACTACAGCCCTGTCTCAAAAAAAGAGGGGATAATTGACACTGTATGTATCCAGTGACCCCGAATTCAACATGCAGTAAAAAACAGACACAGAAGCAAAACATTAGAAATGAAATGAAGAAAGCGTAGCTCAGTGGATGGAGTTGGGTGCAACAAGTGGAATGGTTCCGGAAAAGTCAGAGTGTGACCGGCAGTCTCAATAGATGTGTGGAAGAAAAATCACGTCACTAACGGAAAACAGAGTGAATAATTCACTTACTAACCTCCTCAATGTTTAGTAAAAATAAGGGCAAACCACTAAAATGGTGTCATTAAAGACTTGAAAAGTAAACAGTCATTTATTCTCCAATATTTAAAATAATCCTTTTACAAAGGATCTCTACATGGTGACCTTTGAGCAACTTTCTTTTTGTATTTATGTCATGGGTTCTGTTATATAAACAGAATGTCCCATCTCAAATCTAAATTAGGTGCTGATATTCTTATAGCACTGTTTTCCACTTATTTGTATTTGGTATTAAAGCACTCGCTTCAGTACCACCTGAATTTTATTTGCAATGCACAGTAATATCAAGTCAGACATGACTGTTCTCCCTTATTTAAGAAATTATAAATAAATAGGGTGATAATAAATTAAAATAATCCAACATGGGGTAAATATCCTAAAATTAATATTAAAGATACAGTTAGTACTTTCAAGAGTGGCAAGTGAGACGATGCTATTAACGAAAACCTAACTGAACTAGATCTTTGTAGAAATCACCTGACCCCAACTCACTGAAGGCCTCACATTCGATTTTCCTATAAACTCTCAAATTATAAAAACAAGGTACTCAGTGTTGACTAGAAGGCAGAAGAGAGTGAGAAAAAGAAACTAGATCCTTATCTTGCTTGTCTCCAGCTGTTGAGATCACTGAATTACACTGAGCTGGAAATATCCACTTCTATTAAAACCTAGCAGCAGATGTATTAATTTAGAAGCAATTCTAAAAATTTAATCATTTCATTTGTAAATGGTACAAAGCAGTCCCAAATGTGCCCACCAGTCTGACACACACATTCACAAATGAATTTTCCAAACTTAACTTTGTTGTAGCTTTTTCAAATGAACTCTGTGATATTTGGTTTAAACACTGTATAACTCTACAATCCTTGAAAGGCTGAGAGGCTGCAGCAGTCAAAAAACAAAAACAAACAAACAAAAAAGAAATAATTAAAAAAACAGACAAAGATGTAGGTAATGATTCAAGATAGTAATTCACTTATTTTACTCAAGGCTCTAGAAATTTAATTCTCCAAGCACTGAATGATTTTGTTCACTCAAAAGAGTCTTCTGTAAAATTACTATGGAAAGCAGTATGGAGATTCCTCAAAGAAGTGAAAACAGTTCAATTTCACCAAGCCATACCTCTTCTATCTTCCCAAAAGTTACAGAAACATCATACAACAGAGATATATGCATACCCATTTTTATAGCTGAACATCTAATAATAGCTAAATTGTGGAAGATATCAAAATAACCATAAATATATCAACAGGTTCAAAAAATACGTAAGTATAAGGCCCTAAGTTAGATTCCCCAGCACCAACTGGACATAGTATGGCAATGTGTACATACTGGAGTACTATGCTGTCATAAAGACATAGAATTGAGTCATCTGTAGGAAAAAAAAATACAACTTGAGACCCTTATGCTTGCTTAGTGAAGTGAACCAGAAGCAGAAGGTTAAATTTCACATGGTTTCTCTAATATGAAAATCCAAATGTATAAATATATAATAGAATCAAATGGATGAGATTCTGGGAGTCAGATGAGAGGGTGACAGAGGGTGAGGGATAGGGAAGGTGAAGTTGATGCAACATACATGGGCACAAAATTCTCAAGTTTAATATTTCATATGCATATGAAAAATAGAAAAAAATAAAATGAAATTTGCAAATCCTTTGGTGTATACAGAGAATCCACTCTCCCATGGTCCTTAACCATGTGCGTGGAGTCGACTAGCAGAAGACCGTCTCTCCGGTGCTCCTGTGTACATTCCAAGGAGTGCAGAACGTAAATACTGAAGGAAGCAAGTAGTAGATGCACACTCATCGTGAGGTAAGTGCAGAAATATTTTGCTACTTTTCCCAAACTTCTACAGTTAGCCATCCCTGTGTTTTTTATCCTGTATTTCCTCTCTTGTGACACTTTTTTTTCTCCAGCATCTGTCTGTCCTAGTACACTGTGAGCTCCACAGGTCAGAGGATTATTCCCCTTTGTACTTGCACTGCCTTATGGCCGATGCATCCTCAGGAGTCTTAAATCTGCTGAAGCCAGATTGTTTCAAAGGCCCATAATTTCTGTTCAGGATGCTCACTCTTCACTGTATACTTTTCAGCTACAATCTCATAACAACCGTTGTCTATTTCTTACAACTCTTAATAGCCCCAATGAAATTTTAGCAATCCTATAAACGTGCAATACAAATCTACTCAGCATCAATGTTGGAAATGTTATTCAGCAAAGCAGATGCTCCTATTATTCTTTAGTTGGGGAAATTGAAACCAGAATATAAAATCATCCCAGAAAAGATTAAAATTTACCCAATTTTCTTCATCAAAATTGAGTTAAAATTTGTAATACTTTACATAACCAAGAACCTAATTCCAAGACATTTTATAATATAACACTTTTTTTTCAAGGCAGGGAAATTATTGTCTCTGACACTACAATGGTGGGTTTACATCATCAGACAAGCACCAAAACTGAGCTCTAATGTAATCTATGGTCTTTGGGTAATAATGATGTGTCACTGTGGACAAAACAGAGGGACCAGGGATAGTGCTGCAGATAAAGTTTGGGGCATGGTAGTGGGCAGGAGTAGATGGGAATTGTGCATATTGCAATTTCACTATGAATCTTTAAGTACCCTAAAAATAATCTAATGATTAAAAAACAAGTAATACTAAGATGACATAAAGTATTACTTTTCTTGGGATTTTAACCTAGTTACCTAAGTAAAATTTACAGAGGAAAAATTAAATTGGGTTTTTGTGAAAACAATTGTTTCTTCTATGGAATGTTAAAAAAAAAATACTCTATAATGTCAACCAAAGCCAGTGATTCCATAAAGTTACTATTATGTCTTTTCTTTCTTAGTGAATTTCACAAAGAAATATTAGACCGTGACAATGCATGGGATTTCAGAGGAAACTATGTTCTGCTGCGGGCCAACTCCTCAGTGCTCACTGATGCAACTGGCCCAGGTTTGCATTATCTGGCACTTGCAGCTTTTGCCTGGCCTAGTGAGCAGCTGCACTGTCACTCCATTAAGATGGCTTCAGCAGCCGGTGGTGGAGCAGAATTTTCAGAAGGGCCTCTTCTTTCAGGAGTTTACTCCTATACTTGAGCTTGGAAGCATGCAATCATAATTGCTCAAATTAGACCCCTGAACTTGAAAAACTATAGTGGCAATAAATATTGGGAGATTTAAAGCAATTCCTTAATAGGTGAGGCAAATATTTATTCTGACCTCAGAGCAGAGATTCCTAATGTGGTTTCAAGTGAACATTTATACTAAAAATCATATATTCTTATATCTAAAGAAGGTTCAGTTCTTAATAACTTAGAACTCACATTGCCCAAACTTACTTGGACCATACTCTTTACTGCTGCTGTTGTTTCTTATAATGTTTATTAACATTCAAAGGAGCAACTGTTACAGAACCTATTTAGGTAACTGTCAGTACATATGAATGATAACAATAGTGGGGCATTTAAAATAAGCCTTAAATCATTTATTCCTAGCATAATAGAACACAACTAGCTAGAGGAGTGAGAGTTTACTAGATACACAAACATAAGTAATGCTGAAGATCTTAATAGGAAAGAAATTATGGACTAAACTACAAAAAGTATACAAACAAATGTCTTCAAGTCATCAGAATGTGAGCTCTATCAGTTTTGTTTAGGTGACTTCCAAAATGGCCAGCTCATCTCATTATTTCTGCTTCCTAACGTATCATGTTATCTTTCTAACATCAAATGATGCTGTTACATACAGTATGCTATGTGCTCATGACAATACATGAGTTCTATAATACAGCAAGTGTATGTATTTTAAATACTGATTATCTTGATGATAGAAGTTGAGTGGCAAAGTAATAATTTTAATTTTGTAATCATTTTTCTACTTAATACCACCAAAAGTTTCTCTAAAAACTGTATTTTCCAAAGGAGTCTTATGTTAAACCCTATAAATGAACCGTGCTTTCTATACATACCTTGTAAGAGCTTAAATTACACCAACTCTGCTAACTGAATAGTTATCAGATGTTTTGAACATATTCTTTTTAATTTTAGGCTTTAATATCAATTAAAGATATATTAAATCTCCCTAGAGATACTTCCAAAACATGGGGATAGTTACTCAAGTTTTAAAAAATTATTGGTCTAGCTATATAAACTCTTATTTTACCTTGCATGACTTTTTTCTGCTGTGATTTGGTATGACTCTATAGTATCATTATAATTATATATTATATTATGTCATGCCAACTCCACTTTTATTTAATCATAAACTTACCTTAATTTTATAATGTCCTTTTCCTAAGCAAAAATATGCTATCAATCATGGTTTTATATTATATATATATTATATTCCTAATAATATTAAATAATATTTTAAAAGATGTACCCTCTAGAAATGTGCATCATCAGTTGACTATTTAGCACATACCTTGTAAACAACTATGTGTGGTCTCAGTGGTGCAGGCTTGTAATCACAACACTTTGTAAGCCTGAGACAAGAGAATCACTAGTTGGAACACAGCCTGGCAACATAGCAAGACTCAGCAGTGGTTTGGACCTGGACTGCTCCCCCTAAAGCCTCATGTATTTGGATGTTGTGGAGTACCAATGGAACCATGTGCTGTTAAGTGGTGGGACCTGGTCAGAAGGGAGAGAATACTGGGGCTTGACCCAGAAAAGATGGGTCTCGGGGACATAACCTAAAAAAATATATGCTGGCTCTGTCCTTCCTTGCTCATTTGGCTTCCTATCTTTCATTCTGTGAACAAGTTTCCTCCAGCTAGGCCTCCACTATGTGTTTCACCTTTGCCAGCCACCCATGAATAGACTGAAACCTTTTAAAACTGTGAACTAACGTAATTTTTTTCTCCCTCAAATTGTGTATGTTGTATTGTGTCTGACTAACAAAAAAGTAACTAAGGCACAATCTGTCTCAAGTAAAAAAATAAAAGAACACAGCAAAGGCCTTGTGTTCAATCCCCAGTGGCACAAAAATAAGAAAGAAAGAAAAAAAGAAAAAAAAGAAAGAAAGAAAGAAAAAAAAGAAAGAAAAGAAAGAAAGAAAGAAAGGAAGAAAGAGAGAGAGAGAGGGAGGGAAAGTAGAAATAAATTTTTTGCCCATTACGATGAAAAATGAAAGTCAAAGTTGGGCACAGTGAATATAATCTCCCATTCCTATCATTCCTCTAGCTACATGTAAAAAAATAACCAAACAAAAAATATTTGTTTATATCATTTTTTGGGTGGAAAAATAGGGAGAGACTCTTTCAAAATAGTATGGTCAAGGATTATCCAAAATACCAAAGGGGCTACAATTCCAATGTTAATCTTCTATGTACGACAATATATCAAATGAAACACTTTCCCGGAACATACAATTCTCAAGAACAAACAAAGACCCCAACTAATTAAAGACGGATACTGCTAATGCTTTAGACGTACGTATTATGTTAGTGCCCCTGTATGTTTAGCTACCTTTTTTCTTTCTAATCAAGTGACCTGCTCTCTTTTGGTTAAGTTTCAACCACAAGACATCACTGTACTCTTTTTTTTTTTCAAGATACACGTCACAGCACATCGAGAAACGAGGAACTTTCAGTGTCTGTGGTAACATCACTTGATAAACAGACTCCTTTGAACAGCAAGCCCCTGTCTGCCTGGGCTATATAAAGCAACAGAAACATTGACTAACAGTCACTTGCTGTAAGACCATGAGAGCAGCAGCCATCTCCACGCCAAGACTGGACAAAATGCCAGGAATGTTCTTCTCTGCTAGCCCAAAGAACTTGAAAGAAACTGGCAATTCACTTTTAGACGACAAAACACAGAAAAGGAGACCAAAGACTTTGTAAGTTTATTTACTATCTCACTTAAATTTTCTCTAATGTTTGGAGGACTGTGAATATAGAAGAAAATAGAAGTACTTAGTTTAGTCAGATCATAGCAATTACCTGCTGTGAGTTATAAGAACATCCAGTTGTATTAAAAAATAATGTATGTATGGCATAAAATTAAATGTGGATTTTTCCAGACACTGGCTCATTAAAATGACTATTTTATCAAGCAAAATATTATATGAACTATTTTATGATTGCCTTTCATTGAAGACACATAGTCCATTCTTTTTTTTAACAAATGAAATAAATTCTACTGAGGAAATAAGAATATTTATTTTCTTTCTTTGTAGTGGAATGGATATGAAAGCATACCTGAAATCTATGATCCCACATCTGGAATCAGGAATGAAATCTTCCAAGCCTAAGGACATGTATGTATGCTAATACATTAAATTATCATTATCATTTCCAAGAGCCTACACATTCCTCTATCAAAATAAGAGATTCATATTGCATATAACAGACCTTGTTTAACTTAGGTAACATGCAGAATAAGATTAGACTACATTATTATCAATATAAATTAAATAAAAACACCTGCATGTCTGTATTTACCATTTATTTTGTGCCATCAGATTTTATCTGTTTGAATTTTTCAAACTTCATTGGCATATTATTTTTATAACCATACTAAATCTAAGGGACTCTTTATACAGAAATGTTAAAATTCACTAGAACTACAGCCTTAGTTTTATAATTATCAAAATGCATCAGCCATCTGATTTCAATTTGGTTTACATAAAGCATAGCTTAGTAATTTATATAAATGTTGTCTGCTGCAGACTTTCTGCTGATGAAGTACTACAGTGGTCTCAATCTCTCGAAAAACTTCTTGCTAACCAAAGTGAGTATGCATTAATTACTGAATGTTTCTAGCTTTAGCTCACTACAATCAGAGATTGAATGGTTTTTCAAAAGACATAGTGTGCTTGGTAGGCTCATATACATAAAGTTGTATTCTAGGTTTGTTTTTTTTTTTACATGTATTACTATCTATGGCAAAGTATGCCTCTTTGTAGGTGATATTGACTTAGTATTCATTTTTATCACTGTCCTTTAAATAAATCTACCAAGTCAATGAAGTATTTTCATAGAAACAAAATTAAAATTATGCTGAGTACTGAAGTTTAAAGTTTTTAAAAGTAAACCAAGGATCTATCTTAACATATAAGCTGACATTCTGAAAGCTCCCCAAAGAATATATTTTGTTGGATGTGAAAAAACAGGATTCATTCATTAAACTAGTTTTTGACTGTTTGTGAATCCACTGTAATATAATAAGTGCCTCATTCTTCCCACCTTTATGTGGCAAGCATTTTACAGGCACCAAGTACTCAAAAGCAAAGACACAGTCCACTGTTACCTTGAAGGTCATTGTGACATACCAAGTAAATAACTCCATTATGTTTAAGAAAACTTATTATAACACAGATAAATGAATTTTTACACAGTCATGTGAGAGTTTTCTGTTGAAAAAAAAGGGAAAGAATGCAATCATTTATCTTCCTCTTGTCAAAAGTACTGTAATTCTATGTGGATTAGAACTTATTTCAGAAGTGCAAACAAGCAGGTTGGTCTCTATCTGAAGGGTCTCTTCTCCATAGCAACACTTTAAGGAGTCTTTCTTGTGGATCAATAGTTCAACCTCATTCATCCATCTTATTATCATACTTCCTGTCCAATTCAGCTAACCAAATAAATGGAAAAGAAATGGCCCACATGATTCTCAGCAATGCTAGTAAACATAAGCAGTGTATCAGGAACACAGGTAATACATAAGCCAAATATTATCAGCCTAACATGACTGAATGAGAAAATTGTATTTGTAATTATTACCATTATACCAATACCTGTGTCATTAATGTTTGCTTCCCTGAAATACTCTGCATTCTATGATGTTAGTGTTTATAGGACTGAAGCAACAACAGCCATTCTGCTATACTGAGCAACTATGTGACCGTGAACAATTTCACCTGATCTCAAATTCCTCTTCTATACCTCAAAGAATTTCCAAAGACTTCCAGTATCTACAAAACATAAGTTACTTTTACAGGAGTCACTTAGTATCTCTGCTCCTACAGGATATAATAGTTTTTTTTTTCTTACGGGTTTCTCAAGATATTTATTTATTAGAACAACTAATTTAATTCTCTCAATCTTTCCTCTTTTTCAAGCTGGTCAAGATGTCTTTGGAAATTTCCTTAAGTCAGAGTTCAGTGAGGAAAATATTGAGTTCTGGCTGGCTTGTGAAGACTATAAGAAAACAGAGTCTGATCTTTTGCACTCCAAGGCTGAAGAGATATATAAAGCATTCGTGCATTCAGACGCAGCTAAGCAAGTGAGTACTAGGTTTATTATCCTCAGTTTATGTCTAAAAGAATTTAGATAAGAAATAAAATCCATAATACATGTCAAGACGAAAACTTTTTTTGAGTATTATGATTTTGCTCTTATATATTTAGAAATATTCATCTAAGTTAGCACAAAAATAATACAATTCTTCCATTTGTAAAGATGTCAGTGCCAGAAATGAAAAGATTGATTCTGTAAACCTACCTAAAAGGATGCAGTTTGGAGAAAAGAAGTACAAATTTATTGACTAGAACTGTGAATCTGTAATGAACCATTTCATCCTGGGTATGGATAAATGCAGGTTGCTGTAATATGAACAATTATAGCAACAAAACTATGTCCAGTTAATAACAGTGCATATTGTCCAGTATAATATTCCTAGCTGAAGGAGAAAATCACTGTATAAAGAGCCTTTTTAATCTACCAAATTTTATTTGTCCATAGCACTCTTCTGAAATATGTTCCATCTTGTATGAGCAAATTTTTTTTATTCTACCTCTTTCATATCTCACAAACATACTATGAGAAAATGTAGAGGAAAGACTTTCTTGTGACTATTTTTATGTCCTCCATATGTAGTGTAGAGCTGATTCAGAATTGGCATTCAAAACGTATTTGAACTGATCTAAATGAGGCCTTAAAACTACTTTATTGAGATGCATCTAAAAACTAATACATCTAAAAATTTACCATAAGAAGTATAGAATAATTAATAAACGTTTCTTTTTTAGATTAATATTGACTTTCGCACTCGAGAATCTACAGCTAAGAAGATAAAATCACCAACCCCCACAAGTTTTGATGAAGCCCAAAAAATTATATATACTCTTATGGAGAAGGACTCTTATCCCAGGTTCCTGAAATCAAATATTTACTTAAATCTTCTAAATGACCTTCAGGCTAATAGCTTAAAGTGACAGTAACTGTCTGAAAGAAATGACAAGATGGTATCTGGGAAAAAGGGATGCACTGCTGTGGCTACCTGGGTGGCTTGCCAGGTTCAGAGGAAAAAAACAAAGCAATGAGAAAGGCGGATGTGGAAGTTATCCAGGTGCAGGACTGATGAGTAAATGAGGTGAAAACAAGAGACTATAGAAGGAAGAAGACACTGTGGTACCATCGCAACACACAGCAGACCTCTGTATCAGAAAATCCCTCACACTGCAAAGACCAGGTAACACTGGTGAGACAGAAACTGAATAAAATGACTGATAGCAGCTTGCTGTAAGCTTCAAAATCAACTGACATTTATGTGTAACTACATAGAGATTATGTGTGCTGCTGAAATCTCATTAATGTGGATGACTACTTCAGAAGTATGTATTCCAAATCACTATTGCTATTATTGGCATGAAAGCTTTCAGTATTGTTTTGAGTGTATTTTGTTTGGGAGTTGTGAAGAGAATCTTATTTAACTTAAGCTATTACTCTTGAAGTTGGGACCTCAAAATACATTCACGAATTAAATTATCACAGTGATAATAATAAATGTGAGTTTTGCATTAATAAATATTATGGAAATAAGTCTTTTTGTATTTAACTTTTATATTTAAACTGGCTTTTTTCCTCTAAAAATTTCAAAAAAAGTGTACTGTACTTTCTACAATCTATTCAGTATCCAAATGATTATCTAATTAATCCTAGATTCTATGTATTGGCCAGAATCATCAGTTTTCTATCTGTCACTATGTATACTAATTGAACAAACAGGATCTCATGTGGTTGAGCTTCAAATCACTGATACATCAATGAAGTCTTTTTAAAAAGTGACATGATGGTTATTTTAAGAACTATTTCAACTGAACGCTGACATTTTATTATGAATCAAAGTTTATAAAACTTAGATGAGTTCCCTCATTTATCATTCACAGCAATCCTACAGCAACTGAGACTCAAAGGTTTCTCACTAGCTTCCAAATTTAGCTCTCAAAATTACCTATAACGTTAAAGTACAGAGACACATCTATTTCCAGGTTCCATCTCAGACTGAGTGGATCAGAAAATCCAATGGGTAGGATATAGGAATGTATATTTAAAAGGAAACTCTACGGAATTCTGAAAACACCTGATAATCCAGGGCTGAGAACCTGGAGACTGAGGAGTAAACACAGTTCGGGGGAACTGCTCTGAACTCTTCTAATGACCTAACTTTTGCTCTTTCTTACTATGCAACACTGCCACCAAGTGATCAGCAGACAGACATTTCCTAAATTACAAATCAGCAGCAATCCCAATGTCAGCTAAGAAGGAAAATAAAAATTCTCTAAACCAGTCAGATCCCCAAATAGACTGCTCAGTTCTATTTCCCAATATGCCTGTGTTATGCATCAAATTTAATAATCAGTCACCCACACACGTAGCATATTCTTACTAGGAGCTTTTCTAGTCATCGGGCAACAGCAATATATATATACCAACTGGTTTAAAAAGCATTATTCTTTGAGTGTCCCCTGGAAAGAATCTTAATTAGATCTACTTTATGTTTTATTTTACACATTAGCAGGTCATGCTGTAAGAGAATCTTAGCAAGAGGGTCCAGTTTAACTACCATCATCTTCACCTTTTTCATGTATCTCTTTCCCTTTACTCACTATGCCATCAAATTCTGCCAATCCTGGTTGATACATTGCCTCCTAGTTCTTATTCCTCTGATCCCAGTACAAGTGCTCATGGTAACAATGCACATGACTGGGTCTCATTGTTCTTAGCTTTTTCTCTCTAATTCATCCCTAAGTGGCCCTAATACATCATCCTCAAAACTAAAACTACAGATCTGGACACCTCATTTTCTGTGGACATATGCACTGAAGCTCAAATGTGTCCTTCTGGAACACAAAATGATCCCTGGTGACCTTCATAGTAAAATGCCATTACTCCTACTTTGACATCTTTCCTACTTTGACCTCACACCCAATAATAATCTTTTTCCTTTTTATTTATTTTATAGGAAACTCACAATATGTTTGAACACTTCACTGTCTCCAGGTCTTTGTCAATCTCCACTCTATCTAAATGTTTCATATGTTCTTCTAGTTTTCAAAGTGCAGCTTCTCCTTAAGATCCAAGTAAAACAACTTCTTCATAAATCCTTTGTGACAATATATACCAGTATGTGGTTATTTTCAATGTACAACAGAAATGAACTGCAGTCTGTGTAAACAGAGAAGGATACTGTGCTCCTACTTTAAGTAACAAGATCATATGAAATAGAATCCAGGACCTTGTGACTATGAGAAGTAAGCTATGTGGCTTTCCAATACACATACAGCTTGCAAAATGAATGCTACTTGTCTTATTTATTTATTCATCCTTTTTTTTAGTTGTATGGTATCAGGGATCAAGTTCAGAACCTTTAAACTGAGCCTCATCTTTAGCTCATTTTTATGTATTTATTTTTTTGAGATTTCATACATTTTAGGAAAAGTCAAACAAACATCCTTGTGGCCCCCAAGAGAGAGGACAATCATCTTACTTCTCACATGAATCCATAGATATCTAAACAGTTCCCTAAGATTTCCTAAGCAAAACCAATTAATTCCCTTTGTTCTAAATTTAATATGCATTTTTACTTAGATAGTACTAATTGGTTGAGTTGTTCCTATTTTTAAAAAGGTTGGGAAAAAAGGAATCTTGAGAGAAATGTGGTAACATTTCAAGTATAGAAAACTATCTATGAAGTCATTAATTCAAAGAAAAAAAGTACTTTATTGTTCAACAACAATGATTTGTTTAGTTTGTCTGGGACAAATGGAGGAAGGAAAAGTTCAAGAAAGAAAGATGAAAAGATAGGTCCTATAGTTTGATTCTGGCATGTCCTCTAAAAGTTCATGTGTTCAAGGCTTGGTCTCCAGTCTGTGAATCTTCTGGAAGGTACTATAATCTATGTTAGGTGGAAGAAACAGGTTACTGGGGACGTCTCATTGAAAATAATACTGGAACACTGGCCTCTCCTCTCAGTCTCTTTATTTCAGAGAAGCAAACAGTCCCCTTAGTGATACACTTCCACCATGATGCACTGCCTCCTCACAGGGCCAAAGCCAATCGAGTCAGAAAGTCATGTACTAAAACCTCTGAAATTGAGAGGCAAAACAAAACTTTTACTTCTTGTAAATTGATTATCTCAGTTATTTTGTTACAATGACAGAAACCTAATAAAATACTTCAGGGTAGATTCTTAGAGGAGATACTGTCCACCAAATAGAATTAATTTTATCTTCTGTATTACAGGCAATAAGCAATCACTGATATTTTAAGCAAAATAGCAAAAGTTTATTTTTCCCCTATTTCTTATAATGTATGGACCAAGTGTTGTGCTTGTATATTTACCTTATTTGTTAAGTACCCACTGAAACAAAGATAAGCACTCCCAGTTCCATTTTACTGATCAAAAATACAAAATAAAGAAATAAAAAAGATTATTTAGTAACGTAATTAGTAAATGGTAGGCCTAAGATTTGAACCTATGTTTATAATGTTCTACTCCTTACCACATGCTTCTTCCTGGGAGGGGAATGAGAGAGAGAGAGAGAGAGAGAGAGAGAGAGAGAGAGAGAGAGAGTGTGTGCGCGTGTGTGTGCGCGCGCGTGTGTGTGTGTGTGTGTGTGTGTGTGTGTGTGTGTGTGTGTGTGTGTGTGTGTGTGTGTTTTCAAATGCCAGATCTAGTGTGGAGGACATTTTTGAAAGAAGTGATTGAGGAAGGAAAGCCCCAACTTTGTAGGCACTTCCTTTCTGGCAAACTTCAACTTTTCAAATTATTCAGACCTACTATAAACTCCCAATTCTCACTATACATCTGTTTAAAAGCAGATGGCAGTAGCCATGCAACAACTTGCATTTTCTCTGCCAGATTAATTAGTCTACTACCTTTAATCTGAGTCCTCCATAGTCTTAGTACATGGTCAAAATGCAGACAAATTTTCTGCCAAGCATAATACACATGGACTCTAGTCCAACTGCAATGGAGTCTCTGTTCCCAATCTAGTCCAACTGCAATGGAGTCTCTGTTCCCAATTTAAGCCTCCTGAGCCTCATCTAGACTGTTCGCATTCCTATCAGCATTCTGCTTTTCTCAGCTCAGGCCAAAATCTCTTATCAAGCTCAGATTATCAAATTCTAGGGGTTCTCTTGTTGACATCGCTAAATCTTCCTAAACTTTTCCCCCAAATCATTCCAAAGGTTTCTAACATGATTTGGTACAGTCTTAGTAATGACCCCATTTCTAGTAGCAAATTCTGTCCTGGCCACTTTCTTACCACTGGAATAAAATACTTGACACACAAAACTTAAAGAGAGGAGAGGTTTCTTTGGATAGAAGTTTTTTAGATAATTCAGTCCAGAATTGGCTGGTTCCAAGGCAGAGTGAGCATGATGGAAAGGCCTTGGGAGAGGATAGCTGCTCACTCTATGGTGACTAAAAAGTAGAGAGAGAAGGTCAGAGCCAGGGATGAGAATATACTCTTCCAGATCATACTCCCAGGGACCCACTTCCAGCAAGCTGCATCTCCAATGAGACCCTACCTCCTAACAGCATATTTGGCTATCAGAATCCTCTGATGAGCATAATTCTTCATGATCCAATCACCATCCAAGCACAGGACATTTTAGATTTAAACCATATTATCAAGGTAATGGAAAGAAAAAGGTGAATTCATAACAAATGGCGGACAATGTTCTGTCATGAATAATTAAGGACAAACATGCAAAAAAGGGAGGTTCTATTCTGACCGCCAAAATACAGCAAGTCCCCTGAAGGTTATGTATTTTATATATCATCTTTGAGATCTTTCAATTACAATCATGCATTAAGTAGCTTGTAAATACATGATGGGTGCATAGGTAGAAGGTTAACACATATGTATTTAAGAAGCTCATTGTGCAAAATAAATTATGTAGTATTTTCAAAAAGTAACAGCCATTCTCAATAAAACTGCATATGAACAATTCCACATGTTTTCTCTCAAAAATTATTTTTAACTTAGATAAAAGTAGAAGCTTGAAAACCATTCCCCAGGCTAAGAACAAAGACTAAAGACTTTGAGACTCAACAGATTTGCAGCAAGTAAATCCTTTATAGTCAAAAGCACATTTCAAAGAGAACTAGAAGTGAAATTTAGGATCCATGCCCAGAGAGAGACAAAACAGGGGTCAAACAACCTCAGTGAGGATCACAGTAAGAGCAATGGTTGGAGAGGAATTCTAACTACTTATATGGAGCTCTTGGCTGCTAACTTGACAATGATTCTATGTTGGATCCATGAAACTGGTGGAAGGTTCTAGTGTTTACCTCTCATCAAAAGAGACAAAAAAGAACTGATAAAGCCAGTCACTTTTTGGCACGTTCTTTAATTCAGACACCCTTACTTTTACTACTTAAAATTGGTGCTTATTTTTATGCTATGTTTCTAAGTAGAGTGAAAGAGCAAGAAATATCTTCAGGTTCAGATACCTTCCTCTCTTCCCAAACTAACTGTCACTAGTCTAATAAAACTTAGAAGTAGAAAAATTCAGTGAACCAAGTTTAAATAACTAAGATTAACACATTCTTTACTGGTTTGATCTTTTATTCTCTTCTCTGAAATAGTTTCAAGCAGCCATAAAAGTAAATTGTACTCCTAGACCAGTGGGTTTTTTGTTTACATCTATCAATTAATTCAAGGTTTATGAATAATTCACTGTGAACAATAATATAAATATCATGCTCCAATATTAAGAATTGAAAATGATATTTTCTATAATATATATTTAGCATAGTTATTATTCAAACAATTTATGAAAATAGTAATAACTATGAAATTTATGAGAAAAAAACACAAAATATTCTTTGCTCAAATATATTTAATTCCTATTTCAGAATACAAGACTCAAATAAATACTCCTAAAAATATTCCAGATCATTCTCTACAGTATAGTCAAGATCCAGTAATTGCTGAAATATTACAGTCACCAATAATAATACCTGGTATGTGGCATAAGCAATGCTTAGAGCACCAAAAACACTGAGGTGCTTAAAACATTAGCCACCAATTTACGAAAAGCTCCCTGGGCTCTGATAAGTACACACAGTTGTAATAAATAGACTGAACATTGTGATGCATGCAGAGGAGAGGCAAATGCGATAGATATTCTGATAGATATCCTGCCTATTGTTTTCTCTGGATTTTTTGAAAAAAGCCTAAGGAAAATGGTGACCCTTTCTCTCCCTGCAATTCCAATATCACATCAGCTCCACAGGCGAACTTCCTAGATAACAAGTCACATCAGGAGTGTCTCCCTTTGCAACTGTTCCATCTCTTTCATCACAAACTTTGTTAGATGTTGTCTAACTAAGACTTGCTGTCCTTTCCAATGAGTGCATTTTTAAAAAGGGGCAATGAAGGCAACTAGCAACTGCCTCTCCATGGAATACTGTGAAACTATGGAAACACAAACCCCTACCACTCCTGCTGCCATGGAATTTCTGTGGTTTCTCCTAGTCTTCACTTCATAGCACAGGAACAGTGTCTATGAGAGCTCAGAGAAAGGACTAGTCATTCTGTTCTGGGTGAGGAAATGGTTTAAAACAAATAAGAGTTACAAAAACAAAGTATGAACTGAATTCAAAGAAACGCAAATTACTTCTCGAATTTCTACATCATTAAATGGATTATAGTATAACTGGCTTCCAAAAGGGATGAAATAATCACTCCTACTTATTACTAATATTACTTTCTTCATGTTTCTATTACTTTATGTTAGCTAAGTTTATTGTCCAAATGTTTTGATTTTTCTCTTCTGTTTCAGGACATTGTAGAAGAGACTCCCAGCAGGTCACCAATCTTTAGTCCTCTCCCTCAAAACCAGAAACAAGATCACATTCTCTAGTATCTATCAAAGTAAGTGGCAAACATAAGACTGTCAAATGGATGTTTCTCTACAGTTAATATTTTACTGGGCATTTATTGTCTATGAACTCGTTTACCTTGAATTTGCTACTTCAGCATGAATTGGAATTTTATATTTTACCTCAAATTCTTAGGACCATAAAACCAAGTTCTGCTTGGTAGAATGCAAGAAGAGACAACTCCCAGTACCAGATTGGGCAATAAGAAAAACTGTCTTAATCTGTTTTATGGTGCCATAAGAATACATAAGAAAACTCATTTAAAAAGAACAAAAAGCAATTTAGTTCATGATTCTGGGGACTGGGAAGTTCAAGATTGTGCATCCCTTATGGTGGGTGTGGGCCTCATGCAGGAGGATAACAAAAAGCACAAATATAACTGAGTGCATGCTGAAGAAAAGCATAGACATAAGTGTGTGGGGAGGTACCAGACTCACTTTAGTGCGATCTGCACCACAGAAACATTAACACCTTCATGAGAGTGAGGATCCATGTGGCCTTATGCCCTCTCAAAGGTCCCACTGCCTCTCAGTATCATGACATAGAGAAATGAAGCCTCACCATGAATCTCTGGTGAGTATAAATGACGTTCAAAGCATAGCATACTCTGGTTATTCTTCTTTCCAGACCCCTTTGAAGTAGAAGGAGGACTCTGCTAGAAGCAAGGAAACTTGGCATTGCAAAGCCACATGAAGCAAAGACTATGCCCAAGACAACCATAAAACCCATACTGGAATCTTTGTAAATGTTAAACAAAACCTATTGAGAGTTGGGCATTATTGTTAGAATAACTACAGAGATTTATCCTGATGAATGTAAATACACTAATATAAATTCAAATTTTCTTTTTAAAAAATTCTTATTTAATCTTTAAATATATATGGGTTGATCCTAGGGAAAAAAGAGCAACTTTTCTATTATAATGCAGTCTTGTTTTGTTCCCACATTAAGTGGAGGTTATCTCTCTAACCTTATGATGTTCTGGGAGATAGAGCTCCTTGGAAAAGAGGATGTGAGCTATGGATGAGAACAATTTGTGAAAAGTTTATTTCAGCTGTAACTTAGAAAAAGAAACTGCCAAGAACAACATGAAAAGGGAGGTGAGGATCAAAAAGCAGGAAGAGAATAAGTGATGGAAAATTTTGCAACTATGTATAAAATTAGTGAAAGCAAATTGACTTTATAGCGTATGTTTTCCACTCACTTTTTAATCCCATTAAGAATTATATCTCAAACTAATATAAATACTTGGAGCTCAAGACTGGCCAATCATTAAGTACAAGTCAGAATTCCAAATAAATGAGGTATGTTCCTAGAAATGTTACCTATTTTTAACCCTGGAATTCAGGAAAGGGGTATAAGTTCTGTGCATATTAGGAAAATTAGATGCATCAATTCACTGGAGCCAATTTCATGGAAAGAGCAAATGACTACCTAGAAAATAATTTGTCATTTGATTAAAAACGTCTTGTGATACATCAATCTGGTCTAAAAACAATGGACAGAGCTGTTGGAAACTGGCTACTTTAGTAGACTGGGTACCTAACTCTCATATTGTCATTTGATGCAGCTCCAACAGCTAAGACACAGGAGAAAGCAACAGAGGTGCAAAACACTACACAGATTTCCTGAACATTCTGTAATTTTGTGATTACATATAGGAACAGTGTATTGATTACATAGGTAATAGTGAAGTGAAGCATTCTCCAGATTTGGAGTTAAAGTTGAGGCACTAACAAGGCAAAACATGTTGAATCAAAAATGAAACCATTCATAAAGGAAAAGTAGAAGTGTTTTTTTTTTTTTTTTTTTTTTTTTTTTTTTTTTTTTTTTTGCTTCAGTACATATCACCAACAGTGCTAACAAACTTTCACAGCAGCATAATTCCTACAGAAAGGTGGCAGTGTTGGAGGGGCTGCCATGGAGCAAAGTCCTTTCCACCCAGCTTCTGACTATTTGAGAAACAAACAAAAATATTAAGGTGGAGGCCAAAATATTACTGCTACAGTGAGTCAGAGAACACAACATCATCACTTAAAAGGACTTACTAGTAAGTGCAGAATTGAATCAATGCGTTCTTTAGTTGAAATTCATGTTGGACTGGGACAGCTTTCTTTAGAGACTGCTGTTCTAAGTAATGCTGTCTGAAAACAGGTTCCTTCCCAAGAGGAAGAATGGGCCAACAGAGAGAGGATCCCAGAAAGTATGAGAAGAAAAAAGTGAATACAGCTGTGCCTTCAAAGACCAAATGTAATGATGGTGCTGATGTTATACTTCATCCTACTGACCTTTTTGGATATTTTTCCCAGAAAAATTCTTCCAGAGTCTGAAAACAGCATTTTTCAGTTGCAGATGAACTCAGTATAGGACACAATCACATGAGTGACACAAGGACAGTAACAGGTCGTGTGTGAACTTTCTCCTTCAGAAGGAGGTACTCATCGCCTCAGCATTCGGATTTTGGCTGCCTGCTGCTCACTGATGAGTTACACTCCAGCAACTGCGCAGGCCTAGGAAAACTGCCTCCCTAAGCTGACATCCTCTTTGATCTAGTTAAAGCTGGGCTTCCCAACCGCCAGACCACGGACTCATACCATCTGTGGCCTTAGAAGGACTGGCCCACCAGGGCAAATGAGTATAAGCTGGAGGGCCTCGAGCAAAACTCCACCTCCTGTCAGCCCACTCCTGAATTTTAACTCTTGCTGATAGGCGAGGAGGTGGAGCTTTGCTCACCGCTACTGCTCACCTCCAACAACCTACTGTGTAACAAGTACCACCCTCCACCCCATCCATGGGAGAATGGTCTTCAGCTAAACTAGTCCATCACTCACTGTGGACAGGGGCCTAGGTCTCCCTGCCACCGCCATCACTTGCCACAGATTTAGGCCTGGGTCTCCCCACCCACGCCCTCACTTGCTGTGGAGACAGTTGCTGAATCTCTCCCTCTCTACATTAACTCTCTAAGCCCTGCATCCTAAAGTGTTCCGCAGATATGGAAGCTACACTTGCCCCACTTCACTCTCAATTTTCCCCAACTCATCTGAATCTTGCTTACAATGCTCTTCTCCATTAATTTCAGTCTGGGATTGGAGTACTGACAACTTGTCCACCATCTTATAAATTCTGTTTCTTAATTGCTACTTAACCCTAACCTCTAATTAGATTCTGCTCTCCACCTACTCCAATACCCCCTATAAGTAGAATTTCAAGTATCAATAATTAAGAATCATATAGATACCATACTCAGACCCCCATCTAAACCTCAGAGTCTGCACTGCTGGACCTAGCCTCTATTCATTGCTGCTATGCACCACAGGCATCCAGGTTACTGGGCCCAGACACCCTGCCTGCACCTCAGAGCCTGCATGGCTGGGCTTCACCTCCACCCATTGCTGCTGGCATCTAGATTGCTGGGCCCAGACACCCTACCTATACCTCAGAGTCCACATGGTTAGGCTTAATCTCCATCTACTGCTGCTGACATCCATGTTGCCAAGTCCAGACCCCCCACCTCCACCTCAGAGTCCACATGGCCAGGCTTAACCTCCATTCATTGCTGCTGCACACCAGAGGCATGCAGGTAGCTGGGCCAAGACTCCTGCCCACATCTTGGAGCTCACACAACTGGGCTCACTTGGCTCTTGCTATTGCTATGCACCACAGGCACCCAGGCAGCAATGACTAGACCCCCTACCTGCACCTCGGAGCCCTCTCAGATGAGCTTACTCCAGAACTGACACTGCTGTGGGCATGAAGCACTCATGTAGTTGTGCCCAGACCCCCACCTGCACCTTGGAGCCCATATGACTAGGCCTACTCAGCACCTGCTGTTGCTGTACACCAGTGGCATCCAGGTAGCTGCACTCAGACCCCCACCTGCACCTCAAAGTCTGCACTGTGCCTAATTGCTATTCTTCACTGGAGGATCCAGTGAAGTATCCAGACAGACATGCCCAGACCACCACCTGTACCTCAGAGTCTACAAAACTGGGTCTAATTTGCACCCATCACTCATGCATGCCTGAGGCATCCAGGTAGCCACATGCAGACCTTTAGGTCTGAAAGAAAGAAGTAGGTGAACTGTGCAAAGGAATACCACCTCAGTGACACATACAGCATATTGCATAGCCAAAGAACAACACTCTTCACTACCAGAATACAAAAACTGCTTAAAGAGCTACCACATCAAATCAAAGGAACACTCAACAGCAAAATGACAAAACAAGCAGGTAAGATGCCAAAGAAAGCCTCAAGCTTACTAATGGAGTTCAAGATAGAGCCAGAAAAATATCCCAAATTCCTAAACTTTGCAAAAAAAATTAACTTGCTGGAATAACACTTAAACAATAAACTACACAAGACATCTGAAGAACTTAAAAAAGATGTAGCCAAACAAATTAAGGAAAAAACAAATACAAAATTAACAGACCTACAAAAGTCAATACAAGAAATGAATGACAAATTCACTAAAGAATTCCAAAAAATATGAAAAGATAAAGAAAGAACATTGGGAGATGAAAACCTCCATGGAAAGTCTAGGAAACAGAACAACATAAAATGAGGAAAGAATTTCTGATTTAAAGGACCAGAACAATTTAAAGAATAAGAACAAAAGTCCAGACTGTTAACAACCATGAAATAATTCAACACTGACATGGAAATGAAATATTACAAATTACTGAAGACTCAAAGAAACTTAATCTCAGAACAGTAGGAATATAAGAAAAAATGGAAATCCATACTAAAGGATTAAGAAATCTATTTTCTAAAGTCATAGGAGAAAACTTAGAAAATGAAATACACAGGAAATGAAATAGACACACAAATGATGAAGGTATACCATATACCCACCAGAGATGAGCAAAATAGAAGCTCATAATAACCCTCACTGAAATACACAGCAAAGACAAAATTCTAAAAGCTGCAAGAGAGAAAAAGCAAATTGTATACCAAGACAAGACTATCAAGGTAACAGCATACTTCTCAGCACAAATTCTAAGAGCCAGAAGAACCTGGACCAAAGTTCTCAAAGCCCTAAAAGAAAGTAACTGTCAACCAAGACTCCTGTATCCAGAAAAAAACAAAATATCATTTCAAACAGACAATGAAATAAAAGGCTTCAGAACTAAGAAACCTTGAAGAAATTTCTTTATGATAACCAAACCAACACTACAAAAAATGCTCAAAGGTCCACTGGACAGGGAAACAGAGAACAGCCACAACAAAGAACACAGTGGTAGGCTTATCCTTAATAAAGAAAATATCTTAAAACAATAAGTAAACAAAAGAATTGAACATTCACAGGGTGACGAAATGGAAGGCCTTAAGACACACATATCAATTACAACCCTAAATATTCAAGGCCCAATTCACCATTCAAAAGGTATAGACTGGCTAACTCGATTAAAAAAAAAATACAATTCAACCATATGTTGCTTGCAAGAGACACACTGCAAACACAGAGGTAAACATAGACTAAAAATGAAAGGCTGTAGTTCTATATTCCACTCATTAGGAAACAAACAAACAAACAAAAAAACAGGTGTAGTGATACTTTTTGTTGACAAAATGAACCTTAAGCCAAAACTAATCAAAACACACACACACACACACACACACACACACACACACACACACACAGAAGGTCACTTCATTCTTGTAAAGGGAACAATCCAGCATGAGAAACTGACAATCATAAACATTTATACCCTGAACGATGATGCACTCACCTACATAAAACAAAAGTTAATGGACTTCAAAAAAGCAGATATACTCCAACTCTATAATAGTGGGTGTCTTTAATACTCCTCTCTTCCAAGAAGGTCAACTAGACATAAAATCAACAAAGACATTACAGATCTGAACTACATCATAGAAGAAATGAATCTGACAGACATATGTAGAGTTTTTAATCCAGCAACAACAAAATACACACTTTTCTCTGCCACGCATGGAACATTCTCCAAACTAGATAGTATTCTAGACCACAAAACAAGCTTAAATAGGTACAAGAAAACTGATACAATCTCATGTATACTGTCAAATCATATTGGAATAAAACTAGAAATCAACTTCTACGATACAAATGAAAGATATAACTCAGACAAATGAAAAATGCACAGTACTCTTCTAAATAAACATTGGGTTATAGGAAAAAAAAAACTTCACAGAGACAAACAACGATGATAGTACATCATACACAACTCCTGGGACACAGTGAAGGCAGTGTTAAGAGGGAAATTCATTTCCATAAATGCACACATGAAAAAGAACTGAGCGGGCCCAAATAAGTAATCTAACCTTGCAACTCAGGGCCCTAGAAAAATAAGAACAAGCCAACCTCAAAGCTAACATCAAAAAAATTATAAAGTTCAGATCAGAAATTAAGGAAACAGAAATTTAAAAATACAAAAATAAATAAAACAAAAAGTTCATTTTTTGGAAAGATAAACAATATTGATAAAGTCCTTGCTAACCTGACAAAAAAAGGAAAGAGAAAAACAATAAGGAAATCCAAAGGATTATAAGAAGTTACTTTGGAAATCTGTATTTGAATAAATTCAAAAATTTAAAAGAAATGGATGAGTTCCTAAACATATATCAACCACCAAAACTGAAAGAAGAAATTAAACATCTGAAGAGGTCAATAGCCACCTATGAAATCGAGAAAATAATAAAAGTACTTCCAACCAAGAAGAGTCTGGACCTAATAAGACTCTCAGCAGAATTCTATAAAAAAAATTAGAGAAGATTTTATACCAATGCTCACAAAACTTTTACAAGAAATTAAAAAGGAAAATTGGCAAAATCATTTCTTGAAACAAGCTTAATTAATTCCAAAATCAGAAAGAACCAACAAAAAGAAAACTGCAGGCCAATATTCCTAATGAATATAGATTCAAAAATAATAAAATCCTGGCCAACAGAATACAACAAATCACAAAGAAAATTATACACCTTGACCACATGGGCATCATTCCAAACATGCAGGGATAGTTTCACATATGCAAATTAATAAATGTAATATAACACATTAACAAATGCAAAGATAAATATCAGATGATTATCTCAACAGATGCAGAAAAAGCATCTGACAAAAATCCAACACCCATTTATGATAAAGACTCTGAAGAAAATAGTAATAGAGGGACCCTACCTCAACCTGATTCAAGATACTTACAACAACCTTTCAGCCAATATCATCCTAAATGGAGAAATTCTGGAAGCATTCACACTAAATTCAGGAACAAGACAAGGATGCCCACTGTCATTTCTACTATTCAACACAGTACTTGAAATTTGGGAAAGAGCCATCAGGCAAGGAATGAAAAAATAAAATAAAATAAAGATACAAATTGGAAAGGAAGAAAATATATCCTTATTTTCAGATGACATGAAGCTTTACATAGAAGATGCAAAAATTCCACCCAAAGACTCTTAGAACTAATAAATTCAGCAAAGTAGCAGGTTATAAAATCAATACCCACACATCAAGGGCATTCTTGCACACCAATAACAAATCCAAAGAAAAGCATATTAAGAAAACAACCCCTTTAACAACAGAAACAAACAAAAAACAACAACAAAAATAAACAGGAATAAATCTCACCAAGAGGAGAAAGACATATAAGAAAACTACAAAGCCCTATAGAAAGACATTGAAGAGAAAGTTGGAAAATTGAAAGATATACCATGTTCCTGGATAGAAAGAACTAATATTGTCAAAATGGCCATATTCTTAAAGCTATTTCAATGCACTACCAATCAAAATATCAATTACATTCTTCATAGAACTAGAAAAAACCTTAAAATTTATATGGGACAAGAAAAGATCCAGAATCTCTAAAGCAATTCTAAGTAACAGAGGCAAAGCTGGAGGCATCACAACCCCAGACTTCAAAATATACTACAAAGAACAGTGAGTAGATTTACATGATAACAGTATAAGAACAGAGAAGAGGACCAGTGGGACCGAATTGAGTATACTGAAACAAATCCTAACACCCATAGCCACCTGATCCTTGACAAAAGGGCCAAACAATCCACTGCGAAAAAAGACAGTATCTTCAATAAATGGTGCTGGGAAAACTGGATCTCCAAAGGCAGGAGAATGAAACTAGACCCATATCTGTCACACACACTAAAATCAGATCAAATAAATGGACATCAAAACAGAAACACTGAACCTACTGGAAGACCAAAGAGGTAAAACCTTGGAAGACATGGGGACAGGAAAGGATTTTCTGAACAGATCACCAACTGCACAAGAAATCTCAGCAAGAATCAACAAATGGGACTACATTAAACTATAAAGCTTCTGCACAGCAAAAGAAACAGTTAACAAGGTGAAGAGACAACCCACAAAGTAGAAAAAGATTATTTACCAAAAACACTTCAGACAAAGGATTAATATCTAGAATACACAAAGAAATCAAAAGCATAAAACCCCCTACAAGAAACAATCCCATCAAGAAGTGAGCAACTGAAATGAAACGAAGCTGCTCAGAAGAAGTACAAGTGGCCAACAATAACATAAAACAAGTGTTCTTCATCACTGGCCATCAGAGAAATGCAAATAAAACTAACAGTCAGGTTTCACCTCACTCAGATATAGCCTATATCAAGAACTTCAAAAACAATTGTTTCAGCTGAAAATAGAAATTCTATTTGATCCAGCTACTGCTCTACTGGGCATGTTCCCAAAAGAAATAAAATCAACATTTCAAAAAACACACACATATCCATCTTTATAGCGGTACAATTTATAATAGCCAAATCCTGAAAACAACCTACAGGCTCATCCATAAAGGGATGATTAAAGAAGATGTGATACCTTAGGCTAGAGGAATGGCTCAGTGGTTACAGCACCTATCTATCAAGCACTAAGTACCTGAGTTCGATTCCCCGGCACCACGTAAAGGTGGGCATGGTGGCTGTTCTGTCCCCTTGACGGTATTTACCACAGTAATTCGGGCAAATTTTATTTATTTATGTATTTATTTAATATGAACTACAGTGTGAAGAAAGTAAGAAGATGTTCACTCAGAATTTTAAAAATATGCCCCTAAAATTCCTAACCTTTTTTTAAATGACTATTTCCATTTTTTTCACTCCACATCTATCATCCACCGCAGTCAGTGGCATAGCGTAGCCTCATGTAAGACACTGCACACCTAAAGTTACTTCCCCGCTGTGATTGGCTTCTTCCTCCTTACTGTGATGTTCCTTCTTTTCTTCAGGGACCATATGCAACAGGGCCGACTTTCGTTTTGACTAACATTAGAAACTAAAGGCCCTCCACCACTCATTTCCCTTTCAGACAAACTCCACGGAAACCACACAAGGGGAGATTTTGGTGACTCTCTTGTGGTCTGAATTCCGCCCCTTCCTTTCACATTCTTCCTACATTTCAGCCTTCCCCCCACACACATTTTATTGATATGCATACATGCAAAATTCAAGGTTTACAATGGAGTTGAGCATTTTGTGCACATACTATCTTGTCAAAGTGACAAGGGCTTTTCCAGTCTGCTTTTGTCCCTCCCCCTAGCCACCTCTCCCTCCTTCCTTCTCCACCCTACTCCCCTCTTTCACTTTGTCTTTCGTCTTAAGTTCCATAAGAGTTGTGTTCTGGGTCAGCATTTTTACACCACCTGCGGTTTCTGTTTCTCTCATCTATCTGAGTGTTAGTTCATCCAGCGTTGGAGGTGGGATGCTGGTATATTTCCACTAGGTTCTCTTTCAAAGATGAGTTCCCTCTGCCTGGATTACTTTGCTTTTCCATTTGTTAAAAATGAACTAATGCCCCAATCTCTCTAAAACACAATTTTGACAGAAAAAAATTCTAATTACAGCACTTCAATTTTACTCCAGGAAAATGTCTGACTATAACACTTCACTCACATTGCACAAAGGATAAATGATGCTTTTAGCTGCATCACAAAAGGAATGACGCCGATTAGATGGCTGTCTTAATTTAATGCCCTGGAGTCTAAATCTACAGAATACCCACAAAATACTCAAGAGCTTCTGACCATACAGAAGGAATATCATTCAGTCATCACAGACCTCGTAAATGTCAAATACACCCTCAAGTTGTGTGGGGGTAAAATCATGAGATGTAAAAGCTTCTTACTTACACGTTTTCTCTCATCCATTTTGTGGGAGGGAAAGAAAACCCACACTGTGGTATTCTGTGGTCTAGAACATAGACTACCAGACCTAGAGAAGAGTTAAGAAGCACTTTAAGATTTTCTATTTGCAAGCAGCAAAGCTCCAATCCCAAGAGATTAAGTGGTTTTATCCAAAGAGACTCAAGTAAGAAAGTCACAAAAAAAAAAAAAATGAGTAGATAGAACACCGAAGTTTGCCATAGATCTGAAAATTTTATAAATTATTCCATGCTACCTTCTTAACAAAAACTGACACATAGACTTATTTTCTCTGTAATTACTTGTATTAAGACATGTTTGTGATATAGTATACTTACATTCATCTTGGGAAGTTGGTACATATAATCATTGTTACTTTCCCTTCCTCTTGCCTCCGCCTTTCTCCCCCATGTGTTGATCTTAGTCTTTTAACAAAGTCTTATAATAACCTGGTAATAGTCCAGTAATATTATACTTCAGTAATATGATGCCACAGGTTGTTGTTTCTTTTCATTACTGCATTAGAACAAGGAAGTTTAATATGTACAGAATTGTACATTAAGATCAGATCTGTAACTTACAAATATTTTCAAAACAAGAAGGGAAGAAAGTCCCAATAACATTATGTGAATGTCTTGGTAAACCTGTTTTGTGTTCAGCCAGTCACTATTCTGGCATCAGGCAAATTACTTCATCCTGGCACCATATAGCAAAACCCATAGCGAATCCACTGATCAGCCACCTACACATTGTCCATTACCTCATTCCATCCAACGCAATTTGGGAGACTATTATGCTCAAAGCTGGAAAACAGAAGAATCAGGTATTTCAGAGAAAATTGCAATGTGCCATTTAAACGTGTTGGACTAGGCCAAGTAAATCAAGACAAATTTATCTTTCATTTTTCATTCTTTAGCCTACCTTTCCCACATTTCTCATCCTTTCAATCCTTCCTTAGCCTTAGCCAATAAAACCCCAAATCATTAGAAGAACACCCTTCCTTTCCCCAGCATTACACTTTTAAAGTACTAACCTGGTACTTCTTTTTCAAAGTGACTAGTGACATTTCAGTCATAGCTAAGCATTGTTAAAAATAAAATAAAATAAAATAGAATGGAATAGAATAAAACTCCCAATCTTCCTTAAATGCCTTGGTCTTTCTTCAAACACAGGTTCATGATTGCACTAACAGTGAACTTCTGCATAATTTATGTTAATGGTAGTCACTGGACTGGAATGTCTTAGAAGACAAAATGTCATATTTATTGTTGCACCGTAATGTCCTACTCCTGGTGTGTATGCTTGCCTCTTGAACAAATGAAAATATTAATCCATCTATTAAGGAATTCATACGATACTGTTTACTGTCATTTAATACTTTGGTCAGGATATGAGGAGGTTAGAAAATAAAGAACTAAACATTCCTGAGAAGTAGCTGAGAGAGAGAAAGTAATAACTTGATTCTTTAACTCAGCAGCACTTTTCCATGGACTAGGAACTACTGTACTCCTAATCCAGATCTTGCATGCTTTGCTGGATGAAAACTTTATTTTGGGTTACATTCTTTTTACCATATGCAACACAAAGTTGTGCCTTTTTAATGAGGCATCGTTCATATCTAATACTTGATATTTTCTTAGAATAGTAATTGCATATCTGCTTAAAAACTCATGTTTTCTTTAGGGTAGATTATCATATAATGGCACAGATGCCAGAGGGAATACAGTGGGAGGAAAGATGGTGTCCCGAATAATAAATGGGAGAAAGATGCTATAAAAATTATGAAAAGGAAATGAAAGCTATAAATAGAGAATAGAGAAAAGGGAGAAAGGACATTCAGAAAAAAAAAAATAACAGGCCAGGAGGAAACTGTGGGGTAACAGTAAATTTTGAGGATACTGTCTTATTGTTTGCCTTGTTGTAATCTAAAAGTCTCCATTTAATCCGATTTCCCAGATACATAGACCCAGCAGCATTTTTCCCCTTAGTAACATCTACTTACCTAATGAATGTGCTATGTAAATGAGAATTTTTATTGTTGCAGCTAGTTAAATGAACAGGAGCCTATGGTCAAAATATTAAGTGAAGCCCAAAATGAAATAAGCAACAAGAGACTTACGAAGCAGTGGAAACCACAGACTGTAAGGTCTCCATCTTATCTTCATTTCTCAAAATCATACAAAATTAGGTACAGTTTTCAGATTATACAGAACATGCCATGATTTCAGGAATATTTATACCTAAAACTCAGGGGGGAAGAAATCCCCTAAAAGAATTATGAGATACATGTGGTTTCTGAGAATTCACTCTCTTATGTAAACTTAAATAAAAGTATTATTTAAAAAGTGTTCTAGGAAAAAAAGCATATAGATTGATATATAGAAGTTTTACTAAAACAAACTTAGAATTATTGGATTTAACCTTGATTTTACTAAAAATGTGTCTAAGAAAAGTTTTCAATTTTCGGTTAGGCTAGAGAAACCTATTTCAAGTGAGAAATGACAGAGGATAAACTTGAACACATTTGCTACAAGATTTATTCTCTTTCTTCAAAGAGTGAAAACAGTATAGGGTGGAAGTAATTGTAAAGTAGCAGGAACAAGTAAGAATTAAGTTTCAACAGTAATGACATTTCAAGTTTATATTACAAAGTACAGATTTCTTAGAAGCGTTTGATATTTGAAGTACATGTTTTCACTTCTGTATTATTTTAGATCTCATAACTCTAGTACAGCCTCAAGATTCCAAACATCTCATCCCAAATTTAATCTGAAAATATAACATAAAAATCCATGAAAAGGGTCATTTACACTTTATGAAAGAGAAGGAGAAAAGGACCTTATCCAATCAGTTGAAAGGCTTTATGAACAAAATCAATGTTATCCTAAGGAAGAAGAAATTCTGCTTTAAGAATGTAGTAGCTTTAGTTCCTGCCTGAGTGTTCTCAGCCTACCAACCCGCCTTACAAGTTTAATTTGACAACCTCCACAACCACAAGAGACACATACACACACTCACTCACACTTGCGTCCTTCATATTAGTCATTCAACACATATGACTGAATGCTCCGATATTTCAGCACTCCGTTGATCTGAGAATATGGTGGTAAATATGTACAACCCTTCCCTCTTTCCTCTTGGAAGTCCTTCATGGCTTATCTGACCCAGTGACTGACAAAGGGGCCTAAAATACACTGGAGAGAAAAAACAAAACAACAACAACAACAACAACAACACTATCCTGGTTCATGTCAAATTCAGTAAGTTAGCAGTTTATTTCCCAGAGTGTTTAGCTTTTCTTTTCTTTTTTCCACTACTGAGGATCAAAGATGCTCTACCACTGAGCTGCAACCTTAGACATTTTTACTTTATTTACTTTATTTTAAGACAAGGTCTCATTAACTTGTCCAAGCATAGTTCAACTTGGGATCCTTCTGCCTCAGCCTTCCTCAGTGTAATCTTATTATACACATAATTCATTTTAAGAAGATAAGGGCCCACTCAGAGTCCTCAGAACACACCTAAACCTGTGTGCCATCAAATATGTTTTCTCGAATGCATTGTTTAATACCTATTAACATGAAGGTTTCCAACTTTAAAAAAGAGAGAACAATAACCAACTGGCATAATATGTGTGATAAATTAATGTTAGTAAAGCTCACTGCTCAGTACCTAGTATATAGAAAGTTGACAATAAACAGTAACTACATTTGATATTCTTTACATCATAAAAACCACAAAATCTCTGGGGTGAAAATTATCAAAGTAACCAGCTTACAGGGGCTTTATTCTCTGTGCTCCAACAGTTAATTTATCCCAGGACAAATTCCCAACCTTGTAAAGAGAAATTCTCAGAAAAATAACTTAAATATAGCTGCCAATAATATGTCTATCTAGTCTCATAAGAATCACAGATACTTAGAACTAGAAATACTGAGGATCATTGAGTTCTAACTTTATGAAAATTACAAAAAGCAAAATAACTTCTCCACAGGTAGGATGGGGAAGACAACACATCAGTTCAGAGATATGTTACAATCTATTACCTATATGCGGTATTATTAATAACTTAGGCTTTTCCATAATTGTCATTTTTATTAATAAATGCTTGTAATATATAAAAAATATATCCATCTTGAGGAATTAGTACATATACTTATGGCAACAAGGGGTAAACATTATTCCCCAAACTAGTGTTAATACTTAAGTGGACTTCTCTGAAAAAGTGGGAAAAAAATGCTTTGTCCTCTAACATAACTTAGACTTATTAGAGGTCTCTGTATTCAGCCTTCCAGAGAGTTTGTGTCTTCAGGTTGCTGACGAGCATGTGAGAGGCACAAGGGAATTGTTACATGAGTGCCCAGTCTTTCTGTTACTCACCATTTGCCAGGTACTAAGCCAAGTGCTTCGCCTGTGCTTTCTCACCTAATCTTCAACCTTTTAAAGTACATGTTCTTTATTTTAAAACATTATCCAGATGGGTCAAGGCTTACTTTAGGTAATTTTTTAACTTCACATTGCTACTAACTCAGAACAAGATTTGAAACTAACCAGTCGAACTCCAGAGACCACAGGGATATGGGACCTGCTTGGCAACCAAAATCACAAAATCCTTCTCTACTTCTGATATTTTCACTCCCCTGGCCAATCCAGGATGATCTGCTGAATGCTTGACTTGATTCTTTAGCTGGTGGCTACAATCACATCCGTCAGAAGAAGAAGCAAGAATTTTCAGCTGAGGCTACTGTCCAATGATAGAACTCACCCTGGGACTTAGAATGAGTAACACCACCCCCCAGGAGAGCCAGCTCCTGTGGGACCTGTAAGACTGGATGGTTTTTCAAATCACTAAGAAAATGGCATCACTTAAATATCTTTAAAAGACCTCCATCATTTAATAGTTCTTTTTGCTATCTGAGTATGTTAAATTCAAAAAGATGAATAAAGAGCATGATGAAAGGAAACTTTCTCCACCAAGGTTATGACAGGGTACACGGAAGTTCTCTGTGATATCAGGTAAGCACAAATAGGCAGAGTCTCCTATACACAGTTAACGTAACTCCAATAACACTTTTCCAGATCTGTACATTTGCAAAACAGCTCAGAAGCAAAATCTGAAACTTGGTTCTACTTCATATTAGATGCATAATCTTGGGCTTGTCAGTGGCTCTGGATGAATTTTGGTATCTTTTATTTAATCATGCTGGTGTTATTCTAGTTACATTTTCTACTATAGCTATCAAATAAATATGCTTACAGAAAAAATATAAAATGCCATGAAAACATCTGATATTGTTGCTAGCTCCTAGCAGTGCCTGCAAAGAATACTTTCGTTAGGTTATTGTGGCTTTATGAAATGTTCACAGGGAGTTAAATGAGTTTGATACAAACCACTTAAGAACACTGTTGTCACCTCATGTTAATGAAAAGACATTCTGTTCAGAACAGGACACACATCTCTAAATCTTACAACTTAGATAGTTTTAGAGATGATATATCAAAGCCTTATAAATATAAATCTTGGAAAATATGTCTTAGAGAGACTGGGGTGAGGAATTTGCTCCAACACACACACCTTACCCAAAATAAAGAGACTACAATTCACCTTTCTGATGTTCTTTAGAGTAGTTTTACTCTTTACATTCTTATTAAAATAAATGTACTTTTAAATATTCTAAAAATCGTGACTAGTGATTAATCTCGTGGTTACTAATGGCCAGACAACATTCTGAACCATCAAGCCAGCTACAAGAAATGAGATCATAATCATTACCCAAATGACAATCATTTACTTCTTCCCTAAATGATATAACTATAAACAGTGTGAGTCTTCTATTGGTTTCTTGGGTTGTTCAAAGGGGAAGAAAGCACCAGCCCTTGGGAAACTTCTGGACAGAGAAAGAGATCAGACACATACGCACACACACACTCACACACAGAAAGACAGAGAGACAGAGACAGAAAAAGAGAGACAGAGATAGAGACAGAGACAGATTTTTCCCCTCAGGTTGATAAAAATGATGGAAATGAATCAAAGGTGTTAACCACTTCACTTTCCTTCTCAAGCTCTCCTTTTTGCTTCCATCCTCAAAATACTTTTTTATGAATGAGACTATTTAGTCACTAAATAAAAGTAAAACCAATGGCTGCTTGTGTTTAAAAAAAGTTCAAATGACTTCAATATGTCACAAATTGACATTAAGATATTTTAATATCAGATATAATTCTCAAAGTTTGAAAATACTTTACGAAATTCTCCAGTTCTCTCATATAGTCTTGTTCCAAAGAAAAATTATCTCTGGATGATTTTCTTGGTAAAACAATATCTAGAAACAAGGTCCTCCTCATTGGAGACAGAGACTAGAAACTGGGAGGTCATTTTATTTAGGTATACTAAAATAGTTTGTTTTGAAGTGGACTTATTGCAAGAAAGTTCTTCCTGTTGTTTGAATCTATATAACCAATTCAATTCCTGCTAACACTTTAAGTTTTATATTTCATGTCAATAAGAAGTTTTTTTTTTCATTTTAATTTAAATTTATTTTAAGTGATTTATAAAAACATAACAATCAAAACTGGGTCTATGGCCATGAGATGTTTTGATACTTGCATAGACTGTACAATGTTTTAAATAGAATGCATACATCTGTGTATAGTGTGGCTTTAGGTAACAAAAGAATTTCAAGTGGGTCATCATTGTTTATTCTAGGTTGTTTCACTGCTTTGCCCTCCACTTACTACCCATGATGTCAATGTAAATGGTATCTAGCAAAAGATGACAACTGAAAGTAATAATAGTGCTGGTAATATAGAATTAGAATTTTAAAATTTAATTTTAGAGAAAACACTTCCGAACTCTGTCCAGCTTGAAGGTGGCACAATCCCATATACAAAAGCCCTCATTTAACGCTGCAGGAATGGATATTGCCTGTTCTCTTCCTGTGCACCCAGAAGGCTGCCCTGCTTACACAAAATACAGAGAGAAAAATCCAAGAGGCAGCATCCGATGGATTGAAAAAGGTGAAGCTTTAGTACTCAAGGTAGCAAATTATAGGATTTTCAAATCTAAGCTAATTATTCTCTGCGAATCTGTAAAACACATTTATGTCATTATTCTTGCCACATTCCAAAGCAGTTCTGGAAGTATATTTTCTTAGTTGTGTTGTCTTGGTTGCCTTGATATTCTGAATCTATTCAAACCATGTATCTCTCATGGTGATTTGAATGTAGGAGACAGTCAGAAGGCACATGGTGCTATTTTTGCCAATTAAGGAAAAACAAAAATACCTTAATGTTTTTTATGATTCTGCCTTTCTGCTGGACCAAAAGCAGTCAGCAGTATTCATTGTATTACTGATAAGTCAGGATAGAAGACTTTCAGTACTACTTCAGAGTGGCCAGAACAATGAAATAAGCGAATTCCAAGCAAGAGGGGGATATTTTGAAGATAATTAATGGTAATGTATTTTCCTGTAGTAATTTTTGAAATTTCAGCATTAGTAATAACTGTTTGTTAACCTTTATATTAATATATTAACTCGATCTTGGCATCATACAAAGTGTTGGTATAATTCTTTTCATATGCTGGGTTTATTTTATTTATTTAACAAATTCCAATTCAGATTTTACCATGTGGCAGGCAATGAGTGTGCCATGTGTGTTGACATCCTCATCTCCTTCCAGAAATCACTGAGTTACATGTTGACATAAAGAAAGAAAGAGGGACAGGAGCATTAGAAATAGAAGCAAAAAGGAGAAAAATAAAATTAAAAATATAAAATGAAATTAATAATGATGCTCAAAATTTATACCATGAAGATGTATAAATTTCTTATGATTACATCAGTGTTAACTTTAAGTTTTTAAAGTCATGGAAAAATGAAAAAAAGAAAACTTGATCAATTTCTCAAGTCAAAAGTGTTCCCAAAGATAAAAAAGAAACACACAATTGCTCAGAAGTACTACTCTTCTTGGCCCTAAGAGCAGAAAAGTGTTTTTCCCCTAAGACCATGTGGAAATAGAAATGATCAAGTACTTTTCAAAAATAACATAAAACAAAACAAAACAAAAGTGCAAGTCTGAATTTTAAGTATTTCTCTATTCATTTGTCCTTTAGCCCAGGTGCTATCCTGAAATGACAGATTCCTTGCTGATTCAGTCCACTCACTTCCTAGTCACTGTTCAAGCCATGGCATGGAAATTTCTATCTTCACAACTTTTCTGAAACTGCCTAACAAATAAAGTTAGTGTGCCTCTGACTTTGCATTTACATTTGGTAAAAGATATCCTCATCTTCTCTACAAGAGTCCAATTTCTCTCTTTTTCAAGCGCTCTTGCATGTCAAGCCAGAGAGTTTTTTTCATAAAGCTCTGTGGTGATGTGGCTGCTCCCTGCTCAAGGATCTGTCAAATATCAATCATGCCAAACCTTAAGGCTTCTTCACAATTTCTAAGACGCTCATATATAACTTTTTTCCAAACTCTAATATTTTCTCTCCAGTTCTCACATAAAGAATGTCATGTTCTGCTCCTGATATTTACTTTCCTCTCATCATTGATGCCCCAGGATCCCCCGGCACGCATCTAACTGTCTCTATACTCTGAGCAAGCATACAGTTTTAATACACAGGTGTGGGAGGATCTGTCTCAATGTCGCTAATTTGGTTATGGAATGTTGGGGTTGATATTTCTGATTACTTTTATACTCTGACCTTGTAACCGAGTAATATTTATCATTTATTACTAATAACTAATATTAACTTTATTTTTTATCAACCCAAAGCACCCAAATTAGACCTTCGTTCATTAGTTTCCAGCATTTTCTACTATTGGCTTTGCTTCAAATTCTACTGATAGGCTCTTTCCCATTCTACTGACACATGTTTAAGACCCTTGATTAAAACTATCAATTTTCCTTTTTCCTGGTAGTCAAATATTCTGGTTTCATACACTGACCAACATGTCCACCTCTCAGTTCTATACCCTGGCATCTATTCCACAGAAAACCAGTCATCATTTCAGGCTTCATGTAATACTTACTACTCTCTCAGCTGGTTTTTATGCTTTTCCCCACTTTTGGAATAGTATACCTCTGTTCCTTTAAGCCTCACCTCAAAAATATTTTAGCTTTTACTATTGTATTACCTTAAAATTATCGCAGCTATAATCTGTATCGTATAAAATGTTATCATTATCTATTCTCACAATTATGTAATACAATATTGTTCATGATTTTGCAGCTAAATAACAAATATTTGATTTTGGCATAAATTAATATTTAAAAACAAAAGATTTCAAAATAATATAGTCTGAAGTATTTTTATACAAAATTTAAATATATTGAACTATAAATTTAGGTCCAAATAGACAGGGATGGAGGAGATAAGACAGTGACATTTACATGTTGTCAAAAATGTTTAAGAAAAATATAGTCATATGCTTTCAATAATCTTCCAACATGAATATTATTCTGCTGTTGGCAGTTCTTCAGACGATGTATAGTAAGTTGACCAAGCCAGCTCAGTCAGTCAACAGGGTACACAAGTGGGGCAATGTGGATGAAAAGAGAAGAAAGAGAGATAGAAAGAAAGGTAGAAAGATGGACTCTTGAAGGGGCAAAAGACGATTTATTCAGTATGACCTTCCTTTTATACCCCAGTTGTTTACAAGAAAACATTCAGGCTTAAAAATATTTACATACTTAAAGGGCTTAACAATGCTTACATAAAATGGTTTAACATAACTTAAGACAGCTTTTGAGTCAGGGTACTGCTCTGTAGCCCAGGCTGGCCTTGGACTCAGGGCAATGGATTATAGGCGTGCACCACCACACCCAGTTTATGTGGTGCTGGGGGCCTCAGCCTCTGCAATGCTGGGGAATCAAACTCGGGTACTTAACACTTGAAGACTTCTTTAAAGAAAGAACTTGGCCCCAGGCGGTCAGAAATGTTAAGCTCCAAGGGCGCCCACAGTTAAGTAGACAAAAAAATGGAGTCAAGTGAATACACAGGCTGTAACATTAACAGGTTTTGCACAAATGTGTTCATGTCACAGTCTTTCAAAAGGTTGTAATGTTTACTCTCACATATAGCTCTGTGATTTTCTTGCATAAACATATGTGTATGTACAATACATATATTACACATATATATCTATATTATATATCTATAAATATCATTAGCATCATATGTCCAAGCTCACTACAAATTACATGTATCTTAATCACACAAATGATTACAATTTACTGAAAGGAACCATCATTATAATATGAGATGACCAGACAATCTCCAAGATCTATCTAATTATACAATTGCAAAACTTTATGAAATAATTTTTCAAAGGTTTGGACACTGGAAAATCAGACAAAATGACAAATATTAATACATGCTTGAGATCATTTTCATTTTAATAACATTTGTATTACATGTGAGGAAACAGGCCTTGATAATGCTTTCTGATGTTTTCTCACTTTAGTCCAAAACTGTAGACTTTATAACTAAAGACAATAAATTGAGTCCACTAATAAAAAGCTGTTTGATCTAGGACTGTTCATTTAACCTCTCTGAGTTCATTCTCTCATCTATAAAATAGAAAAAATGATAATAAATTTCTCTCTCTTTCAAGACCATATTATGAAAAATGTATGAGGTAACATACAAGGTATCTTACAAATATTGAAGTTTCAATTTATTTTAATTATTTATGAATAAAAATAATCATTATAAATGAAAGCTTTTAAGATTTGATTCATATAAACAGAAATGACTCTCCATTGATTCATATGACTTGGTCGTACCTTAGCTACTAATGAATGGCCAACCTTGTTGCTGTAAATAAATGGGCACTAGGATGTTTTTCAAAAGAACATGTGGCTCAAGGTTAGACTTCTTCCGCTTTGTGGTCTCACATGTCTGACCACAGTAACTATTTTTAATCATAGCCAGTGCTTTCTAGTGACATCTAACTCCACACATAAGAGTCATCAACCTTATGAAGACGTAAAGATGTATGACGTGTGTCATTGCAATGTGCTTTTGTCTGTAACTACTGTTTCTTCCTTTATTATTTTAACATGATTCAACTTTGGCAGCTTAAAAAACATTCATATTATCCCACAGTATATATAGCATTAGTGCTGCAAGTCTACCAGGTTCTGACATAAACAAGCAACATGCTGCTGCAGACCCCATGGGTCTGCTGCCCCTCACCGCTCTCAATGAAATTCTGAATTTCCTCTTTTTCTATATGACTAACTTCTGACTCAATTCTGTTACACCACAGATGCAGCTGATTTGGCAGGTGCTCTGTATATGTTCATGTCATAGCTAAAGGTTGGAGTGAAAATATGTATATTACATTAATATATTATATCATAAAATATCAGATTATATTGAAACAGGGGTACAACACAGGGCCTTCATACTGAGCTACAAACCTAGCCCATTTTTATTTTTTTATAACTTTGTACAAGATCTCATAAGTTGCTACATTGCACAGGCTGGGTTTGAACGTGCAATCCTCTGCCTCAGAGACCAGACTACTACTATTACAGGCCTTTACCACCAGGCCTGTATGGAACATCTTACTTTTTAATCTATACAGTGGGAGATTAGTTCCACTTTATAGAGTAGAAGATTCTTCAAAGGATTTAGAGAAATCAAATAGAATGACAAATATCAACCATAGAGTATAATGGTATAGATTAAAAAAAAAACAAAATGTCTTTTTCTTTTCTTTCTTCCTTACTAAAATCAAATGACTTATTAAAATGAATGACTGCCGCAACAAATCATTTCTGAAAATTTTCTAGCATTACTCCTAGCCATGAATAAATTAATATTTTACTTGAAGAAGACAAATGTTCACTTAAGTTAAAGTGTAGCCTCACAAACAAGAGTGTAGGAGATAATAAGAACCCAGTTGGATATAGGCAGCCAGGCCCAATACAGGTGCCTTTCTATCACCGAAGTCGCTTTTCTGCAGGACCGTGACCTCTGACATTCCTCCTCTGCTTGGACTCAGAACTTAGGTTCTGAACCTAAGTTCTGAGTGCAGAACTTAGGTTTTCTCCCAACTGTCCTCTCCGGTGAATAAGCAACATGGCAAGTGGAGCCCAAACATGTGATGAAAATTGTCATCACTTACCACTGACTAAGCAAGCTGTTTTAGTCATTAGACTCTTAGTAATTAATTTCTACTTCTTAAATAACAAAACAATATATATGAAAACCTATTCTTAATTGACCTTTCTAACTAGAACTTGACTATAGACTTCCAGTGATAAAAACCAATAGATTTATGTGACTAACTCTAGAAATAAATCACTTAATGTTTAAGCAAAGGTTTTGCTATTTTTTTTTCATACAGATTATAATGGCTTTTAATTGTCGCAGCATACGATGACACCTAGTGGCTGATAAGCATATTTTAGAGTCTCTCATTTGATCAATGTAATCATTTTTCAATTTCTGTTCTTTCTAAAAAAAAGTCACTGGGCTTCCTTTTGTGGATTCTGGTACATTTAAAATAGAAAGTAAATACGTAAAATTTTCCCATTTCTGTCTAAAGTTAGAAAGGCTCCGAAGAGCAATCTCTAATTATGATACACCATATTTAAAATTTCTACTTAAATAAATCTTGACATAAAACACTAGCTACCAGTCATGCATAGCTAAAAAAGGTAAAAAATGAAACCATGCACACATTGTACTCAGTTATCCTCCCAAAAGTATCAGAATAAAGGGCTATAACAATTAAGATAAATTACTGGGATCAAAGTCACAGATTCAGTCTGGTTTTACCAATTAAGTATGCTGATCTTTAGCAAACTGTGTAACTTCTCTGTGCCTTCCTTCTATAATAGGTGATATAAAAAGTTTTGAATTCAGATGACTTTGAAAAACTTACGAAACTCCAACTTTCTGTCAGTCACAAGATTTTCTCCTCTTGGCACCTGTTTTTAACTGTATATTTTAGAAAAATATAAAGGTGCTCTGCCCTGAAAACAGAAAACACACAGGCACACAAGTTTTCTGTAGGTCATAAGGTCACAATATGTCCCTAATATTTAATACACTTATAGCCTCAGTTCTATGTTTAACACCTCACTGGTAGCTGAAATTGTGTTTGCTTCAACAAAATTAAAAAAGAATCACTAGAACCCTTAATATTTAATAAAAGGATATGTTTTCCCTTTGCCCAAGATATTTATAAAGCTTGTCCTCTCATCTCTCATACTTTTCACATATGAAAATTTCCAGCACTCTTTTTATAGTTATCCCTCTTCTATTGACTATTGGTGTTTTATTAAATGTTTACATCAGAAAAAATACAAGTAATATGTCAAAACTCTGTGGTTCATTAATTACTTTTGTAACTTTATCATTGTGCCATATTTCATCTAGCAAAAATAGAGGACTTCCCTATCAATTAAGACCCTGAATTCCCATCCTCTATTCATATCTTTGTAGTAAATCAATATCTAGATTCGGAAAGTATAATTCACCCACATATTGGTACCCATTAATCTTAATTGTCAACTTGACAGGATTAAGAGAATCCTAGAGAGGTGACTGGGTCCATGGTTGTGCTATACTCACTTCATAATGAAATGTGCTATTAGAAGGTGGGGCCCAGTCAGAAGTGGGTCTCTGAAAGTGGTCCTGGGGAAAGTGTATCTCTCCCTAGCACTCTTTCCTGTACAATGTTTCACAGTCACCATGAAGAGTCAGCAGCTTTACTCCAAATCACCTTTCACTATGCCATTTCTGCCTTGGAACTAGATGAACTTGGACTGAACCCTCAGAAACTGTGATCCAAATTAAACTTCACTTCTTTTCAGATATATGTGCCAAGTATTTTGTGCCAACAACAAAAAAATGACCAATACAATTTATATTTTTATTAAAAACAATAAGTAGCATTGCATGATTTTAAATAGTATATACATTTCATATAAGTATATCTCCTTGTACAATCTGTTTATATTATTACATGCAAAACTGATTGTAATGTCATAAAAATTTGGGTGCTATGTTGCCAAGGCTGGTTTCTGAGTAGGAAACTTCCCACCTCACCCTCCGGCGTATCTGGGATTACAGTTCTACACCACAAAACTTGCTGCTCTGGCAATATTTTTTTAGGATTACACTTTTGAATTTTCTTTAAGAAAACTTTCTGTAGATTAAAATATAAAAATAGCTCCATTAATTTTTTAATCAAAGATTTAATATTTACATCACTAACCCATATTTTTATATATGAATCTGTGATATAAATATATGTTTTTCCTTCAATAAACAGTTGTCTCAGCATCATTTATTAAATAATGTATACTTTATAAATTAATTTCCACCTCTGTGTTTTTTTTTTCTACATGAGTAGGACAGTTTTATGCTGGTTTATGCTTGTATTTGTTTATCCTTGCATGAATGTCATACCATTTGAATTTCTACAACTCTACAATAAACATAAATATCTTTTCATTCCACCTTTGTGAAAACTTTCTTTTTATCCTTTTATTTTATATATAAGTTATTGCAAAAACTCATCAAACTCAATGTACAAAGTCCTAGGGTAAATTTGATTAAAATTACATTAACTGTATAGGCAAATGAGAACACAATTATTATGTTTATAATATTTTCCTCCATAAACATAGCTACATCTCCATTTTTAGGTCCTCTTTGTTTCAAACAATGTACTAGTTTCTTCTAGAAATTCTTGTATATCTTATGTTAAATCTATACCCAGGGGCTGGAGGAATGGCACAGCAGTTAAAGTGCTTGCCTTGCAAGAACAAGGCCCTGAATTTGATTCCCCAGCACCACGTAAAGCTGGGCATGGTGGCATACACATATAATCCCAGCACTCGGGAAACCGAGGCAGGTGTATTGTCCTGAGTCCAAGGCCAGCCTAGGCTACACCAGTGAGTTCAGGACCAACCTGGGCTACAGAGCAAGATCCTGTTTCAAAAAAAAAAAAAATTATACCCAGCTTTTACGTTATTTTTGTCACAGTTCCAAAACTATACTTTGCTATACTTTTGTCTTTATGCTATCTAAAAAAAAAAAAAAAAACAAACAAAGTTTACTTTTCCATGCTAATCTTGTATTTCAACAACCTTATTAAAGTTTTGGTAGTGTCAAATGATTTCTTTTTGTTGGCAGTCTTAAGAGCCACATGCTGTATCATTACTGGATCTTCCTCCTTTTTTCAAAGTAGTTCTCTAGGGATACTTAATTTTTTATTTGTTTTGGCTAAAGATGGCTTGTGGTTTTATAAAAGCTGGAACTGAGATATGCATGGTGTGGGAAAGACACACAGATGGAAGTGGTAAATCAAAAAAAAATGGGTGGGCACACATGGACTCAGGTAAGAATCAGATTTTGACTTACAGCTTGCTACCAAATGTAGCATTACAATTCAAGCAAATAGACTCACTTGCCACTATCATCCCTGCTACCAGATACTGCTTGCCACCTGTCATACACTGATAGGCATTTAATATGAGTCTGCAAGCAGTTGATTTACTATGTATGGTCTCTGAGCAGTCAAGCCTCTCTACTAATTTCAACCTGTATTTACAGCCTCTCCTTGGCACTAGCACTGCTCTCTTAACTCCACCTCATGTCATCAGATGTTACAGTCTTAAAAGAAAAACACAACCTAGACCCCTTGGTGCACAGTCACAGTAGAGTTTGTGGTCCTAGGAGTCTAAAGCCACACTAATTTGGCAGGAAGCAGAGCCCTGGAGGTAACACAGATGATGGGCAGTAGCTGTAAATATAGACAAAGCGCCACAGCTTCCACTGCTCACGCCCTGCCATACAGAACACATAGGCTTCATACCTTCACCTACTGGTGGACTCCTAGGTCATTCCACATCTGGTCCACTTCAGTAAATAGTACCTCAATGAACATGTGAATGCTATTATCTTTTCAAGATTCTAAGCTTAAAATCGTTTTATAAATACTCAAAAGTGAAATTTCTAGATGATATGGTAATTATACTTTTTAACTTTTTGATGAACTGCTTTCCAAAATGACTGTCATTCCTATGAAGAACACACATGGCAGCTTCTTCCTATCCTTGCCAACAAGTTATCTTTTGCTTATTCTAACCCTAGCCATTCTAACAGATGTGGGGTGAAGTCATCAGGTGGTTTCAATTTTGATTTCTCTGACAATTACTGAGGTTGATAGCATTTTCATGTACCTGTTCACCATTTTTATATCTTCTTTTTTTGTCAAATAGCTGGGTTGTTATCTGTTCCCCAGCTTCACTGTTCTGAATCCTCCATTTGTTCAGTATGAAGTCAAGTTATTATTAACTCCCGAACTGATGCTCTCAATTGCTTTTGTTAGTACAATTAACCGATGTGCCCTCTTTCCAAAGTACCTGTTTGGGACTGGATCCCGTGTCTGGCCTGCTACAAGTAGAGAACTGCAGCAGTCTTCAACTCGTCTTCCAAGTCAACATGGAGGGGTGCCTAAGCTGGTCACTTTCCCAGCCACGCTGTTACTGGGAAACCTGACAGCAATGTATTGAGCACTGTCATTGGGTGAGATGGGTCTGAGTAGCAGAGATGGCTTTGCCAATCTTCTTTAGTGATATCTTCTTCACAAAAACATCAATGCAACTTTTCCGCCTACTTTTAAATTAGATCATTCGGTTTATACTATTGAATTACAGGAGTTCTCCAACCATAAATTCATGGTATTGATACCAAATTTAACAAAATATGGAGATTACATTTAGAATATTTTCTTTCTTTCCACTACAAAAATATCAGAACACTGTGACTCTTACTAACCCTTTCCTAACCTAATCATTCTTGACAGCATCATACATCCATTTTGCTATTAAAGTATTGACATTACAGTCAATACTTCTGCAGATTAAACTTCATGTTCACCTTTTTGTTGTTGCTCATTTGCATTTTGTACTTCAACAATCTAGGTTTAATTTCTCTTAAGTTTATCTATTTGAACTCTAAGAATCGAATAGCTACAATTTTTAGTCTTTGTAAGTATGCCTAATGCAAACTTCACTTTAACTGTCTCATAGTTATTTTCTCATTGCTAGTACAAAACACCCAATACCCACAACATGAGGGAGAGAAGAGTCTATTTTAGCTCACAGTTTAGAGATCTTAGTTCATTTTCATAGAGAGAAATTAGAAAGGAGCAGGAGGCAGGGTTATATCCCTCTAGACCACATGCTGTGATGTGCTACCCTCTCAGTGACCAACCCCTCTGAATCAGGCCCTCACCTTTTAATAAAACATGAAACCCATATATTAATCCACTTAGATTAGCTAATTCCTACAAATTAATCAATTTCCATATACATCAGGCTTTTTAGGGACATTCCAGATACAAGGTAAAACATTCTGCCACAAATTCCAAAAGACACATGTCAAAGGCAAGACGCATTTAGTTCACTGCTGAGTCACCAAATCTTAACAGTTGTAAAACCAGCAAGAAGTTCAAATCCAAAGTTTCCTCTAAGACTCAAGTCAAATTCTCAGCTGTGAGCCCCTATGTAAATCAAAGACTAAATACTGCAAACATACAATGGCACAGCGTAAATATTCCTATTATAAATGGAAGAACAGGAGGACAGAAATTGCACCAAAGCAAGACTGAAAGCCAACTAGGCAAACATTAATTCCTGTTCAGCACCTGAGACAAGTTGTGGCAAGATGTGAGTTCCAAAGGCCTGGGGCAGCCTCACCTGTTTCAATGCCTAAGGCAAAGATTACAACCTCTCTCCAGGTAACTCAGCTCACTGTTGTGGCTTGCTTCAATGGCTATTCATGTTTCTGGTATTTCCAAATTTCTGGAGCCACCACTGAACCTTCTGTTCCACTCTCACAGCTTCACGTACTGCTCTCTTGGAAAAACACTGCCTCACCTCCAAGGCCTTCTGAAATCCAGTGGAAGCCTCCCTGACCCAACAACTCCTGCATTTTGTATGCCTATATAACCAGGTCACATGGACACCAAGATCTGCCACTGACTCAAGCAACAGTATGCCCCCAATGTGACCCCAGCAGCATCTCTGAGTTCTTGAATTGTTGAACTCCTGGAGGATTCACCTTCCTAGATGGTCCTGAAGGGTGCCTTGAAACTCTTTTCAAAGCAAAGTCTTTTGCCTGTATTACCTTGAACTGATAAAGGGCATCCCTTCCTGCTCCACTTGGCTTTTTTGTAATGCCAATCCTTTCAGAAACCATGCTCTCCTATTTCTATCATGTTATTTTTAAATTTTAGACTTGTGTTATAAGATTATTCATTATAAATAAGTTTTAAAATTTCTATTTAATAATTTTGTTATTTGAAAGTTTTAGTATCTCATCTTGCTTATGTATTTTTATTGCTTGCTTTTAAATTGGTGGTTTTACTCATGAGGGCTTTTTTGCCTCTATGTTTATAAATTCATGACATTAACTTGATCATCAGTACAAAAAAATTATAAGATTTGATCAGACTCACACAGCTAACAGCAGAGTGAGGACTATAATTCTGTCTTTCTATCCCAGAAATATTACCTAGAAAGCATCTTCATTTTGTAGTGAAAAAAATTTTAGCTATTTCTAAAAATGCTCTAAATGAGTTATTTTCTTCTCTACCTATTTCTAACCTGTAAGAATTGTGTATATAGTAAACTATGCATATATATGAATATGATACTTTCTATTAGAAGTGTAAATATTCTTCTCAAGTTTGAAACACCTTTTAAAGACATATATATTGACTTGGTATTATGTGAAAAAATAATATTAATAGCATTTACCAATTATAAAACACTTGGAATATATCTACTATTGATAATCTTCAAAATAATTCTTGATTTTCCAGGAAATTAACATTTACAGTATTTCCCCAATTTTATTGATATGTTTAAATGCAAAAAATAAAGTTCACACTGGTCTTGATTACTCTGTGCACATACATATCATGGTAAAGTTACAAATCCTTCCCTTCTCTCTGTTCGACCATCCTGTCCAACCCTCCAGTTCCCATTACTCCCCATATTAAGTTCTACGAAATAACTGTGATCTGGCTTTCTCATATCAGAGAAATCATTCAATATTTCACGTTTTGCTTCTGACTCACTTCACTAATCATGATGGTCTCAAGTTGCCTTCATTCGCCTACAAAAGCCTCCAACCTATCTGTCTTTACAGATGAGTAGTATTCCATTACAGATAAATACCACAGTTTGTGTATTCATTGGTGTTGATGTGTATTTTGATGTCTTCCACATTCTAACTATTGTTAACTTGTGCTGCTATGAACATGGGTATACATGCATCTCTGCTACATGTTGTTTTTAACACTTAGGGGAAAGTTCCCAAAAAAAGGATCAAAGGGAATATTTATTTCCAGTCTTTTGAGAGACTTCCATACTACTTCCCATAGTGGTTGCAGCAGTTGACATTCCCAGCAGCAGTGCAGGAGGGTTCCTTTTTCCCCACAGCCTCGCCAGCACTGTTTGCTGTTTGTGTTCTTGATATAAGCCAATGTCTCTGGAGGTAGATGGTATCTTAGTGATGTTTTGATTTCCATTTCTCTTATGGCTAAGGATGTTGAACATCTTTTCATGCACTTATTGGCCATTTAAATTTCTTCACCTGAGAACTGTCCATTTTCCAATAAGGTCTTTGATTTTGAGTGGCTTACTTTTGTTCACTTTCCTGTATATTCTGGCTATAAGCCTCCTATCAGAGTTAGTGGTGGTGACTATTTTTTCCCAGTCTGTGGTTTCTCTTTTTACACTGTTGATAATTTCCTTTACTGTGCAGAAACCTTTTAATTTGACATAATTCCCTTTGTCAATAATGGCGGCTATTTCTTTTGCTTTTGGTGTCTTATTAAGGAAGTCTTTACCTACATCCATGTCTTTTAGATATTTGCCTAATTTTTCTTCTAGAAAGTTAAGTGTTTTGGTTTTAATAACTAGGTATTTTATCTACTTTGATTTGATTTGGATGTCTGGTCATAGGAGCGTGTCTATATTCATTCTTATGCATGTGGCTGTCCAACTTTCCCAGCATGATTTGTTGAAGAGACTATCCTTTTTCCAGTGTATGCTTTTGGCTCTGTTATCAAAAATTAGGTAGCTGAGGGTATTTGAGTTTGTCTCTGCATCCTCAACTCTGTTTCACTGGTCTACCTATTTGTCTTTGTGCCAGTAACATATAGTTGTTACAATTTTTGCTTTAAAATATAACTTGATATCTGGAATTGTAATGTCTCCTGCCTCAATCTTGTTATTTCAGATTGTTTTGGCTATTCTAGGTTTCCTTTGGCTCCATATGAATATAAAAATTGTTTTTCAAGTTCTGTGAAAATAATTGCTTGTATATTTAATAGGAATTGCATTTAATCTGTATATTAGTTTCGGCAGGATCGTCATTTTAACTATATTGATTCTGGCTGTCCAGAAACAGGGGATGTCTTTCCATTTTCTGATGTTACCTACAACTTCTTTCTTCAGTGTAATGTAGCTTTCTTTATGTAGGTCCTTCATTTCCTTGGTTAGGTATACCTCCATGTATTTAATTTTTTTGCTGGACTATTAAGAATGGTATTATTTTTCTGAGCTCTTTCTCAGTGAGTTCATTGTTGGTGTAGAGAAAAGCTATTGATATATTAGTATTGATTTTGTAGCCTGCAATTTGGCTATTTTTTTATTCTTTCCAAGAGTTTCATAGTGGAGTTTGTGGGGTCTTCTATGTCGATAATTACATCATCTGCAAATAAAGATAGTTTGACTTCTTCCTTTCTGATGCAAATTCCCTTTATTTCACTTCCTTGCCTGATGACTATGGCAAGTGTTTCAAGGACTATGTTGAATAAGAGCGGTGATAGTGGACAGCCTTGTGTGTTCCTTATTTGAGAGGAAATGCTTTCAATTTTTCTTCATTTACTATGATATCTGCAGTAGGATTGGCATATATGGTTTCTATGAGTTTGAAATAAGGCCCATCTATACCTATTTTTCTCAGAATTTTTATCATGAAAGAGTGTTGAATTTTATCAAAGGCTTTTTCTGTATAAATTGAGATTATCAAGTGGTGTTTGTTTTTGCTTACATTGATTGATTTATGTATGTTGAACCAGCCTTGCAATCCAGAAATGAAACTCACTTGATCATGGTGTATGATCTTTCTAATCACTTGTTGGATTCTATTTGCCAGAAACTTATTAAGAATTTTTGCGACTATATTCATTAAGGATATTGGTCTATAATTTTCCTGATTAGGTCTTTGTCTGTTTTTGGAATTAAGGTGATGCTAGCCTCTAGAAATGAGTTTGGTAGCATCCCTTCTCTCTCAACTTCATGGAACATTTGGGAAAAACTGGAGTTAGTGCTTCCCTGAAATAGTGAAAAAATTCTGCTGTGAATCCATCTGGTCCTGGGCTTTTATTTGTAAGTAGAGATTTTATTACTGCTTTAATTTCTGTGTGTGTAATGGGTTGTCCAAGATTTTTATGTCTTCTTCATTCAATTTTGGTGTTTTGCATGTGTCTGGGAAGTCATCCATTCCTTCCCAACTCTCTAACTTGTTAGAATACAGGTGTTCAAAATAATTTCTCTAATATTCTGAATTTCTTCAGTCTGTTGTAATTTCACCCTTTTAATTTCTAAATTCATTAATCTGTGCTTTTTATTTCATTCTTTTCATGAGTTTAGCTAGATGTTTGTCGATCTTGTTTATTCTTTTGAAGAACCAGTGTTTTGACTCATTAATCTTTTTATTGTCTTTTTAATTTAATTTCAATTTATTAGTTTCAGATCTGATCGTTATAATTTCTTCTCTTCTATTGTTTTTTGTCTTAGATCTTGTTTTTCTAGGGCCTTAAGGTGCATCATTATCATAAATTTTGGGGAATGTTCTGTTCTTTTGATGTATGCATTTATGGCCATGAATTCCCTCTAAGTACTACTTTGGTTGTGTCCCATAGATTGTGAAATGATGTACTTTTGTCATCCTTTAACTCTATGAAGCATTTGATTTCTTCTCTGATTTCTTCTGTGATCCTTTGTTTGGCCAGTACTAAGTTGTTTAGTCTTCCTGTATTTGTGTATTTTATTCTATTTCTTTTACTGTTAAGTTTCAGTTTTATTCCACTATGATCTATAAGTGTGCAAGGAATTATTTCTATTCATTTGTATTTATTAAAGCATGAATTATGACCTAGAATATGGTTTATTCCAGAATATTTTCCATGTGGTTCTTAGAAGAATGTGTACTCCGTTGATGTTTGGTGGAAGACTCTTTAAACATCTGTATGGTCCAAGTCTTCTATAGTTTTATTACACTGTTGTGTATCTTGCAGATTTTCTGTCTGGTTGATCTATCTCTCTGTGATAGTAGAATATTAAAGTTCCCACTCTAATTGTATTTGGGTCTATACGTCCTTTCAGATCTAATAATTACTGGTTTACATAATTTGGTGCTCCAGCGTTGGGAGCATATATATTGACAATTATAAACTGTTTTGAAATCTGATGATTCTGACACTACTATAGCTACCCCTGCTTGTTTCCAAGGGCCCTGTTGCATTAAATATTGAATTCTACCCTGTTATATTCGGTCTGAGTTTCCTTGTGGGTGATGTGTGTCTCTTGTAAGCAGCAAATTGTGGGCTTCTGTTTTTTGATAGAGTCAACCAGCCTGTGTCTTTCAGTAGGTGAGTTGAAGCCACTCATGTTCAGAATAACCATTGAGTTATATTTGGTATGTCCTGCCATTGTTGCAGTATATTTATTAGAGTAACTTTCTTCTCAGCTCATTTTCCTATGTCTGTTGTCTCTTTTCCTCTGGGGTGTTTGATTTTGTTAGCCTCCCTTTTGCTCTCTAAGTTTCCTTTAAGTATTCTCTGTAGTGCTCACTTAGTGGCTGCAAATTTCTTTAAGTATTCTATATCATGCACAGTTTTAATCTCTCCCTCTGAATTTAAGACATAATTTTGCTGGATATAGCAGCCTGGGTTAGCATTTATGTTCTCTTAGTGCTTGGATCATACTGCTCCGTGATCTCATGCCTTTTAGAGTCTGGGTTGAGAAATCTACAGTTATCCTGATGGGCTTATCTTTGTAAGTCACCCTCTGTTTTACTCTTACAGCTTTTAATATTCTCTCTTTGAGTCTCTAGTATTTCAATTATGATGTGTCACGATGAGGTTCTCTTCTGATCAAAGTTGTTTCATGTTTTATATACCTGCAGTAGTTCAATGTTTATTTCTTTGCTTAGATTTGGAAAATTTTCTTCCATAATTTTCTTGAACATGGGCTGTAAGCCTTTTGTTTTGTCCTCAGTTTTCTCCTGCACTCCCATAAATCTGAGGTTGTTTATCTTTGAGTCATCCATTACTTGTTGTAACCATTCTCTTTCATCCTTTTTTGTTTTGCATTCTTGACAGCCTGTACATTCCACCTCAACCATTTTATCTTCTAAGGCTGATAGTGTATTCTCAAAATTTTCAAACTGGCTACTTTTTCCCTGTTCGTTTTTCACATCCCGAATGTCTGCTTTCAATATTTCTAGATGTCTTCTGTATTCTTCTCTAAATTCTTGTATTGCATTCATCATCTTCTGGTTTATATATTCTTTATTTTCCTCTAATTTCTTGTCAATGTTTGACAGTAGCATAGCTATGTCCGACACAGCTCTTGCATTTCCTTTTTCATTTCCTGTTTCAATTCTAAGTATTTCTGGGCCCAGAAACTGTCATCTTTTTTGCCTTTTTCATCTTTGGGTTCATCTATTTCAAGACCCCTAGCATCACTTTCTGAGGTGTCAGGTCTTTCTGTAGGAGATTTATTACCACATTTCCTCATTGCTCTGTTACAGTGAGTTGAGGCTCTGGTATTATTCATGGGCTCTGTTTCTTTTCCCGAGATTCGCAAACTAGACTCTTTCTGTTTTAAGCGTTATCTGACTGTCTCTGGGCACAGGAGGAATGGAGCGTGAAGGCCAAGTTTCATAGAACTCCCACGTGCAGGTGAGGCTCTGCCAGCGGCTACTTCGCTGTCTCTGGTACACAGGAGGGGTGGGGCATTGGAAAGCTCAGTCCCACCAAGCTCCCAGGTACAGGCAGGGCTCTGGAAGTAGCTATCTGGCTGTCTCTGGTGCTCAGGAAGGATGGGTCACTGAAAGATCCAGTCCTGCCAGCTCCCAGGTGCAGGCAGAGCTCTGGTGGCAGCCTAACATTTACAATATTAAGTCATCTGTGAACATTCATATGCCTGGCTGGATGACTCCACTGGAGCTACAGATTCATCTCTTTCTAACACCAAACCTGGTAGTCTTCCCATATGAGAAACTTCTAGTGCAATCAATGGATAAAATTCATATTGCTTATTTTGGACTTATTTATTTACATACTACTTAAATTTCATTTTTTTAAATTGATACACAAAAATTTTACAGATTTATGGTTTAAAATATGATGTTTTGACAGCTGATACATTATGTGACAAGCAAATTATATCTGTCAGCTCAAACATTTCTCACTTCTACCCAGAAACTTTTTAAATCAAACTTGTTCAAATAAAACTGAAGTTATTTTTCTCTTATCCACTACTGTAATCCCTCTCTGTTCATACATTCAGAAAATACTATCATTTGTAGACTTGCTTAAAATATCACAAAAGTTATTTTAAAATGCAAAATATAATTAAGGTTGAGATTGTGTCTCATATATATATATATATATATATATATATATATATATATATATATATAATCTCATTGCCCCACATAAATACCTGATTTTTCTAAAGTTACAGTTATGTGAAAATATTTTATTTCTCTAATATCTTAAATTCTAAAATATTAATACTTCATAAAATACCAGAAAATGTATCAATATGAAATATTATTATTATTCTTACAAATACTAAAACCACAGTCCTTACCAATTATGTGTATTGAAAAAAATAGAACTTTTATTTAGTGAAAAAAGAAATAAAGGAACTGGATTTGAGAAATATAAATTTAGGGCAGGAGTAATGGCAGAGCAGATATAGCACTTGGCTTGCAAGCACAAGCCCCTGAGTTTAATTCCCAGCACCACATGTAGGCTGGGTGTGGTGGCCCATATATGTAATCCTAGCACGCTGTAGGCTGAGAATTCAAGCCTGGACAACAAAATGAGCTCATGACCAGCCTTGACTACAGAGCTAGACTCTGTCTCAAAAAGAAAAAAAGAGAGATATGAAAAGATGAAAATTCAAAATTACAATTACCTCACATAAAATCATAAATATTCGTCAACAAACTCTAGAGTGCTTAAAAAAAAGCAACTTTATCTTTCTTAAGTGGAAGTTTGTGTATCATTCACTTTAGACTTACTAAGAAATAAACCAACAAGATGTAGGATGACTACAGTGCAATTTAAGCTTTGTGGCCCAAGAAGGACTGTGGGACCTAGCCCACTTTTGTGACATTAACTAACATACAAGGAACATTCCTTTTGTCACTCCCTCCCTACACTCTTCCCAAGGTTGGCCTGAGGTGGGAAGGCATGGGCTCTGATCAGTAACGTCTCTCACCTCAGAAATAAAAGTTTTGCTTCTTCTACTGAAGTTCTCTGCTCTTGCTGTACTAAGAATATTTAATACAGGAAAAGAGTTGAAAGGTTTCTATTTGCTTCAAACTTCTCTTTTATATCTTGATTTAACTATTTAAATTTAAAGCCAAAAATTGTATCAGAATATTTCTTCTGACGGTCTTGCTTTGAGTGTCCTATGTTATTTTCCCTGCAGCAATCAATGCTACAAGCCTGGCTGCCAACAAATGTGGCAAAGTGTGAAGTGGGGAAAGGTAGGAAAATATCTAATGAAATGATGGAGTTTGTCTAATTGATCTAAAAGGATATAAGTCTCTGAAGTCAACAAATGTTGTCTCTACACAAAAATACATTAGCTTCAGTGACATAAGATTATCAGTATGTACTATTGCTTACATTATCAAAAGACAATTTCAGATGTTTCAAACAAATATAAGTGTGAACCTGTTAGAATGAGTCCTTTAATCTAGTTTAACATATATTCTTTTCAGTAGAAATCAACAACCATACTAAATTTCTATAAAAAAGGAATATAGTCCCCTTTATAAAGGTCTATGACATTAAGGCTATAAACTCATTAACAACTGTTCATAATAGTCATTTGGTCAGACTGTGAATACTTAAAACTTGCTCTTGTGCCCTTTGGGGTATTGGAGTATCCACATTGAAGCCAAGTAGCAAGGGTTCTAATACACCATGTGCAATCTAACATTTGCTGGCTTTGAAACCTTCCCGTGCCTCAGTTTTTTATGGATAAAATGGAAGTACTGTCTGTCTTGTAAATATGCCATGAAGATTAAGTGAGTTAATGTTTGTAATGTTCAAAGACTGGTGTTTGGCATATTTACCATTATTATTAGATATTATGGTTTTAACTTTGTTTCAAAATTTATATGTTAAAAATCAACTTACAAAGACTAATAATGGTCTGTGTTTGCCTGGGGCTGGTGACTACAGATCTGCATGTGGAAACTCTTGGAAATGATGCATATATCCTAAAATTGCAGTACAGTACAATTTTACTAAAATCATCAAATTTTACAATAAAAGTAAGTTAATCTTATAGTTTATAAATAAGTCTCCCAGAAATGTTTAAAATATAAATGTATTTTGATAGGCAGTAACATATAGCTACAAATACATACACACACACACACACACACACACACACACACACACACACACACATATACAGAGACAGAGAATGCAGAAACAATATTGTAAAAAGTTGCTGTAGTACAGCTAATTAATGTCTTTAGTTTGCCATTTTCCTCCTATTAAAAAAATATTTCTGGCTTTCCTCAGCACAGAATGTTCCTAGTGTTTGATTATGTGTGTTACTACTTCATTATGTTAAGTTTTCATTTAAAAAAAAATAACTTACTGATCCCCTAACTAGACTGATTTCCTAACATATGCCTAACATCATATTTTCCTTAAAAGACATGATCATCTGAGAAAGGATTATTTACTGCAAAAAGTCTTTTATGGGAAATAAAGCAAAATTTAAGTAGAAAAAGGTTTTCCATGCCCAAGTCATATGTGCTTTGCAAGAAGGAAAAACAAACTTCCTTTTAGAGTGGTTTGAATTATTCACAGTCTCTGACGTGGTTTCAATATAATCCAACGCAAATGCTGCTGGATTCTTCTTTGCCAATTCTGATGAGTACTACAGTAATCTACTCCACCGCTCCGGAAAGAATCCTTTATCTTCCCAAACCTTGTGGATTCTATACTCAAAGGACTCTGACTTCCCATGGAAATTGAGTCACTGACCTAAAACTTACATCATTTAAGCCAGTTTCCTCAGAATCTCTGTGTCCTTTTTCAGACCAAACTTCTAAAGGCCAAATAATTACTATCTAAATCCCAGTCTCATGACTCCTGGCTACCCCACTTGAAATATCTATTATTCCTCTAGCAAATTCCCGCATCACTTTTACAGTGTCATCTTTCATTATTTCTTAGTTGCTCTCTCTTGTCCACCATCCCCTGACCTGTTAATACTTAGTTTTCCTTTCTACCAGTGAGGCTTAAATGTCCCTAAGGACAGGGACCACAGCCTTAGTTATCTTAAAATCTCCTGCACATAAAACTATGAAGTCTGGGTCATCTTTCAAGAACTGAATGCTACCCCTTTCAGGATATATTTCTATCAGAAGTCTGATATAATTTCTCACTCCATCTAGGTCCTCTGTAAACTTCAATATTTCAACCAAATTTTTGTTATGTAGTAATTTGTTTACCCATATAATTCCTCATCACAGTGTAAGCTTGTGATAATAAGAGGTTATATATTATTTTGTATTTTCTACTTTGCCCCCCAGTGTCACTCTCAGAATTAAGAAGGGCTCAATGATGTCAATTAAGGAAAACGGTAATGATTATGCCGCCCTTGCCTGTAATTACAACAATCAACTATATCAATTTGAACAGCAGAAACAATGATCAAACAAGTTTTATCTTGTTTACTTAAGATGTGTATGTAGTAAATAAAAGAAAGGTGTCTGTGAAAATTTTGAAGAGGCTACATTCCTTTGCCAATGTCCCTGTGCCAACGGGTCTACAAACTTTCTGCTCTCACATTATTGACAAATGTCCATCCATATTTGGAATAATTTTTATTATTATTCAAACTTCTAAAATATAAGGCAGTGTGATATAAAAAACAAGATTGTCACTTTCTACTTACACAGATCTGGTTATGTAACTCAACTGACTTAAGCATCACACTTATCCTAAATTTTGATTTTCTTCTCACTAATATGAATGTCAAAATAAAAACCTCACATGGTTAGTGGAAGAATTACCTAAAAAAATGCATTTAAGGTACTCTTTACAACATGGGGCATATTAAAGGTAATAAAGAGCTGAAAGAATACCACCATGGTTAGAGTGTTTGCTTAGCAAGCTCGAGGACCTATGTTCAATTCCCCAGCACCACAGAAACCAAGTGTGGTAGCATACTCCTATAATCCCAGCACTTGGGAAGCTGAAGCAAAAGGATTGTTGTGAAATTTGAGGACATTCTGGTCTACATGGTGAGTTCAGGACCAGCCAAGACTACAGTGTGACCACCCCCCCCCCCAATCTCAAAAAAAGTAATAAAAATTAAATTAAAGGTACCGATTCAGTAAATACAATTTCAATAAACACACATCCCACTGAGGGCCATGTACTAACTTCTTCTGAAAACTTAATAATAAGACAAAAACAAACTCTAATTTTAAGCTTATTGAAAAAGACAAGATAATTCCACCGCAAATATACCATGTGAGTAAGCTCAGAAATGCATAAGTAGCATAGAGTGCTTTTAAGACCCAAACAAGCATCACCTTTGAAATCAAAAGACACTTTGGTATCTTTGAATTATAATGTAAATTCTAAAACTTCACACCTATAAAGTGAGGTCTTTACTAACAATAAAATTTAGTTGATGGGCTAGTGATAATACAAGATGCCAGGTACCATATAACACAAATATGGAATTATCATGTCTTCCAGCCTATACCACATTCTAGAATCCAAGAAAACAGTCCTGCAAGAAACAGCAAACAAATCCATACACAAATGTGCATCCCTTAGATACGTTGAAAAGCCTGGGATAAAAATACAGTCAATGCATGTGCCATGCATTTGCATATTTTCCTATTTTTTGCTACTAGCAAAACTCAATGTGAAGAAACAGAGACTGATTAGCAGTTTCTGCAAAGCAGATGCCTTTGCTGTGCTTCTAAGGCCTGTTTTCTTAGTAGTTCTAAAATAGCATACTAATTTTAAAAAGCAAAATAATAAAAGACATACAGGGTAACGAATGAAAACATTTCAAAGTCCACGAAGCTAACTTGTCATTTGTCCACGTGATGAGAAACAAACACTCCACTTATCAAACAGAACTATATGTGCAGTTTTACACCTAAGTTTACTTACAGTAACCTTGGTAGACCACGAATTTTATAGAGAAAAAAAAAAGAGTTTAGGTAAATACACTCTAGTGGTTTTGTTGTTTAATATAAATGACAGTAGCATCAGAGGGCCATAAGTTCATTTCCAGTTGAAGAGATTCAGCAGGGCACCAGGTCACCAATCCCTTCCTCAGACTGCTGTCTACCAGGCTCCTTTTAATTCACTCTGCTCTTCCCTAGACCCAAGAGAGAAATGCATATGCATGTTCTGACCTTTGCTTCCCTTTGGCTTAATTTCCAAATGTGCTGGGCAAGGGAAACTTAGCAAAACCTTTTATTTCCTGTACTTTTACACTTTTAATCAGCTCTGCTTAAAAGAATGTAACATGTTACACTGTTAGATAATCAGAATACTTGAGAATCTCTTCCAGATCCTTGGCAAATACAAAAACACCACTATCTACTTTCAGAAGACCAGGACCCTCACATTTATCTCAATTTCTGTCATTTGGATCTTTGTAAGCATGACTAGTACATTCTCCATCTAAGAGATGTAATTATGAGGTATAAATTAAGTCTTCTAAGTCATCAACTGGAAACGATGAAATTAAATGTCATTAATTAATTTTTAAAATGCAAATAAAAATGTTCTAGTTCATTTTTATCTCCTTCTTTACAACTATAATGCACATATACGGAACTATAAGTTATCTATGAGGCATCTATATAGGGACATGACCTATGAGGAATTAATATATTTGGGTCATATCACATATTAAATCTAAATGTTTTAAGATAAATATTCTTGTAACAGATGCTCTAGCTCTTGATCAGTGACAATAAAATAGAAAATTTCCTCTGAAGATAGAGGTGTCTCTGCTCAAAGATGAATATCCTCCCTCAAAAAAGTGTACGAAGATTGAATAAATTCTGAAGTCTATCTAATTAAAAATAATTGGCAAGTCCAGGTAGAACAAGGCTATGATCTCAGCACTTTTGGGGTTTGAGGCAGGACGATCACAAGTTCAAGCCCATAATCAGTAATATAGCAACTAAGGAAGGTCCTGTCTCATAATCAAAAATAACAATAAGCTGGGGATGTAGCTCAACATGAAGGCACTGGGCTTGATCCCTAGTACCACACACACACGTGTGCACATGCACGAACATATGCATACACAAAGATATATACACAAAGATATATACGGTGCCTCAATTTCATTCTCTGAAAAAAATCAATATAACAAAATCTCTTTTTAAATTATTAAAAGGATTAGGTAAAGTCCCTAGCTCACCGTGCCAAATTGCAGGCTCTGTAAAAATTATAATTATTATTATCTATCCTTCTGATTAATAAATACTCCACAGGAACCTTGGGAAGATCTATAAACACAAAATGCAAACCATAATGAATCTGACTGCCCAGAAAAATTATGAGATGAAGGAAAAATTCTGATCCAGAGTTAAGAGATCTGATCACTAAACGTGGCTCTACATACTTGGCTGTGAGTCCTGGACCATTCACTACCCTACTCTCTTTCAATTTTGTCATCTGGAACTTGAAAGACTCATCCTAAATTAAATGTAATGACCCAAGAGCTCATAGAACATCATTTTTATGAATCTTCTAGTTTAAGCTGGGCCTATCTATAATACCTGAGAGAGCAATGTCTCATGTCTGGTTCCATTCTTATCTCTACAAGGAAATAGCTTGATAATTTATTGGTGCTTTTGTTGGAGGGGAGTGATTACAGCACATGGTATGTCTCCCCAGAGAACTGCCAACCAAAACACTAGAACTCCTAGATTTCTTCAAACCACATCCTCCGAAGCAACTCGGAGGATTTTGAAGGGAATAGGCTTACTGCACCAAGTGATAAAGAAACTGTCTCTAGAAGCTTAAAGTACTTGACAGAAGCTATCACACTGAGATTATTCACTGTTTGTAGGCAGCAAAGATAAAAAATATTCTGGTAAATAATCTGAAATACTGAAAGTCAAGTGGGTTGCTCTTGAGCACTAGTGAATCAAGTGCAATGAAACTTTGTAATTTCTATTTATTCTTAAACTCCCTATTTAGGTCAACTAAAAGAACTTCCCAGACCACACTGACAACCAACATAGGCACCTCTCACCTGGATTCAGTTGCTAGACTTTCTCCTTCTCAGACCCCTCTACAGCTCTTTTCCACAAATACCACTTCCCCACCTTGTGAAATCCAAGACTGCCCTTCATTCTCCACAGGAACAGTACTATATTGATAGCACTATTATTTTCTCTCCACTAATTGCATCTCCAGAGTCAAATGACTTCTTGATAACTTACACAACCAAAAGGTTAGGAGATTTATTTAAATAAATTTCTTCACAGACCTACAATACAGAATAGAATTTTCTACAACCCAAGTTAAAGTATAGGCAAAATTTGCCTTCTGGTGTCTACACCCTGACCTTTTATCTTCTCTTCCAGAAATATTGGCTAACTAATTTGTAAACTCTAATGCAATATGAAAATAAAGAACTCCTAGTTTTTAAAACATTATTATAATTTTTAGTGACAACAGGACACTGAAACTAACTTCTGGAATCTGTACAACTGTACAATATGCCACATTCATAAGAAGCAAGATTAGTAATGTATACTCTTGGTGTCTTCATTAACCCAAAGTGGTCTCTAGTCACTTTTCCAATCCTTTTTCTCCACATGCTTACGTTGTGGGCTAAGGACATTTGCTGGTTTCCCATTTCAACCATTCACAAACAAACCTGTCAATAATTTAATTTACCAGACTAATTGTCTATGTGATACTATTATGGTTTGGATAGTATATCAGAAGTAATATCGCATCCCTCGAAGGATTGTGGAAAATAGTACCATCATCAAAGACTTGAAGGATGACGGGGTGGTGGCTCCCACCACATCCCCATTCAACTCTCCTATCTGACCAGTGCAGAGGACGGATGGATCTTGGAGGATGATGGTGGACTATCATAAACTTAATCAGATGGTCACTCTAATTGCAGCTGCTGCACCAGATGTGGATTCCTTACTTGAATAGATTAACGTCTCCTGTTACCTGGTATGCAGTTACTGATTTGGCTAATGATTTTTTTCTCTCCTGAACTATCCACAAGGACCACCAGAAGTAATTTGCTTTCAACTGGCAAGGTCAGCAGTACACCTTTACTGTGCTGCCTCAGGGTTATATCAACTCTCCAGCATGGTGTCACAACACAGTCTATAGGGACCTGGATTGTCTTATCTTCCACAGGGTATAACACTGGGTCCCTGTTATGGCACAATTCCTCAGGGTGGCAGGTTAACTATATTGGACTGCTTCAATCATGGAAAGGACAGCATTTTGTCGTTAAAGGGATACTTACTCTTTGTATTTTATTTAATTATGGATTTGCCTTTCCTGCACATGCACATAATGCTCTCTGCCAGAACTACCATTCATGGACTTAGGGAATGCCACATCCATTGTCACAGTATTCCACACAGAATTGCTTCTGAGCAAGGAACACATTTCATGGCTAAAGAAGTTCAGCAGTGGACTCATGAAATTCACTGGTTCCCCACCATCCAGAAGCAGCTGGACTGATAGAATGATGGAATGACCTTCTAAAGACACAATTACAGCACCAGTTAGGTGTTAATACCTTGCATGGTTGGGGCAAAGTTCTTCAAAAGGCTGCATATACTGTGAATCAGCTAACAATATATCGTACTGTCTCTCCCATAACCAGGATTCACGGGTCCTGGAATCAAGGACTGGAGACAGGGATGGTACTACTCACCATCACGCCCAGTGACCTAGTAATGAAATTTATGCTTCCTGTTCCCACAACCTTATGCTCTGCTGGTCTAGAAGTCTTAGGTCCAGAAGGCAGAAGGCTTGTACCAAAAGACACAATGATTCCACTAAACTGGAAGCTGAGACTCCCTGGTCATTTTGGCCTCCTCATGTCACTGAACCAACAAGCTAAAAAGAGAGTTTCAATAGTAGTAGGGGTGACTGATCCAGACTACGAAGAGGAAGCTGGTCTAATACTCCATAATGGAGGCAAAACAGACTATGTTTGGATTGCAGGAAATCCTTTAGGGTGCTTCCTGTTATTAAAGTAAATAGGAAACTAACAGCACCCAATCCAGACAAGATGACAAATGGTCCAGAACCTTCAAGAATGAAGGTATGGGTCACTCACAAAGAAAAGAACGGAGACTTGCTAAGGTGCTTGCTCAGGGCCAAGGAGATAAAGAATGGGTATAAATATCATCTGTGACCATGTGACCAGTTGAAATGAGGACTGTGATTAGAATTTCTCTCATTATGCTTGTACATGTGTGTGCATGGTCATTGCCTTAATATTGAAATTTGCTAAGGTGTTCTCCAGTGTTTAAGCAACTGAACATCAAGAGACTGGGCATTCTCCAAAGGGGAACTCTGTTCTCTACTGCAGGGAGGAATTTATTGCACTTCCATTTGTACGCAGTATAGTTGTGTTGTTAGTCATAATTAGGAACTTGCCTACTTTATTGTGTTTCTGACTGTACTCAGCGGAGTTGTGCTACATTAGGCATAATTAGGAACCTGGCTATTGTACTTGGCAATTAAGCATGGTTTGGGGAGATGTGTCTGGTTGTCAGGTTGACAAGGGGTGAACTGTGATCATTATATAGATTATGTGTACTTGAGGCAATTAGGAAACACACCCAGAACAGAGCTTATAGGTGTATGCAAGTGATTTGTGGGCCAGGGAATGAGGGAAGAACACTCACCCTGGATGTGGAAGGCCCCACTGGAATCTCAAACTGTATAAAAGGAAAAAAGAGGACTCACAGCTGAGCAGCCATCAGACCTTCCAGCTCTTGCCCATGCAGGTCATCACTTTGGACTCTCTCCTCAGACTTGTAAACGCTCCAAATAAATCCCTTTTTCTTATAATTTCTGTCAATTCTGCCTCTCTAGAACCCTAACTAATACAGATACCTAGGAAATATAAACTTTCTATTCCCTCTCAGGCATGGTTTCCACAATCTCGGCTGCATGTTTATTGACTAGTCCATCACCAGATAACTGGGGAAACCCTGTGCATGTGGACAATGTGAATCATAGTACTCATCAAACAAATGGGCACATGGTTCAACTAAACATTGAAACTTGATCTTGGACAAAGTTTAACAGAGTAATTGACTTCTTTCCACCAGGATGATTAAAAAAAAAAAAACTTCATTTCTCATTTTCTAGGACCAATAACACATCTGTAGGCAAAAAGCAGCTGAAGCTGCAGCCTGAATCAATAAACTGCAGCCTAAAAATAAAGGCATATGGTCCCTTTGGGACAGGGCTTGACTTAAAACAGATATAAGTGGAATATTCCTTAATTACCACTGTTTCATAATACTTTTGACCTCTTTTTCTTTTTTATTCTCAAGGGTATTTCTAGGCATTGCACTTAAGCAATTTAAATCTGTTTCCAATCTGCAGATAGTATCATTCATCCTGCTAAACGACTCTGGTCAGCAGCAGAGAGTAAAAATAAAACAGAAACGTATTATGAGGTATCCCGTTGTTTACATATCAGATTTGATCGGTGTTCTGATCTGCTTGCACGCTTTAGAAAAGCCTGGGTAGTTTTTATTTATCATCAAAATCAAATGGATTTTTCTTTGTGATATGCTTAGAACAGAGAGCCTAAGCTGAATTGGAACTTTAGAGAAATTCACTAAAAGAAATTTTTCTAAAAAAAATTATTGCTTTCCAATAAAAATACCATCACATCAGTGTTTTTCTGTCAGGCATTTACTATATTATGATATAAGCAATACACACTGGGTAGATAATCTGAATATAAATGTTTAACATTCATTCATCTCAATAGAAACCATATCAGTAACACTCAAATGCAGAGACCGTGTCTCAATGTGCAACTAACTCCTTAGGATGAATATAATATGGCAAAAAACGGAGCAGAGTTCATGTAACACCAGGATTTGTATCTGTCTTTCTGGTAAGAAAAGAAAGGACACTAGGTATTTAGACACATAGAAAGAATGTAAGACATTTACAATTCTTCAGCTTTCAACCAAAAGAAAAAGAGAAAGAAAATGAGAGACATTCAGTAAAATTACACAGAACTCAGGGGTCAGGAGGCCTGGAAGTAGACTTAACTATACCGTAACGACTGTGTGACCTGAGGCAACATATAAGAGAATGAAAATTTTGAACTAGATTATGTAAATTTCTTTTAAATTTTAAACTTCTATGATACTTGCCTTTAAAATGCGGTTGGGGAAACAGATTCTAATCAAAGTTCTCCCTCTCCCTACATAAACAACAAACATTTGAGTATAAAAATATTTCTCTTATTGGAAGTCTCCTTCATAAATATGATCAGTGAATGAAAAGCAAATTATTGACATAAATTTCAGTTTTGATTTAGTTTTTGCATGTTCATTTAGAGAAGTCATATCATTGGGAAATTTTATATGAATTGTTGTGGATAATGGCAAAAATGCCATTTTTCCCTAAATGAATTTAAATTTATTCAATTAAGCTAAACAAGTTTCATATTTTATATTACTGTCTATAGTACTTCAACATATAAGTATGTCTGTATAATTAACGCCCTAAATTCTTTTTTCGCGCAAAAATCATTCTTTCAGTGTCTCTATCTCCTTTGTGCTATTCCATCCTGTCCCTTTCTTCAGCTGCTTCTATAAAAATCATTCCAATAATCTGCACTAGCTGCTTGTTGTACATTTCACATCTTATATGGTTCTATGGTATTAGGACCATACCTCTTATAACAGCAATCACTCCTCATTTTCATTGGATATATTTTCCTATGGGTAAAATACATTTTCCTTCATATAAAATTTTTAAAGAGATATTTTCTGTACCTGAAAAAATGTATTTGATGCATTTGTTTTAGAGTTGTTAAGGCAGCTTTCTAAATACCCAAGATTGAGGGGGGAAATACACACTTTTTTAAAGGAGAAAATTATATCAAAGTACTTTCTGAAGATTGTTAAATTGTAACATTTTAACTCTGTCCTTCCCAAACATCAAAGTTGTTTATGAAATTGTATTTGAGTATTATATCCATTCAGAGGTTTCAAGATGCAGCTCCATTATGTTATTTTAATATCCTAAAGACAAACGTTTGCTTTGTATTTCATTCTAGTTCCTTATTGAGTCAAAAGGTTCCAATGTTTAGATTTGCAAGTCTTATGAAAATATCTATTTGTGTAAATTATACTTACAAACCTTTATATTTCCAGACGTCCACCATTAACTATTACACTAATTACAGGATATAAACAGATTGCAGCAGAGAGGCAAGACTATTTCTTAGGAAGGTATGAGACATAGAAAAATAGAGAATATAATACTTCCTCCCAAACTCTATGCTATCATATTTACACAATTTAAATCTTGCTTAAAAGGATTATTATAGGTGGATTTTTTGGATGAATTTTATTAGGAAGGGAGTAGAGCCACTCATCATCAGATATTCATAGGGATTTGCTAGCCACTCTATCTACATATGCAGGTGACACATGCATGAAGAAAGTGGGAAACACCTGCATACGGAAGAGAGAAGGAATGAATGAATGCAGGTCACTCCTGAAGTCTATTTTCGTTTGGGTCCCTTTACCTGCTGATGGAGGTGCCAATTTCTTCACCAATCACCCTTTCCTCTGAGTCACTGTCTTGTCATCTACTTCCCTGAGTCACTGAATACCCATAGGCTTTCATGGACAAGCCGGATGTGTTATCCATCACTGTCTACCATTACCTGGAGTAGATTTGTTTCAGTAATAAGTCAGTAAGTCATTTAATAACAATCTGCAAAAAATGACATTTAATCTATGTGATAGAAAAATTAGAGGATGTGGCACAAGTCTCTTTCCACTTTGTCAACTTTGCAAGTGGCAAAAAATAAAGAAAGAAATAAAGAACATGCATGTTTGGAATGTTAGGAATTAAGACAGTGAATTGGCTAGGTGATCAGAAACCATACAGGCCTTACCTTTGTAATCATACACCATTAAGCCTGGTATATTTGAGGCATTCCATACTTAAAAATGAAAAAAAAGTGTGTTCCATCTGTGATAACAAGGAAATGCTGAAGAACCAGTTACTTTGATATCGCATCCGATAGAACACTATCTCATATAAAGTAAAATAGGGGCTGGAGGAATAACACAGCAGTTGGAACACTTGCCTATCAAGCTCAAGGCCCTGGGTTTGATTCTCCAGCACCTTATAAACTGGGTATGGTGGTGTGTGGTGCATGCTTGTAAATCTAAGCATTTGGGAGGATAAGGCAGGAGGACTGTCTTGAGTTCAAGGCCACACAAGGTTACACAGTTATCTTGGACCAGCCTGGACTACAATGAGATCTTTCTCAAAAAATAAATAAATAAATAAATAAAGTAAAATATTACCTGTAGTAGACAAGACACATAAAGATCTAACAGAAATAAAATAATAAATATCCCCTTTTAAATGAACAGTAAAATTCTTATTCTCTTAATCCCTTCACAGCTTTTAACATTCAATCAGCCACTCTCCTTTTTCAAAGTGCATTGGTTTCTGTGATGCTGTATTAATTATGATTTTTTATACTGTGAGCCCACTTCACAGTTTTTCTCCTATATGTTTGTGTTCTTCAGCCACACATCTCAGCCAAGGTACTTTTATATAAAAATACTTATGACAGATATCCAAATAAGTAAAATAAAAATTGCAGTTCCCACAATAGCTAAAACTAGATGGATAAAGCAACACATTTCAGAAATCATTCTTAGCCAGACACAGTGTCACAGGCCTATAATCTCACCACCCTGGGAGGCCGAGGCAGGAGAACTGCAAGTTCAAGGCCAGTCTAGGCAATTTAGCAAGACCCTGTCTCAAAAAAAAAAAAAAAAAAAGTAAATGGGCTGAGAAATATAGTTCAGTGTTACAGCCCTGGGATCCATGCCTAGTAGCACCAAAAACAAAACAAAAATATCTTAAGGAGTTTTACTGTTTGATTTTATTACTCATGCCATTTTATTTGGCTAATTACAGAGAGACAAAATATTGTTCTATATGTTGAGAGATTTTTCTAAGAAAAGAATTTCCCAAAAAAGGAAGCCTCAGAGTTTGATGAGAACATTGTCAGTGGTCTCTAACAGAAAGATCTCTCTCAGGAATGATATTTTTAAATCCCATTATTTAATGAATAAGTAGGCTGCATGAGCTTTCTAGTCATTCAGAAACCTAAGCAACTATCATCTTATAAAATAATTACGAGATGAGTAAGCTTACCCCTCTCCCTCCTCTGTACTCCACAGTGATTGTATTCCATCAGCTTCAATAATTCATCCTATTTTTCATGATTTGTAATTTTTTGCTCTTTTATAAATAACAGATTACCTTGTACTACTAAATTATACAAGTATATACATTTCTTTAGGAAAATGAGCAAATGGTGTTGGATTTGTAAGATATGCAGAAATGAATCAAAAAGGCCCCCTTCAAAGTCAGTAATGCTTAAGTTCTATGGTCATTTCAAAGAATTTTTATCACATGACTGTTTTCTTCACATATTTTTTCAAGAAGTAAAATTTGCATTTAAACATGAGTAATTCCACTGAAGAGTAATCATGTATTACATTAAGATTCTTTTTTCATCATTTATTGTTCACACTTAAGAGTAAGTTAAATGTTTTGCATCTATAATAAATATTATTTTAAGGTTTATATTGTTTATGTTAAAAGTGAGGTTTTGATCAAAAATATTTTCATAGCTCAAATTCTCTATGCGGGAACTGCTAGAAATGTGGAGATTATGAGACAAGAAGAGTTATCAAATGTTCTCCATGCTCCAAATCTCTTCAAAATTTTATCAGAACTAAAAATGTAGTCATTTTTAATGAAAACAATGAATGAATAAAACAGAAAGTATAATGTCTACAAAGGGAAAAAGCAACTCAGGTGAATTTTCTCACCTCAATTCCATTCAGCCAACATTAGCACCCTAGGCAGTCTATGAGACCTCAGTTCTGGGCCAACTTCCTGCATGGTCAGAGCTCCTGGCCTGCATGGTCCTCTGCTGAGCTACCAGATATCCAAAGTGCTTGCAGGCCATTTTATGATGGGGAGAAAGAGGATGTTGTGAGAGGTAGGAAAGACCCAAAGCCCAGAATTCTAAGTGAAGAGTTGAGGCTGGCAAGCTACTCACATGTATCCAATAAAAGAGATGTAACAGGCTAATTGGAAACAGCTTTCTTTACCTCTCCCGCTGGTGCTCATGGAACATCACCATCAAAGCTTGCATTGCTACCACCTGCATCTCACAGACACATCATGAGAAAAAAGGCACAAGTATTCAAATTTATGGAAGGTTGCTTGCAGTTAACAGCAGTTGATAAGTGTTTTGTGTTCATAACCTAATTTAATTTTGAAAATCATTTTTGTGACACAGACATTATTATCTTCATTTTATAGATACTGAAACTGAGGTTTGGATATTTTTAATAACACAAAAACGATTAAGAAGAGTTAGGATGAGAATTTAAGACTCTCAGACTCCAAACACTCTGTTCCACTGTGAACATCCCAAAATGCTCCTATCGCAGATTGCCTATCTTCCCAGAAAAGAGATGAAACAGAACTGGAGAGCTTGTATCATGAAGTTCAGGTGGGTGAGGAACAAGTGTTAAAACAATGCTGATGAGAGCACCTTGGTAATCACTGGCCAGCATAAAACTTGGGAAACACAGGGGGAAAAAAACATGAAAAAAGGGTTCACAATGTTTTTTATTTCATAACTTGACATTCGAACATAATCATTGTAACCTATCTTCATATATTTCATGAGTCTTAGAAGCAAAGGAATTACATTATCAACAATTTCCAACACCTAAATTTCAGTTAACACAGCACAGTGATGGCATCTTCCCAAGTTTTAATTTTTATCTTTTCCTATATATGAATGAGTAGACATGTAATAGACTTTGCTTACCACTTTCCATCTCATTGAATTGAAAAGGTTATTTTAGATTGCTTTTTCTAAAATTCTAATGAGAGAAGAGAACAAAGAGTCATATATAATTTCATGGAAATATATTTTTTAGAAGTAATCTTCACACACTACACTGTTAAGCCTTAGAACTGCACAGTCCATCCCGAACTTGACAGGGTCCATCCAATTTTTAGAAAACAAGACATTTAATCTCTTGAGTACTCTCATCATGCTCCAATGTTTGGGGCTGGGTTTTTTTTTTTTTTAACCTATTTAAGCTAATCTTCCTTCATTGTGTTAGGAACCTGCTAATACCAATGACTGCTCCTGCACCGCTAACCTTGGGGCTGGCTCAGTAGAGCTAATAGAAGCCTCTCACTTGTATCCAGATGCACTTTGATTATATCCAGTTGTTGAAAGCAGGAAAAAAAAATCCATAAACTGAAGGGCAGTGAACACATTATTTTAAAGAAGAAAATAAAATTATCTGTACATAGGAATATACAGTAACTTACCAATTTCAACCTCATGAAACTTAATAGCAGAAACAAAATGTAGCCTTGAGCTAGTATCTTTCACAGATATTTTCTAAATGATAATAGCTTTTGTTTATACTATTTAGGTTAAATGCAACTTCATATATTATACTCTAATTAAAACTAAAATCTTGAAAATGCAAAAAAAAAAAGGTAAGTAAGAGACAGGAAAAGCAATTAATACAGTGCTGCTAAATTTCTTAAATCAGTCTACGCTCATTGGTTTGGAGGATAAACTCCTAGAGGAGGGCCACGGGTCTTTGCCCTTTGAACTTTTATTTCATTATATTTCAAGTATAATGATACAAAAATTGTATATGTTTAAAAACAGTAAAAATAAAACATAAAAGGTCACAGGAAGATAAATGTCTATCCAAAACCAAAACCAAATGAAGTGCACTCATATTTTGGTGTTATTTTCAAGGTAAGATAATGCTAGTTAGTTTAGTGAAACCTGCAGAGCCTTTCATGCTTTTTTATTTCTTTTCAAATTCTCACTGGAGAAAACTTGATGGCTACAAATTCTGAGTATTATTCATATATTATCTTTGAATAACTAGCCAATTTTATTCTTAGAGTAGGAGGGGGTGCTACACGATGAATATGTATGCAGCTCTTCCCACTGCTTCTAAAGGTCAACCAACATAGTTTAAAAAAAAAAAAAGAAGAAAAAAGAAAACCTGAAAACAGTTTGTCATGTCAACCACAGTTATTTTCTCTACTGTTAATTAAAACAAGATTAGTCACTGTAGTTATTTATTCTTCACAAGCATATGGATAAAATCCCTTGGGAAACATGTTGAATCTTAGTAACACATACTAAGACATAATGTTACCAGGGCTTTGTAAAAAGTTAAAAATTTGTTCTACTAAGCACTTTCAAAGTAATAAATTTGAATCTGTGATCTAAAACAGCCTCAAAATTTATCAGCGTCTGAGTTAAGTGAGACTATATAAAGACCTTAGTATGATCTTTATATGTTTATATTTAAGTATCAACGTTCAGTATCAATGGTATCAATAAATGAAAGATAATGACAATGGATATAAAAAGAGAAATACAGAGGCTCAGGGCAGGAATTATGAAGGATAATGTGTACTTAAGGGAAATGTCAGTTGCACTTGGCATAGGAAACTGGTCCGTTTTAGAGAATAAGAAAACCAGAAAAAAAATTACAGTGAGTACTCACAGAAAATTCTCCTTTTGAATTTAGTACTTTTATAAAAACAGAGTTAGTTCCCCTCAAATGTATGGTCATTTTTTGGCTGTATATCTATCTTTTTACTTAGGATCCCTTCTAAGCTCATCTGTCTGGGGTTACTAATGGCAGAATGTCTACATTATTTAGATGCTTTGACGGGTGAAAGCCCAACAGTTATGCTGGGCAGGGGATTGCTTGTCAGTCTTGGGTGTTGCTCTCCTTTCAGGGTGTTGCCTGGTCTCCCTAACTGAAGCTCCTTGGAATGGACGCACTGTCACTACTTGGTCCAAATAGCAACATGCAAGGCACAGACCCGTGAATATTTCTACTGAAACACCTCAATCGGTACGCAGTATTTCATGATCCCTCCCCTGGGTCCAGGATCTATACCCCAGGCTATGCCATGACCTGAGCTCCTACCTTTTGCAGAAGGTCTCCCAACTCTTGCATTTATAGTGGGTCTATACAGTGAACATTAGGGGCCATGGTTTGTTTGGCAGGTTGTTTTTTTTTTCTTTCTTCTTCTCTTTTCCCTCATTCTGATGCAATTCTGATGCAATTTAAAACTATCCTTTTCACTCCTCAGCTATTTCCCATAGTTTTGTGATCCAATCTGCTAGCATCATTGTGGTTTTTAAAAAATCTATCTTTCAGATAAATTTCAGTACTGTTACATGAAAGGAAGAGGCACTGTGTATATTTAGTTAGCTGTATCGTTTTTGTTCTGCCAATAGTTTGAATTACTATCCAAACACCTTGAAAGCCATGATGCAACATTGCCAGATTAGTATCCTCTTTGTGGTTTCATACTCTTCAGCTATAAAATATTAGTAATATTACCTATCTGTTCAGAATTACTATACAGTTATACTAAGACACGTTTCTTAATACTTGATACAGGCAAGGCACACAGTAATTGGTAGTTATTCTTTCTTACTAATAAAGTGTACATCTCTAACCAGCAATCTTTTTTATTATTCAGGAAAAAAAAAGTTTAAAATCTTGCTATCTAGGACTTGCCAAAACCTAAAAAAAAAAAAAAAATGCATTCAAAAACTACCTTCAGCTATGCCCTTTTACACTACACACCCTCTGTCAATGCGACCATCAGTCTATTTTGAACTTATACATCTGTGATTCCTCTAGGGCTTTACACAAACCCCTTTTGTTTTTCTACCTGCCCTGTCCAACCTTGAAAGGAAAATCCAAATACTAACTTTTTCCATAAAATATACATAAATATTTTTCTTCCCTTTTGTATTTTATTAGTATCATTATTTATTGATATTAATTGTAATTAGTTTGAGTCATGGGGTTTTTCCACTGCAGCCTGCTCAGTAAATCCATTGTGAATAGACTCTCTTATTTACCTTTAGTGAAAGACTAAAAGTATACTTTGTACCTAGTGGGCAAGCAATAAATGTTCAACAAATAAATAGATGATAAATATTAGTAAGGAAAAATCAAAACATTAAGCCATTAAATCATGGTACCAGTAATAGAGACCTCATAAACAAGGAGATTGAGCAAATTATTTGGTAAGATCTCAAGTGGATGCTTGGCCAGTCAAAATTGGCGATTTAGAGATGTGGTGTCAGGAGAACAAGCAAAATCCACAGAAAGGATTAGTACAGGAAGAAATCATACTGCTCCTTATAAAGGCCAACAAAAACAGGGTAAACATCTTACCAGAAATCAAGTAGCATGAAGTTCATATAAAACCACACAATAAAAAGTGCTATGACAAATCATTCTATGAACTACACACCCAAAAAGACAAATCATAAATAAAAACATTGTTACGGAGAATAACAATGTATTAGCATTAACCAAACACCCTAATAGATAGCATCCTTAAGGTTAATTATGCAGTGGACTAATCTTACAAAAAATACTAATTCTAAGAACATACAGTTTAGAAACCTGTGTGGAAAGAAAGTATCTTATTAGTTTGTGTCTCAAAAGATAAGCAAAAATTGGCTTAGGAGATGTTTGCTGAAAAGCCATTAGTAACAAACATTAAGGCCAACACAAGACAATTAAATTAAGGGTCTGTGTTGAAAAATATCTAAGAAAATCATCAATTTGAGAACAGAACTATGACAAAATTCAAACATTAGTAATTAAGAATGACAGTGACTTAGGCATTCCAGATGTCACCTGCTGATATCTGATGATACAGTATTTACAGACAAGGTTTTTTAATGTTCAAAGTTTAAAAAAACTAGTATTTGCCTTTGCTCAATATTAATTCAGTAAGTACACTTTAAGCATTTATTTGGCATCCAGCAATATTCTTGGGAAGAAAAATTTCCTGTGCCTATGTTGTACATGAAGTACTCCTAAAGAAAGAGGGAGAGACAGAGAGAGAGAGAGAGAGAGAGAGAGAGAGAGAGAGAGAGAGAGAGACTGAGAACGCCCTAGAAAAGAACAAGGACACCCATTTGTGGCACATGGAACAAAACAGAAAATAGTGATCATAAAAATCATGATTAAAGCAAACTTTAGTGGCACCTGAATAGAATTACAAAGGCAAGACAAACATAGACTTTTAAAATATATCTCTTGATAGAAATTTTCAGGCAACCCACTATGCAGTTTCCTCAAAAACAAGAAATAAAACTACCACATGATCCAGTAATCCCACCACTAAGTAAATAACCAAAGAAATTGCAATACATACATTGAACAGACACCTGCATTCATATGTTTACAACAGCACTATTCACAACAGATAACATATGGAATCAACCGTGGATGTGTCCAACCATGGATGAATGGATAAGGAAAAGGTGACATGCATATCACATGTCATGTATATAATGTAATACTACTTAATTAAGAAGAATGAGCTTCTGTCATTGTAAGCAACATGGCTGGATATGGAGAACATTATGATAAGTGAAATGAGCCAGATATAGAAGGGCAAGTGGTGCATATTCTTATTTTATAGAAGCTAAAATGTCAATCTCACAAAAGAAGAGAATACAGTAATTACTAGAGACTGAGAAGAACAGAAGGGAAAAAGAAATAAAGGACAGACAACAGGTACAAGAGTAAAGGTGGATAAGCAGAAAAATTTCTAATGTACTTATATTATAGCACAGTAAGATAACCATACTTGACAGAGAAGAGATATCAAGATCTAACTACTGTGAACCCATTAGAGGAATAGGAAGCTGAGGTAGAGTGGTGACTTAAGTGAAATGACTTAGGTGTAGAAGATTAATACGTTAAACACTGTATGGTTTCTCGGACTTGGAAAACCCAGAAGACAGACATTCTTTGGAACCATACAAAGTGATAGCCAGAGCCGAGGGAAGGGACAGAGAGGTAGTGGGAGGGTAGAAAATGGGAAGGGACTGTAAAGTCGATGTGATACGTAGATGTATGAAACACTCAAATTCATTGTAAATACTATGAAAGTGATGAAAATGTAACCATTAATCATGCTTTATTAACCTGAATTAACTAAGAAATACCTAGCATAGCAGTCAGGTATAGTTCTGGGTGTGTCTGTGGATGAGTGACATGTTGGCTAACAAACTGAGAGAAAAAGACTCCCCCAGATGTGGGTGGTACCAATCAATAGATCTGGAGCCTAGATGGAATAGCAAAAGGGAATAAGGAAGTATTTCTATTCTGGAAGATTTCTAAACTTTGCCACCAACTTTAGACATAGATCCAGCACAGACTTTCAACATGGATTCTACATGGAGCTTCCAGGCCTTCGACTGGCATTGCATCCTTGATCTCACTTATTCTGTGGCTTCTATCCTTTAAAACAAAAAACAAAAAAACAAAACAGGGTCTCACATTGTAATTCAGCCTGGGCCTGACCTCACTAGAACTGAACCTAGAGCCTTGTGCTTGCTAGACAAATGTTTTAACCACTGAGCTCTTCTGCCAGTCCCATTTTCCCTCTGCCAGTCTAAGCACTCACTGGATCCTCTGTCTCTCCCACATGCAGACAGCCATTTTGGAAACTCTCATTACTGACCACACTGATGACCATTTTGGGTTCTTCCACCTCTGATCCTATAAGCCTACCTAATAACTGCCCTGAATAATTTTTCATATGTATCTCCTATGAATTGTTCCTCTACAGAACCCCAATACAGAGAGGTAATAAACAACCGAAGCAAATCAAAGCCAGAATAAAAAGTGTTTGGCTAGGTCAAAAAATGAACAGAGACTATTCCCTTTAAAAAAGAAAATAGAAAGGGCAGGTACAGATGAAGATAGGTTAGTTGATTTGCTGGAGAAAAGACGTAGGTATCTTTATCTACCTGTGTTCTCAGCGAAGTTCACAGCAAAGTTCGTTCCAGACTGCTCAAAAGAGGATGTGTTTTTATGTTAAGAGAGGTGAAATAAAGCAGCTTCTGAAGATCTTAAGAGACATTATATTAAAGAAGGATCAGGTGAGGACTGGTTAAACTCGCAGTGATGATTCCCAACACAGTCGCATGGTTTCTCATGGATTGTCCAGGTTGCTCCAAGAGATGAAAAGCAGGGATACATCTAAACCATTCTGGAGAGACAAAAGTCTGAGGCAATCTCTTCACTTTGATGAAAATCATTCTTAAATGAGACACATGCTTTTCTACCTAAATTATCATACTCCTGTGCTATCTTGGAAATACTGAGTTGAATGATGTAGAACTGCAACAATGCTGCTGAGGGTAATGAAATCAGATCCTTATCAATGAGCCATCTAAGTTGGCTGGTGTATCTTTTTCAGCCCAACAGCAGTCTGACACTGATGGACATCGTGATACCCTTGAGTGCATCCTGATCCCAAACCAGAGCCAATCTCTCAATTTTCTTCATCTGTAAAAAATTCTTTTCTACTCACTCTAAATTGCCAGCATCCTACACTATCATTTATTCTAATCTCTACTAACCACCACTGTTGACATGGTTACCTTCATCAACCCTTATACTGCTGTGTTGCTTTGACTTCTGGTACTTTCTGTCCTCTTTAACTTTTTATGCACTCATTCACCTTGTTATTTAAAAAAAAAAAAACTGGCCTTTGACATTGCTATTTAGTTAGTATCACTGTATTTTCCCTTACACTCAGAAAATAAAAAGTACTAGCATGACAGATAGAATATTCTGGTCTTTAGTACTTCTTGATGGTGAATGATTACAGTCTATTTCTTCATTTTTTAAGACTTACAGACAGTTCCTTTAAAATGCAGAGGCCTATGGAATCCAATACAGAATTTGCCAAACATTAAATCTCTACTGTGAATACATAAATTATAAAACTTTACTACAGTATTATACCCATTGCCATTAATTCTCCTTTAAAATACCGCCTCTGGTTTCAAAAATATTTACCCTGTCATTATTGTCACTTTCTGAAGCAGTTCTGGAAGTCCACTTTCATGATTTCCTTTACATGCTGTGGTTAAAATACAGTGACTGCCAGTGCTGAATGCATTCTATAGATGGTTTACAAAAGTATCTCAAAAATTAGACACTAAAATAATATGTGAAAGGAGAATAGAATATAATGATAACAATAAGTAAATATAACAAGAGGCAGTATCTTTAATACATAGAGAACTAAAAAAGATCAAGAATATATTAACAAGCAAAAGAAAAATAAGTAAAAGATTTGAAATTCACAGAAAAGGAAAATAAATGGTCAGTTTGAAAGACTATGTGTAAGCACTAGTATTTTGAAAATGCTAAAGAAACATTGTAAGTCACTCCACTTACGAGATTAAAAGGGTGAAGTGAGTAGATACTGACATTGTGGTGATAATAATAAGTAATAAAATATTTCTGAAAGTAATTTAACAATATTTATCAATGATCTCTAAAAACTAGTATATCTTCTTTCTAACAATTCCATTCTATTAAATTCCTTAAAATAATTATAGATACAAAGATTTACAAATCAAAAATATACAATGTTGGACAATGTTTTAAGAAAAAGAGGAATGAAGGAATATAAAGGTTCAGTAGTAGTAGAATGGCTACACATGCTTTGTATTCCCAGATTCTGGAGCAATAGATTCAATTAACCACAAAGTAAATTTTGGGGTGAAAAATTTAGTCTATACTAAATATATGCAGACATTTTTTTCTTGTGTTTATTCCCAAAACAACACAGTATATGTATTTACACAGAATTTCATTGTAAGCTCAGGACCAGTGAGGACTACACAGAGCAAGATCTCGTCTCAAAAAGAGCAATTTTTATTATATTAGTCATTGTTAGTAATTTAAAGATGATCTGAAGTATTCGGGAAGACATGTACAGATTATATACATTATACTATTTTATTTAATGGACTTGAATATCCTCAAATTTTGGAATCTTTGGGGGGAGAACATCTTGAATTCCCTGTGGATACAGACGAATGACCATATCAGGACACAGCCCTTCAATGGACTCTTACGTGACCATCAAAAGAAAAAAGTATTTATTACATAATATTAAGATGGAAGAGGTACAGTGATACAAACATGTTTTCATATTATTATGATATAATATTCATATTACAATGTCAGTGATTAATGTGTGTACTTCTATGTACAAATGAATGATTAGCTGGATATGACCAAAAGACTAAAAGAATAAAAGAAAATCCCACATTTTCCTTCCTCATCTAGAACACTGGTATGTGTCATCTTATGTGTCACTGAAATGCTAATTTCTGTTACTACTTCTAAAAGAACAAGCTAGAAATTCTCAAAGACACCACTCTCATTCTTCAAGGAAAAGGCATATATTCATATGACTTACACCTATTTCTTCCATTCTCCGAACATAAATGAGTAATTAACTCTGTTGTTCAACCTTTATTTAGTTGTGTAAGTCAAAATCACCACTGCCTCCTAAGAAATAAATATCATCTGAAACATCAAAACTGGCTACCTTATTTCCCAATGTCTGACTTGGGATTTTCCCACTTTGTAATTCACTTGGTGTATGAACTAATAGAAATTCCAAAAACTGAGCAATTCAATTCTTACTTTAATATTTACCAAGATTTTGAAACATTTTATACATATGCACTTTAAGCTGCTGCTTAACTCACAACATACTCAAACAAACAAAAATAGACTGATATATAGAATTCTGTAAAATTTAGCAATCACTTAAGTCTACTCATTGAATGCACCAGAATCATGCCTGAATTACGTAACAGATTTGAAGGGTCTGGGTCAGCTTTTGCTAAGTTATGATATTGTAACAATTTATATTAAAATTTCAGTGATTTATGGTTTAAAATAAAGGTTTATTTCTCATTTCTGATAACAACTGGGGTGGGTCCAGCCCTACTCCATATTCACTGTGAACATTAGACAGAACGAACAATCTTCTGTAACAGAAACACCCGGGGGTCCTGAAACCACTTGAACATGTATTTGGCACTTTTGCATGTATTTCACTGATAAGCAAAAATCCAAAGGCAAATACATATATACATGGGACACAAAAATCTAATCCTTTTAGCAAAAGGGCAGGTAAAAATGCTATAAACTGCCACATCAAGTATCTAAACTATGTTATAGTTATATAGAAACTTATACTTGGGAAATACCTTCTATAACTTATTCATCAATGCAGAGATAGCTTTGTTAGTAAAGGACTCGAGTATTTAAGAATGATAGAACCACTAGGCAGCATAAAAAAAGAGCAAAGACATTTTCTCTGTCAGAAGCAAAGTTAGAGATGGTAGGTATAGATACTAGAAGGTTCTGGACTGAGAATTTAGACATGTTTAATATAAAATTAAATTAAAACTAGAATACAAACACAACTTCAGAATACTATAACTTGGAGTATAATATTACTTTCCAGATCATTTTCCCATCTACACCATCCACCCAGTCAATCCCTCAAAGTAGCCTATACAGGTGACTCCATTCCATGTTCTGGGGCTTTCACCAGGCAGGCCTCTTTTTATTTTTTTCCCCCTGTATATACTTCAGTTCTTGATTTTAAGCATTTTTTTGTTTTAGTGAATAACTAGTCAAAGTTTCTCTAAGTATAAACTGTATCAAATGCCTGCATTTTAATAGAACTGTCTCTTTCAGTATATATTGAAAATTACAGGCTTCCAACTTTTGTTGAAATGACTTCCTTGCCCACCCATTTAACTGTCTTTCTAGTAACAACACGAATTGCTATGCCTGTGCTCACTCCTCCCAGCATTCTTTTCTTATGGTGAAGCTAAATATAATACAACTGAAAGTCACATTGGAGTAAAAATTAACTTCTTGTTTGAAATCTAAATTAACATATACTCCCCCAGTAGGTAAAAACAGCTCATCTATGGTATTTCCTAGACTACATTTCTATGCATGCTGTACTCCAATCTGCTCTGTCCTCTTATCCCAGGATCTTTCTGTGGAATCATACTCATGGTAGTAGTAAAACATGCTCAAAGTTTGTGTATTGCAAGAATGTCATATTTCTTACATATTATCCATTTCCACCCCATTGCCTCTTTAGAAAGGATCCATTTCTACTTGAGTAATTTCCTTGAATGAAAATAGCTTAATTTTTATCATTATTCTCTGATCACTGCTAAAAGAATCCATAGATATCAAGCAATCAAAAAGCCTGGCTTACCAATATGAGATCTTACTAATATTAATCTAATCTCCCATAAAAATATCCAGGAAAATGGGGCTTTATTTATCTTTCCAGTCTATCTGATTAACATTAATTTTAAGCTGTTATTTCAGTAACACTGACCCAGATTTTGTTAAAAACTCCTATGCTTTTAGAGTTCATAGATATGTTTGTGGCATTGATTAGAATAACAGCTTTATGTGCATATAAATTTTTCAGATACATCAGTTATGTGCAAATTTTCATGAAAGAAAAAAATCCTATATTGATTTCCTAAATGATCATGTATTTAGTGTGCCCACATACATCCTACTAACAATTAAATTTGTTATTTTATCATTCAGCAATGCAATCTCTAAAGTATTCATCTTGTATCTTAGAATACTTGGTCTGCTAAATACTATTATTAATGCGTTAGATTTATGAGACTCACCTAATATTCTTCAAACACGAGCTCCTATAAAAGAGTGTGTCAATGAGTAAAGCTCCTTCCACCTTCATCCTTATCTGCTGACTCCATAAAGAATAAGATCAGAGTTGAGAATGTCTATTATGTCATTTGATTGGCTATGCTCAGTATAACCACTACTTTGTATTAGATTGTATGATAACATATAATATCCCTTTTGAATTCCATTCTTTGCCTAGTCTCAGTCATAAGCCATGAAAATAAACCTCGACTTTTCATCTGTTCCTCCTGATCTGATGGGACACTGAGAAATGCAACAAACTGATCAGAGAACCACTCATATGTGGCTTGATAGTTCCCTTACAAACTTGACCTATTCAGATTCTAGACACTACTTTTGCTCACCAGTTTAGTATGAGTTTTTGATATTTTAATTTCATAACCAGTTTAGTGTACCTACTCATTGTAATTCTTTTTTCTTGATCCTTGTGAATTTTCTGTCCTATCAAACTGGTCACAAGACTGTTTAGACTAATGAGTATTGTCTGCTCAGTGACTCAGAAGAGAAAACCTCACCAGTCACTGGCATTGTCATTCGTGCTCCAGACATACAGATTTAAATATGTGACAGATATTTTAAATTTTACTTGCTAAATATTTGGGAGCTTTTATTCATATTTTTTTAATCAATATTAAACATTATTAAGATATTTTGATTATTTTAACCCATAAAATAAGTATTTACTACTTTTAGATGGTCCAGTAGTCTATGCAGCATATTTAAAAACTTAGCACAGTGACAAGAATATTAAATTCTGGAGGGCATGTGAAACCTATAAGAAAATTGCCTCACAACAGACCCGAATTTCTAAAGCAAAGAAGCTGTATCGTTTTCATTCTATCTGATTACCAACCACAACCCACTAGAGAGGTAATAGTTATGAAAAACAGACATTACTAGTACATCCTTTGGACAGCAATAATATCTGTTAAATATCCATATGTTCCAGGTACTTTATATATCTCAGTATACTAGAAAGCTATGAAGTCAGTATTAATTAATCTTATTTTGCAGGTAAGAAAACTAATAATCTGAGATGTGAACTAACTTGCCAGGTGTTTTATAGCAGTTAAGTGGTAACATTAAGATTCAAAGTTATGAGAGGTATCGCTGGACCGAAGGAGATATTTATTTCCAATCTTTTGAGAGATCTCCATACTGCTTTCCAGAGTGGCTGTACAAATTTACATTCCCACCAGCGGTGCAGAAGGGTTCCTTTCCTCCCTTCCCCCCACAGCCTCACCAGCACTGACTACTATTTGGCTTGTTCATACAGGCCATTCTCTCTGGAGTGAGATGGTATCTTAGTGTTGTTTTGATTTGCATTTCCCTTATGGCTAGGGATGTTGAACATCTTTTCATGTATCTATTGGCCATTTAAACTTCTTCATGAGTGAAATGCCTCTTCATTTCATTTGCCCACTTTTCACTTTTCAATAGGATCCTCTATTTTGCTGGGCTTACTTTTCTTCAGTTCCCTGTATATTCTAGTTACGAACCTCCTGAGATGTTGGTGGTGAATATATTCCCAAAAGAGTTCAAAACAACACATAACAGAGGTACATGTATACCCATGTTCATAGCAGCGCAACTAACAATAGCTAAAATATGTAAGACACCAAAATGCCCATCAACAGACCAATGGATAGACAAACTGTGGTATTTATACACAATGGAATACTATGCATCTATAAAGTCCAACAGCTTGGAGGCTTTTGCAGGCAAATGGAAGAAACTTAAGAACATCATGCTTAGTGAAGTGAGTCAGAAGCTGAAGGTGAAACATCCAATGGTCTCTCTGATATGAGAAACCCAGATCACAACTATCTCATGGAACTTAAAGTAAAAAACAAAGTGAACCACGGGGGTAGGATGGGGAGGGATGGAGGGGTTTGTAGGGAGAGGGACAAAAGGAGAGAGGGAAAATCCTTCTTACCTTGACAAGATACGCATGTGCACAAAATGCTTAACTTCATTGTAAACCTTAAATTTTGCACTTATACATATCAATAAAAGGGGTGGGGTGGCGTGGGGGAGACTCAAATTTAGGCTATCTGGCACCAAAGTCTTTCCTCATTAAATTACCTTAATTCCCAGTCATAAGAAAGGTAAAAAGGAAAAAGGCTATCCTTGAAAGAATTGTCCTTGGCCACATAAACAAGAAATGCAACAAACAGGAATGCATCCCTCACTAGAGATGATTGGTGGTTTCTGCAGGCTAGTGTACACCAGAGACTCTTGTTCACTAAGAAACCCAGAAAATACCCACACTGTTATTGTCAATCATTGACAACTGCCTAATGGAAAGAGATTCATGAGTGAAAGAGGGACATTGACACTTCTCCTAGCAGAGAAAAACAGAAGCATATAAATTCCTGCTAAGCAGGAAAGACAGAAAATGGTAAATAAGACTTCTATCACTCAGGGCAGTCATACATTACTGACTTATTCCTCAAAACTTTATCTAGAAACTTTGAGGTTTCACTTCTCACTTTCTTCCCTTCTCAGGGCATATTTAACTTTAAAAAAAAAATGGTGACTATGAAGAAAGACAAGTTTATAAATAGCACCAAGTTCTCTTTTCCTTAAAAAGAGACCTTCATTTTCATAAAGTTCCTCACTTGCAGACTGCCACTAAGAAACCACTTGCATCCACCTGAGTAAGATATGGTTTCTGGGACTTCCCTTGGTCTTGGGCCTTGTGGCTTCTTTACTCCTCTGGAATGTGAAGGTGAATACTCACTCTTGACAGAAAAATTTTTATATATTAGAGGTCTTTTAAGGTAGCGTCAAACAAACTCCTCTGTTTCCAAGAAGAGAAGGGGGAGTACATTAAGGCTTTCCTTTGTGTGTGCCCATCCTCAATGATGCTTACTTATCCTCAACATTTAATTGCTTTTTTCAGATTAAAATGACAGTATAAAAACAGAAGATCTCACTAGGAGCTCTCAAGAACCCACTCAAATGTGTTTGGAAAAGGCTCAAAAAATAGTGTACAAGCAAATGGAAATGGATTTTTATCTCAGATTCTCAAGTCAAAAATGTACCACCAACTATTGAAAATGAACAATTCCCGACTACCACACCAAACTTTAAATTGAAGATGGTATCTCACAACTACTGACTTTTGATGTTTTAATTTAGAAAAATACAAAACAAAACAAAAATAGAAATTAGACCATACACATCTACCTCAAGGCTTCTGTATTTGTAAAGCGCACATAATTTAACCACATTATTAATTACCATAAAAACCCAAATGAGAAACAACGACAGCCTGAGTTAGGTAAACAAAAAGAGAAATGGTTATGAAGGAAAAACTGTGGACTGATTAGATTTGAACAATGAGAGATCATGGACAATGTAAATGCTCTAATTCCACTAGCAGGACTAATGCAGAAACTATTAGCTGAGAAAAGACATGCTGTAGAATTTGGAGGGCAGGCTGAGTATAAAGAAACTACATGCCACAGCAAGACCCAAGAGACAGGTTGCTATAGTTTAAGTCTAAAATGCTATCCCCCACCTCAAAGTCTCATGTGTTTGTAAGGTGGTTGGATCATGGGGTGCTATACTCATAGGTGAATTAATTCACTGATGATTTCATAAGCAGTCAGGTAGCTGTGCCTGATTAGAGCAATGCTTCACTGGGGACATGACTTGAAGGGCATATTCATGTCCCCAACTCCTCCCTACTTTCTGTTTCTGGCTGTCAAAGGATGAGCAGCTGTCCCCTGCCCAGGCCCTTCCATCACGCCATTTCTGCCTTGGGGGCAGTCGAGTATTAACTGAATCATGTAAATATCATGGGGAGTATGAACTGAATCATGTAAATATCATGGGGAATATAAACTGAGTCATGTAAATATTATGGGCCAAAATAAACCTTTCCTCTTCTAATTTGTGGGTGTTCAGTATTGTGTCCAACAACAGGATAGAGACTAAGACAGTGGAAAGATCAGAAATGTGGATTTGGGAACTGTTAGCACAACCAAGTCACTGACTAAATCAGATCTTAAAGAGACACTGTGCAGATCTCCTTGCATTTCCATTTTTGATTTTTAATTTTTAGCATAACGTCCTCAGAACGGCAAATGGAAGCTCAAATGACTCAATCAGATCTTAAAAAGCAAAACAACATATCAGTGACTCAAAATGTTATTGAGAATATCATATTTATAACAAGGATAATGAGCATTTATTATGTTTTACTATGTAGGAACTAATGTGCAGTTTTGATATATTTTTCATTCATTCAACAAATAATTGTTTAACACCTACTGTATGCTAATGTGGTTATCAGAAATGAGGTTTCAGCAACAAAAATCAAAAAATACACATTCTCAGGAGCTTAAACTACTATTATGCAACAAAACAGTGATCAAATAAAGAAAATCACACTATAAGTGCTACAAAGAAAGAAAAGCTAGATAATACAGGGACTATCAAGGGAAATATGAGAAACACTAGAGGAAATTGCCAGGGATCCTCATTACGTAGTTCATATGATCTTCTCTGTTGGCAACCCTAACCAAAGGTAAACAGCCTAGGTTAAAGATATTAATAATCCATGTGTGCATGTGGAGGTTAGTGTTAACTCTCAAAATGAGCTCTACTCTCTCTTTTTTTCCAATTTCACTTTCACAGTAAGATGCAGTTATATTTTCTTGATTTTAAAAGCAGTATACATAGTAACAGCTTTTACTTTCTGTTAGGTATGTTGTAAACATATATACACCAGCTTTTGGGTTTTTTCCCCCATTTTATTGATATGTTTAAGCGCAAAATTTAAGGTTTACAATGAAGTTGAGCATTTTGTGCACCGATGTATCTTGTAAAGGTGACAAGGACTTTCCCTCTCTCCTTTTGTCCATCTCCCTACCCAACCCTTCCTCCCTCCCCACCCTACCCCCCTGGTTCACTTTGTTTTCCACTTTAAGTTCCATGAGATAGTTGTGATCTGGGTTTCTCATATCAGAGAGATCAGTCGGTGTTTCACTTTCTGCTTCTGACTCACTTCACTAAGCATGACATTATTAAGTTTCTTCCATTTGCCTGCAAAGCCTCCAAGCTGTTTGGACTTTACAGATGCATAGTATTCCATTGTGTATAAATACCACAGTTTGTCTATCCATTGGTCTGTTGATGGGTATTTGGTGTCTTCCATATTTTAACTATTGTTAGTTGTGCTGCTATGAACATGGGTATACATGTACCTCTGATATGTGTTGTTTTGACCTCTTTTGGAAATACTCCCAGGAGGCGTATCCCTGGATCAAAGGGGATATTTATTTCCATTCTTTTGAGAGATCTCCATACTGCTTTCCAGAGTGGCTGTACAAATTTACATTCCCACCAGCAGTGCAGGAGGGTTCCTTTCTCCCCACAGCTTCATCAGCACTGATTACTATTAGACTTGTTGATATGGGCCATTCTCTCTGGAGTGAAATGGTATCTTATTGTTGTTTTGATTTGCATCTCTCTTGTGGCTAGAGATGTTGAACATCATTTCATGTATCTATTGGCAATTTGTACTTCTTTTTGAGTGAACTGCCTGTTCATTTCATTTGCCCACTTTTCAATAGGATCCTTTCTTTTGGTAGGCTTACTTTTCTTCAGCTCCCTGTATATTCTAGTTATGAGCTTCCTATCTGAGATGTTGATGGTGAATATTTTTTCCCAGTCTGTTGGTTCTCTTTCTACAATGTTGATAGTTTCCTTTGCTGTGCAGAAACTTTTCAATTTGACAAGATCCCATTTGTTAATAATGGGGATAATTTCTTTAGCTTTTGGTGTCTTGTCAAGGAAATCTTTGCCTACCTCCATGTCTTCTAAATATTTGCCTAATTTGTCTCCCAGAAAGTTCAGTGTTTCCCTTTCAATGTCTAGGTCTTTGATCCACTTTGATTTGATTTCAGTGCATGGTAATAGGTGTGTGACTAAATTCATTCTTTTGGATGTGGATGACCAGTTTTCTCAGCACCATTTATAGAACAGGCTATACTTCTTACAGTATATACATTTGTCTTCTTTGTCAAAGATTATGTAATTGAGGGTATTTGGGGTTGTCTCTGCATCTTCAATTCTGTTCCACTGGTCTGTCTGTCTGTTTCTGTGCCAGTACCAAATGGTTTTACAACTATTGCTTTATAGTACAGCCTGATGTCTGCTATTATAATGCCTTCTGTCTTGGTCCTGTTGCTTTTGATTGCTTTGGCTATTCTTGGTCTCTTTTGGTTCCATAAGAATTTAAGAATTGTTTCAAGTTCTTTGAAAAAATTTGTAGGTATTTTGACAGGAATTGCACTGAATCTATTTATCAGTTTGAGTAGTATAGTCATTTTGACTGTATTTATTTTGCCTATCCAAGTACAGAGGATGTCTTTCCATTTTCTAATGATGCCTATAACTTCTTTCTTCAATGTAAGGTAGTTTTCTTTATATAGGTCCTTCACTTCTGTGGTCAGGTAAACTCCTAGGTGTTTAATATTTTGCTGAACTATTGAGAATGGAATTACTTTTTCTGAGTTCTTGCTCAATAAGTTCATTGCTATTGTAGAGAAAAGCTATTTTTTTTAGTGTTAATTTTGTAGCCTGTGATTTGGCTATTTTTTTTATTATTTCCAAGAGTTTCATAGTGTAGTTTTTAGGGTCTTTTATGTAGAAAATCATATCATCTGCAACTAAGGAAAGTTTGAATTCCTCCTTTCCAATGCAGATTCCTTTTATTTCAGTTTCTTATCTGATTGCTATGGCAAGTGTTTCAAGGACTACGTTGAATAAGAGCGGTGAAAGTGGGCAGCCTTGTCTTGTTACTGATTTGAGAGGGAAAATTTTCAATTTTTCTCCATTTACTATGATATTTGCAGTAGGTTTAGCATATATGGCTTCTATGAGTTTTAGGTACGGCCCTTCTATACCTATTTTCCTCAGTGTTTTTATTATGAAAGGGTGCTGGATTTTTTCAAAGGCTTTTTCTGCATCAATAGAGATGATCATGTGGTTTTTGTTTTTGCTTTTGTTGGTATGGTGTATTACATTGATTGATTTACGTATGTTGAACCAACCTTGCATCTCAGGGATGAAGCCCACTTCATTGTGGTATATGATCTTTCTGATTACTTGTTGGATTCTATTTGCCAGAATCTTCTTGACAATTTTTGTGGATATATTCATTAAGATATTGGTCTATAATTTTCCTTCCTAGTTAAGTCTTTGTCTGGTTTGGGGACTAGTGTGATGCTAGCCTCAAGAAATGAGTTTGGTAGTATTCCTTCACTTTCTACTTTATGAAACAGTTTGAGGAGGACTGGAGTTAATTCTTCCCTAAAGTACTGAAAAATTCTGTTGTGAATCCATCAGGGCCTGGACTTCTATTTGTAGGTAGAGCTTTTGTTACTGCTTCAATTTATGTGTGCATGATGTGGTGGTTCAAGATTTTTGTCTTCCTAATTAAATTTTGGTATTTTATATGTATCTAGGAAGTCATCCATTTCTTCCCAATTCTCAAATTTGTTGGATTATAGGTGTTCAAAGTAATTTCTTATAATATTCTGAATTTCTGTAAAGTCTGTTGTAATTGCATCCTTTTTGTTTCTAAGTTTGCTAATCTGTGACTTTCCTTTCATTGATGAGGTTGGCAAGAGGTTTGTCAATTTTGTTAATTCTTTAAAAGAACCAGCTCTTTGACTCATTAATATTTTTTGTTGTCTTCTTAGTTTCAATCTCATTTATTTCAGATCTGATCCTTATAATTTCTTCTACTGCCTTTTGGGTTGTTTCTGTTTCTCTAGGTCCTTAAAGTGCATCATTAGCATATTTATTTGTGACTGTTCTGTTCTTTTGATGTATGCATTTATGGCTATGAATTTTCCTCTAAGTACTGCTTTCATTGTGTCCCATAGATTTTGATAGGATGTAATTCCATCATCATTTAGCTCTATGAAGTTTTTGATTTCTTCTCTGATTTCTTCCATGATCCATTGTTTGGTCAGTAGTAAGTTGCTAAGTCTCCATGTATTTGTGTATTTTCTTCTGCTTCTGCTGCTAAGTTCCAGTTTTATTCCACTATGGTCTGAGAGTATACAGGGAATCATTTCTATCTCTTTGTACTTGTTTAAACATGACTTATGGCCTAGGACATGTTCTATTTTAGAAAATGTTCCATGTGCTGCTGAGAAGAACGTGTAATCAGTCGATGATGGGTGGAAGACTCTGTAAACATCTATTATGTCCAAGTTTTCTATAGTATCTTTCAGCAGTTGTATATCTTTGTGGATTTTTTGTCTGGTTGATCTATCTATTTGTGATAGTGGAGTATTAAAGTCCCCTACTATAATTGTATTGGGGCCTATGTGTCCTTTCAGATATAATTTTTGGTTTACATAAGTTGGTGTTCTAGAGTTGGGGGCATATATATTGATAATTATGATTTCTTCCTGTTCTAGTGTTCCTTTAACCAGTATATAGTGCCCATCTTTGTCTCTCTTCACCTGTTTTCTTTTGAATTCTGATAAGTTTAAGATTAATATAGCTATGCCTGCTTGTTTCCGGGGACCTGTCACATGAAATGTTGAATTCCAACCTTTTAGTTTTAGTCTATGAGTTTCCCTGTTGGTGAAGTGTCTCTCTTTTTGGCAGCAAATGGTGGGTTTCTATTTTGTGATCCAGTCAGCTAGTCTTTGTCTTTTAATAGGTGAGTTGAAGCCATTCACGTTTAGGGTACTTATTGAGGTATGTTTGGTATGTCCTGCCATCATTGTAGTTTTTCCAAATTGTTTACTGGCCTTACATTTTTCTCAGCTTATTCTCATCTAACTGTTATCTCTTTTTCTCCTGGGTCATTAGTGTCATTGGTCTCTCTTTTGTTATCCCTGTTTCCTTTAAGAATTTTCTACGGTGGTGGCTTAGTGGCTTCAAATTTCTTTAAGCTTTTTATATCATGGAACACTTTTAATTTCTCCCGCTAGTTTAAAAGATAGTTTTGCTGGATATAGTAGTCTTGGTTGGCATTTGTGTTCTTTTAGTATTTGAATGACATTGCTCCATGATCTCCTGGCTCTTAGAGTCTGGGTTGAGAAGTCTGCAATTATCCTGATGGGCTTACCATTGTAGGTCACTTTCTGCTTTTCTCTTACCACTTTCAATATTCTCTGTGTTAGGTTTCTAGTACTTTAATTATGATATGTCGTGATGATGACCTCTTCTGATCAATATTGTTTGGAGTTCTATATGCCTGCAGCAGTTCATGTTCATTTCTTTTCTTAGATTTGGAATTTTTCTTCCATAATTTCATTGAACAAGACTTTCAAGCCTTCTGTTTTGTCCTCAGTCTTCTCCTGGACTCCCATAATTCTGAGGTTGTTTCTCTTTGAATCATCTAGCAGTCGTAATGATTCACTTCCTTCTGTTTTTACTTTGCATTCTATACATTCTTTCTGTTCCCACTCTGTCATTTTGTCTTCTATGTCTAATATTCTATTTTGAAAATGTTCAAAATGGTTGTTTATTATGTCCTGTGTGGTTTTCACTTCCTAGATATCTGCATTTTTTTATCTCTGTTGTGTTTTTCTCTCATTTCTGGTATTGCTTTCATTATCTTCTGGTTTATTTCTTCTTTGATCTCCTCTACTTGCTTCTCAAGGCTTGTTTTTAGCTTAGCTATGTCTCGGCATAGCTCTTGCTCTATCACTTTCATTTCATGCTTTATTTCCTGTCTTGATTCCTGCTTTAATTCGGTGTATTTCTGGGCCCAGAAGTTACCATCATTTTTTGTCATTTTCATCTTTAGTTTCTACATTTTCAGGATTTCTAGTATCCTGTTCTGGTATGTCAAGACATTTTGTAAGAGATTTATTTCCACAATTCCTCATGATTTTTTTGTCTCTGGCTGTCTCCCTGGATTTCCTCTGGGGGCTCTTCCCAGCATGGCTCTGCCCGGCACTGGGAGAACACAGCCTCCCCATGGACCTCCACTGAGAGGGGTGGGGGAAATGGCGGCGAATCTCACCAGGCTGCATATTTGGGATACCTGATAAATATTAATACAAGGAGGAAAAGATGAAAGTAAAAGAGAAGCTACCAGCTTGTCAAGAATTGGAAGTCATGGTTCTGACCATGCAGCAGCATCTCGGCATGTCACTGCTCTCCTATATGAAAACTGAGCAGAAGAGACTTACTGCCAGGGCAAGGGTCAAGGCCACAGTCAGTACCAACTGACTGGACCTTTAGTTTGAGATCCTGGGAGAACAAATGTTAGAAAATCGCAGGAAAAAAAAATGTTAGAAATATCATAAGCAAAGGAAGAAAGTTCTAAAAGAATCTACAATGTATGGCCAAAGAATATAGAGAAAATGGTATATGAAATCAGAACTGCATTTATTTAATTTTAACAAACAGCATCTTTCTCATCTTAAATAGTTTTTATCTGCCAGCCACACATGCAGCAGTATTAGCCAATCTAAAGACATTTCTAAAGCATCTGGCACCTACCACTCTTGATGTATTCTACAACCTAAATTGAGAAACTACCCACTTAAGACATAAATAAGGTAAGTATAAGCAAGCATATTCATAAAAATGAAAGACAAGTGAGACTGTCAAATTTTAAGTTTATGAACCTTCAAAATCAATGAAGTCTCCACAGTTCATGAAGAATACTGATATATATTATTTTACTTCACTTAAAACTCAAAAAAATCCTAATATGAATGCATTATTATCCCTGATCCACAGAGGAGCACAGAAGTGAAACTCAACAAGCACGACTTTTGATGCTGCATAGGCCCAGAGTTGAGTGGTGAAATTCAACAAAAAAAAAGAAGACCTGATGGTACATTGATAACAGAACCTGCCCTCCAGAGACGCTGTGCAAATTACATGAGCTGATGGACATAGGTGTTGAGACTGAAGTAGCCAAGATGTAACTGTGACCACCTTTCAAAAAAAAAAAAAAAAAAACCAAAAGCTACTGGAAAAGAAAGTAACATTCAGGTTTAGAAAGTAATGGCTTGGAAGACTCAAAATGGATGAAGCAGTAGTTAAGAGAGAGGAAACAAAGAATGTAATGGGAAACAGAAAGAATAGTAAAATAAAAGGTGGGGGACAGCAGCCTCATATATCAAACTGTGTTCTCCAATCCAATGTGCTCGATTAATTAATCTCAAGTTTATTCACTGCTTTATTAGCACTTAATTAAATAATTAGAATATGTGAGGTATTGGGCTTGTTGAAGACAGTATTCAGTAGGCAAATCAAATTTAGTTAAAATATTCAATGTGCTTAGATGTCACATTAGATGTCAAGGAAGGAAAAAATAAATATTACAGTGCCAAAAATGTTATGATGCTAAGTAAGCAATGTGTGTAATGATAAATATTCCTTTATTAGAAAACTTTCACTCCTAATAAAGAAAGAAAACTTTTCAAGTAGGTGAAAAGAATATGCCAGGTCTATAAACATATTTAGCTTGAAATTTATCCCTTGAAAGGAATTATATACAGACAGAAGTAGGAAAATCTACTAGGCAATTTGACTTCTTGACAATTCCTGTTGCTTCTAGCTAATAATTTATTTTTGCTGTTGTTATATACTGCAATGTGTATCTCTAGAAGCACTTGGCACTGACCTCTTTCTCACAAGTCTGCAACTGAGAATAGTAATAAGAGAAAGTGAAGGTAAATACGGTCTATATTAAGCTGATAACACCCAGCTTCTCACTGATGTGTAGGCAAGTTACATCCCAAGCAACTAAATCTAAAACTGGAGTGCATGTGCCAACACAGCATTTTACATCTTAGTTTAGCAGACTATATCTAGAGTTACCACAGTGAACTTTATTTTTAGGAGAAAAGTGTCATAAATGGTCATTCTTTGAGAAAAGAAAGACAAAAAAAATAAGGTTCTGAGTTTCCACTTCAGGGGGAAGAGGGAATTGGAAGCTACTTATGTGCCAAGCACTGTGGATGGACAATTTGCTATTCATATCTTATGAAAGTTTTAAATGTGCAACAAAGCTATTATTAACTACATGTTAACCTTTGGAAAAACTGCAGAGTTCAGAGAAATGAACTGAACTGAGAAACTTACTCATTCAAAGAACTGAGAAACCAAGCCAGAACTAAAGTCTAAGAACTTTATGTCTGCCACATTTTCTCATAAATCAAATGGGATCTAGCTAATAGAAGATAAAAAATTTGGTTTTTATCACTCACCAACATAAATATCAGGCTCTGACATAATAAATGTCAAAATAGCTATTATCATCACTCAAATGATATCTTAAAGATAATTTCAGACAAAATCCTAAAGATACACAGGTTAGAAAATTTTTGCTATGTAAGCTATTACTGATATGTGTAATATAAGAAATAAGTCACAAAATCCTACCTTTAAGAGACTGGGAGATAATTTTGAATATTACTGTCACCATTCAAAGACTGGAAAAAAAATCATTCAAGTAGCACTGACTTGAAAAATTACTCAGCAAGATGTTCAGAAATCATCACGTTTTCTCCTCCTCCTTAGACTTGACAAGAGTAGCATCTCACCTACTAAAGCAACATCATTGTGTAATTCGGTACTACTACTCACCTCAATAAATGTGAAAAATTTCATCTTTTGGGTGATGAAACTGCTACCTACCTGAAGTCACAAACCTAACAAGATACAAACCCAGGCAGCAAGTCAGCACAGACTGATTTTGCTCCACTGCCACTCCCCCGACTTCCATTCTGCACAAGCCCAGTCCCCACAAGGGCCTTTCAGAGCTCTCTTAAGGCTGTTTCTGTATAGTCCTGCACATATAATTTCTCCTCACTTCCTCTATCTGCTTTCTTTCTCTCCTATATTATTTACTACAATGAGTGACATTATTTATTAAATGTAATATAATTGTGTGCTCATTTGGCTGTCTCTTCCAACAATTCTCTTATGTTTGTAATGCCAAGACCTATGAGAAAGCCAGAAAAATAGCATTATACAAACCAAATACATAAATATTTGCTAAATAAAAGATGCTTCCCAGTTACCTTAGTCAGAACCCTTGACAACACCTGAGATTGCTTCTTCTCTTTCACCCATAGAGGTCACTTGGTAGCCATGTGTGCTACTCAATTTCAGTTACTATAACAAAATACTGAGGCAATTAACTTACAAAAAGAAAAGATTTACTTAGATCCTAATTTTGGAGGTTCCAGTGTAAGGTCAGGCAGCCCTGTACTTTGGGTTTCTGGCAAGAATGACATACTAGGTGTGATTGAGAACTACAGTGAATAATAAAAATAAAAATTTTATTACAGTAGAAAACACATTGCCACTAGTTGCCGTAAACATACCCTCTCAACACATGAACACACTTTTTCCATAGTTCTTGTTACTTTCTGAAGCAGTTGTGGAAATTCTTTGTTAGTATCTTTAGTTGGACTATTGTAACTACTTCAATATCCAGAATCACTTCGAAACATTTACCTTTTGTGGTCATTTTGACTTTTAAGGAAAAGGCAGAACTTGCACAGTGCCAAATATGGTGAGTAAGGTAGATCAGGGCATATTATAATGTTTTTAAAAGTCTGACTTTCCAGAAAATGGCACTCAGGGACAGCATTCACATATCTATGCATACATACATACATACATACATACATACATACATACATTGTCAGAAAGCCATCACACATTTTTGCAACAGTCGAAACTAGTTCATTTTTTGAAGTACTAGAGCCCATCACAACAATGTTAATGCTATGTCATATGGCAGGTGACAGTTTTAGCTTCATTCTGAAAAAAAAAATGAGTGATCTAGTTGAGTTTTTGGAGAGACTCTAGAACAAGTTAAAGATAGGAGGTCAAATTGCATTTTCACCATACACACAGAAGCAAAGTGTGTCAAGCTTGTAAAAAGTTACATGCTGTTCACAGAGACAATGCTCTACAAGAATGTCAGTGTCAATTGTGGCTCATAAATTTCCATTCTGATTGTTTTTTATCTCAACAATGCTCTTTGGTCAGGGAGGGTCACCAAGGTTGATGATGTCAAAATAAAGGCATTTATTGAGTGAAACCCACATTACATGACTCAATAGACTGAAGAGTATTGAACATCCATTATTCAAGCATTCACAACCCCCTGAAGATCCGAGATATGCAAGCAAGCTCGATATCTGGGTTCCTCATGAATGCAAAGAAGTTCATTTGACAGTGCATACAAGCATCTGCAATATGCTCATTACACATGAGGAAAACAACCTTTTGAAGCTTCTGGTAACTGGTAATAGAAGAGGACTGTTTACGATGAGGTGCACAAACGGCCTTGGTCCCAATGTGACAATTTATCTCAAATGACTTCAAAAGCAGAGATTTATCAGGAAAAAGTTTATGTTTTCAGTGTGGTAGGATTTACAGGTGCCCTGTTTTTCAAGCTCTTACCAAGGAACCAAACTGTAACTGAACAGGCCAAACAGTTACATCTGAGTTTCCGACAATCTGCCAAAAGGCTACATTTACTTATTCCAACACTTCCTATTAAAATGTACAAACACATTATTAGAGACTATCAAAGATGTGCTCCCCTTCTACCTTTGGGTTCATTACAACCTGCAGGGGTAAAAACAGAAGGACTTAGGTCCAATGCTTCATGGCAAATAGATGTCACTCATCATGTTCCTTTTGGTAAATTAAAATATGTCCATGTCACTATAGACACCTATTCTGGTTTCCTGGTAGCCTCTGCAGCTTCTGGGGAGTCTACTAAACATGCAATATCTCATCTTCTAAAATGTTTTATGATTATGGGTGTCCCACTGCCTATCAAAACTGATAATGGCCCTGCATAGAACAGCAAAGGATTTCAAAACTTTTGCTCCAATTGGAATATTAAAAGTATCACTGGGATACCCTATAACCCACAAGCTCAAGGTATAGTAGAGCACTGCAGTAGATTTAAAGTCCTTATTACTAAAACAGAGGGGGGAATATGCCTCCCCCCATGTTGCCTTACACAAGGCTCTTTTACACTCAATTTTCTTACTTTCCCTAAAGATTCCTCAGAAATGCCTGCCCATAAGCATTGGGCCCCATTAACTGGACCTTCTGTGCTACCTTTAGTGGCCTAGAAAGATGTTATATCCAATTCTTGGAAAGGGCCAGGTACATTGTTAACTTCCAGGAGAGGTTTTGCTTGTGTGTTTCTTCAGGATGAACCGCAGTCAAACTGGGTTCCCACCTGGCTCATCTGCCCCTGTCTCTCCACAACCACCCACCAAACAATGAAGCGACTGACACTGGAGGAACAACAGAGACTTCCACGACACAAGAGAGCACTACCCAAAGTAAAACAACGTAAGGCCACGTGGGGTGATCTCAAGGGCCCCATGGAACAGGCCATGAGACTTGCTCCAACTTTTGGCCCCGTGTCTGGCCCAATGATGGTTGCTCTTCTTTGTGCAGCTTTAATAGCCAATAGTAAAGCTGAACAGTGAAATAGAAGGTCCAAGACTGTCCCATGGCAGAGATGTATAAGTGAAAAGGCTGTTTGGACTATTATAACTGGAACTTCTTGCTATATCTAGGACTGGTCAAATCCAATGGATGTATCTTCCTCTTATACTTCTTCCTCAACCATTTCCCCCTCTAGCGTCAGGGAACATACGCTGTCGCTGGGAATGTGGTGGTCTGATTCTGGACAGAAACAATTGTATATTTGAAAATTGGGGGTGGCTATGGATGAGACAGAGCCTCATCCTACAAATATACTTACAAAACGAAATGTCACTGCTTGTGTCGACACCCCCTATGTATTGCTGTTAATGCTGCCAATATTCTTAATCAGTTAAAATATATGTTTCCCTCCTGGACAGATTTTTCCCACATGTTGTATGGATTGATTGTATCAGCAAGAATGTTATTGATTTTATGTTTGATTTTTCCTTGTATTGTTTGCAGTAAAATGGAAGGCTTACAAACTCTGGCCGCTAACATTCATAGTCTTCAAAAGCAGAGATTCATCAGAAAAAGGTTATGTTTTCAGTGTGGTAGGATTTACAGGTGCCCTGTTTTTCAAGCTCTTACCAAGGAACCAAACAATAATCCAAGCGTGTGCTTTTGGCAATTGGTAGTTTGAATGAGTCTGTCATCCATAAATGTCCAGAGTTCATCAGTCATAACAAAGCAAGACCACATACAAGTTTGATCACCTGTCAAAAATTATTGGAGCTTGAATGCAATGCATGGGATGTGTTGCCATACCCAGCATGTTCACCTGACATGCAGTGAGACATTCACTTGTTTCATGCTCTTCAAAACTCCTTGCATGGTATAATACTCAATTCAAATGAGCTGTAAATCAGTACCATGTTCAGTTTTTCACTGATAAAGACAGATCCTTCTGTGAGCAAGGAATTATTAAGCTCACTGGAAAAGAGCAAAGGTTATTTAACAAAACAGGCAATATCATTGATTGGTCTTTGTTCTATGTATAAATAAATTACCTAAGGTAAACAGAAAACTATGACTTTTCTAACAACCCAATAATCACTTTATATTTTGATCATACTTCATATAGAGACTGAAGCACATGACAAGCCCGGAAGAAAATAAGACAGAATAAAGACAGAAAGATGGACTACAAGAGAGAGAGTAGAGTCCCATATATCCTTCAGATACATCCCTTTGGTGACTTAAGGATTTCCTCTAAAGCCTCACCTCAGAATGTTCACAGTGTTCTCCAATAGCACTGCCCCAGATACCTAGCAAGCAGCACACCAGCACACAGGCCTTTGGGATAACACTATTCAAACCACAGCACCATGTTCGGCCCATTCTACTTTAGATGTCCCACAGAGCTAACACCATTCTTTCCTGGTTATTATAATTCCCTTCTGAAAAACAGAAATATTTTTTCTAATGTAGTTCATCTCCATAATGTCACTTATGTCACCTAAATTTCATGTGGAACTCCTCATTGCCTCTAGGATATTTAAAAAAAGAAGAGTCATAATTTTCTTCAAAGATCTCACTTAGTATTTAGTTTTAAGATTCTAATTTTATCATTTGGTCATTCTCTCAACTCACACATTCACACACACACACACACACACACACACACACACACACACACACACAGAGAGATAAGTCCCTTAAACCCATACACATTTTTTCCACCATGCAGCTTCCTAGACATGAAATGCCCATTTTCAATCTATTTATTCATTTCTAATTGCAAGGTTAGTAAAAGGCTAACCATTCCTTTAATTTTAAAGTCCTCAAATATTTTCCCCTACACAACATTTGTGATCATTTATACCTGCGTGACTGACTTCATGCATTCAAAATACAAAAATACGAAATGTCATCCACTTTTACCTGTCATTATTTTTGTGTTCCTACCCTTTACTTGTAGAGAAAAAAAAAAAAAGATACCCATTAAAATTACTTTCTTGCATTTCCATTTTGTTAGTAGCAAATGACACCTCAAGGGAGCACATAAAAGCAGCAAAAAAAAAAAAAAAAAATTATGGTCAAAGTTTCAGCTTTTGAGTTCCAAAATAAGTTCTTGAAATTTATACCTGTCTTAAAAGCTTTTTTTCTGAAGAGCAAGAGCGTTTTCTCTACATTTAAATATGTGTCTTGGAAAGGCATACATAAAGCTCATTGCTATCAGACAAATAAAACAATGAAGCGATCTCTAAGATACTGGTATAAGCACTTTTTATATAAATTTTAAAAACTTTTTATCTTTCACATTAAAAATAGTAATTCAATTAGATTCAATTGAGTTACATTCAATTTATCTTGTTTTAACATTTTATTTTACCAACAGAAAACCAGAAAAAAATTTCATCAGAAAAAGATCACTTCCTGTGAAAAAAATACCATAGCACTTCAGTGAAGACAACTTCAATAAACACACTTGCCTCTTCCTAGTTCTATTTTGTCTGCTTGAAATTTCCATTCCTTCTTTGCTTAAGTGAATCTTGTTCCTCCCTCAATATCCAGCTCCAATCCCACTGTTTTTTCCAAAGTCCTTCATAACCAACCTCGGTGGGAGGGTACTTTCTCTCATCTCTAAACCCCCATTATCAGAGCAATTTAAGAGACTTAAATTGTGTGTTATTTTGTCATCATCTTTCTCATGAACTATTTACTTTTTAGTATTTTCAACATATTATTTCCTAAAGTAATCTTATTACTATAACTAGATTGTAACATTTTGGAGAGAACTGGCTAGGCTTTTCATCTTTCTATCAACCAAATGTCATAGCAATAGCCTGAACAGAGCTAAATGCCCATTTTATCCTTAAGTAACAATAATATGAAAAATAATGATAAAATTTATTAAGCATTTACTATGTGTCAGGCACTATGTCAATCACATCATGTGGTTTATCTTACCTAATTTTCCTAACACACTCATGAATTTTAGTCCATTACCATTCCTGTGGTAGAGCTAAAAACTAAAATTTTAGAGATTAAGTTTTTCATTTCAGACCATACCGGCAAAAGTAGAAAACCCAAAGCTTGACGAATCTTGTGTGTTAAAATTTTACTTGCAGAAATGCACACCTAGTATTCATTATCTGTTTCTTGATTTCATTTTTTGGAGGAAACACATTACTTAGCAACAACAAATACTCATTCAAGTAAATATTGCATCCAAGTACAACGGGAAAGTACTCTGGAAAGTGTAAATACGTTAAAACTGGCATGTGGCTTTAAAAAAGAAATATAAACCTTTATGGAAAAATTAAAACACAATCGCAAAATATAATATATCAGAGTGCTGCAATAAATAATGATTTCTTAAGTATTAGACAAGGATTTCCAAATATCAGAGCTAATAATCTTAAAATAACTAGACAGTTAAAAAGTACAGCATAGTATGAAATAATTATCATCAAATAAATCACTATCACAGAGAGAAGTATTGTATTAAAAAACCCTAATGGGATTTATTATTCACAAAACCATCTACAAATGAGTCATAGATCACAAAAGTAAGCACAAGGAGAACATAAAGTACTCTAAGTTCTGTACTGCCTGTTCTTGGCTTATTGCTCTTGAAAGACCAAAATTCTTACAAAGAAAGGGAATATAAAATGCTAAAGGGACCATAAAACCTTTCAAGCCTAATATTTCCAGAAAAGAATCTTTGATCCTGTCTAAAAATTATTCCTCCTCATTTTTGTCATCTCATAAAATATCACTTTAGTAGTTATTTAATCCCCAAACCTTGGACTCTTCCTGGAAACTGATATCGCACCTCCTATGCTACTAACCATTCCATGTCTTCATCTCTTCTTTGGAAATACTTTTGAATCCTATCACTGCTCATCAACTTCACAGGTGTGACTCATCCTCAAACGCTGTCACATTGCCCCTGACTTTGCAACAGCTCTGAGCTGGCCTTTCACCTTCCATAACTCCACTTCCACCACTATCCCTAATATCACATATATGTACACATGACTCACAGAGCTCACTGGTAAATATGTTAGATTATATCACTTTCCAAATTTACCAGTTATTTCCATCTCACTCAAGAAAAAAATTTCAAACTCCTCACCATGGTCTACCAGAGAGACAGTACCCACCACCAACAACAACCTAACTGTCATAGTTACTTTTTTGTAGCTGGGACACAGTACCCAATATCTGCAAGTTAAAGAAGGATAGGTTTATATTAGCTCACAATTCAAAGGGCCTCAGTCATGGGTTGCAGGCAATAATAGAAGTTTCTGATAGAGGCCTAGATGGACAGAAGCTGTTCATCTATAGCAGACAGGACGCTGAGAAAGGGAAAAAGGGCCAAGCTAGCATATACCTCTCCAAGTCATAGCTCCAGGAGTCTGCCTCTTCTGGGTCAAGCTCTCGTGATTTGTGCCTTCCAACCAGGCCTAATCTCTTACAGCATAGGAAATCACTGAATTAGCCTTCCTGATTGAATCACCTTCCAAACATGAGAATCGTATCTCCTCCCACCGTCTACTGCCCTGACACCACCAGCAACCACCCATCACCCTGCCCATTTCTCCAGACACCAGTGCCTGTCTGCTCTGCTATGAACCCACTGTTCTCATCCTTACCACCACCACCAATGATACAAGGCATGTGTGCTTGCTCAGCTTTGTGCCGTGAATAATCTTAGGTTCACTGCCCTGCTCAAATGTCTTAGGCAGATATTTTCTGATCATTCCACATAAAGTAATGTTACTACAGCCATCGTTTTCTGTCAATTTACTTTGTAATTCTCATTAACACTTACCAGCCCCTAACATATTTCTGCTTGTATTTCATCAGCCTCTGTTTCACACAAGCACTCCCAAAATGAAGCATTTTGTTGAGAGGCTTGGAAAACGACCAGCTAAGTGTATGTATATATGTATATTTTTTTTAAAAAAGTCTTAGTTCCAAAAATCCCAGAACAACTCTGTGAAAATAACATAGAATTTAGTTAGCCACATTCAAATTTTTACCTGAAATCTATTATTTTTTTTAACAAACAGGGTCTTATTCTATAATCCAGGATGGTCCTGAACTCACTGTACAGTCCAGATTGGTTGGACTAAAACACACAGCAATCCTCCTGCCTCAGCCTCCTAAGTGATGGAATTATAAGCATGTACCATGGTGCCAATCATGTGGTACCGGGAAGTCAAACTCAGGTCTTTGCGCTTATGCAGCAAGTGATCTAATTGCTGAGGTATGCCCCAGCCCTCTCCTGCCCTCTCTTACTTTTTTAAACAGATTTTATCACATATATTTTAATTCTGCACTATTTATTATGGGATAAAACAGCAAAACACTTCCTATAGTGAAGCAAATTAACATACATATCCATGCTCAACTCTGGGAAACAGATCTGAAAATTCAGGCAAGAACAAAAGCAATCAATAACTATTTATTTTACAAAAATCCCTAACACAATATAACTTTATTAACTTTAGGTATCATGTTGTACTCATGATCCCTACAATAATGGAAGCCCATGGTAGAGGACAAAGATGGACAGAAGCTACTTTAAATATTTGCTACTTTATATCCATTGAATCACATTAACTACTTCCCCTCCCCCAGAAATCACTGTTTTATTCTCAATCTCTGTATAGTTGACTTATTGGGTTTTTTTTTAATTCTACATGTGAAACAAGCCAGACACATTAAAACATATGATATCACTTACACGTGGAATATAACACTATTTAAGTTTGCCACATTTATGGAAATTGCTAGTTTCCATGTCTGTGTTGATAAAAAATGAAGTGATTATAAAAGATAAAGTATGGCTGATGAGAAGAAAGGCTTGTGATCAAAAGTCATATTAGTGGATAAAAGTCACTCTCAAAGTTGCAATAAGGCTTCTATTATTCTCCATAAGACATGTAAAATATTTAATAAACTGACCAACCTGTTACATACTTTTAATAAATAATCACAAACACACATTATCTTATTTTTACTCCCATTCTATTTCCTGCAAAAGGGAAAATACAGCTACTTACCTTATGATCATCTGATGCTGCAATCTGAAAGATATGAAAAGACAATAATTATTAGTTTGAGAATTGAGAGATAAACATCAGTATATTGATTAAAATTTTTATAAATAGTAACTTCAAATGTTTGGCTTCCCCTGAGGTAGTGTAGAAAAAGAAAAATGACTCCATAAAAGCTCTGATTATTATAATTTTCATCACATTATGGAAAGAAGTCCTCTTTCACATCCCATATCGCCTACACAATATCAAAGTGTTTAAAGGATCAGTTTCAGGAATAATTTTATTTTGGTAAATATGTTATGTAGACAGTATTTACTCTCATACTTAACATTTCCTGGAAACTGTAATTATTTAAAAAGAAATGAGCAGATGCTATATTAATAAGCCTAGACTAGTGTCATTTGCCATCTAATGTTTTAAGAATCTTTGAACATTTTGTAATTACAAAGCAAATTAAATACAGTCATGTCACACACAGCACACATTACAATGCCTCCTGCCAGCTGACAGAATAAACAATATAATGAGACATGTTAATCATTTGCTCTGTGATGACTGTGATTGATTAATTTTGACTGGTACATCCTGTAATATAATGGAGTACAGTAAATATTGGGGCTTCTGATTCCAGGGAAATAAAAAAAATGGTCTCTAATGATATGTTTTATTTGTAGCTTTTCTCTACAATCTGCCAGTGTTGAGTTAATCTTTTTTACAAGTGAATTTTCACATGTATTTTATGTAATTAGGAGACCCATGGCATCTTTAAGCCAGGTTAGTTGAGTTTCCAGAGATCTGTCTCCAAAATAGTAATAGTGACTTCTCCTTCTCTTCCCCCTATTTGTCTTCCTCTTTCTCTCTCTTTCTCTCTCTCTTCCTCTCTCTCTGTCTTACATACACACACACACACACACACAGCACATGCACTTCAGTTTCATATAAAGTCAAAGCTAATGGAAGTACTAAGGAATTCCAGCTGCCATATGTTAATTGTTCACTTCGTATTTAAGAATGTATTCTAAAGACTTTTTTTTAAACAACCAAACACCTTTTGTGAGCCCATAAGGGGCTCTACCAGATTTATTAATATATTTGAAATTTTTAGACCAAATGCTAGGAGTTTAAATCATGGCATATAGAAAAATTACCATTAAAACCGTGTTTCACAGTTTTTTTTTTTCATTTTGTCCCCCTAATGAGCATTTTCAGACATTTTTTTTTCTCTAAGGGCCTTCTTTCCATGAAATGTTAATATCAGAGATATTATCTACTATATGTCTGGCTACATACTATGATACTTTAGAGTCAAGGCCATTGTAATACCTAAGACTTTTTTGTGGTGTTGGTGGTGGTCATAGTGGTCATTTCTCCAAGGATCAATGAATCAATTTTTACTTCTTGGGGGAAAATTTCCTTTGGGAATGTGTTTACTAGAATTTTCATTCTACTACCTCTTCATTATCAAAATTAAATTTCCTAATTAAAATGTATGAACTGCTCTGTATCTCATAGTGAAATAAGCACAACTCACCTAGGTCTAGATCTACACCCACAGGAAGTAATCAAGATAATACACCAAATGCAAATACATTTTATCCATCCTCATACAAAATAACGCATGCTGAATCAGGCTCAAAAAAATAGCAAGACAATCTTTAAGGAAGCAGAAAATCTCAAAGGAGCCATGTGCAAATTAGGCTTTGCAGAAAGACAATGAATTTGATCCCACAATCTACACATTTTAATGAAGTGCTTTACTTTTCTGAGTACCAATATCCACATTGACTAAATGGGTCAACAGTCACCTTACTGAATGATTTATTCAACAATATGTTAGCAAAGTTGAAAGCCCAGAAGAAGTACACTGATTGATCAAGTAAAGATGATGTCTTAGTTACTTTGTCATTGTAGCCACAAAATACCCAAAATACTCCACAATTTAAGAGAGAAAAGATTTACTTAGCTCACAGTTTCAAAAAGTCTGATCTTGCGGTAATTGGCAATGGTGGAGGTGCATAGCAGAGAGAGGCTGGAGAGCTGCTCACCCCACTGCTGACAGAAGCCAAGTGAAGTAGTAGCAACCAGACGAGCTTTCCCAGGAAGAAGTTGCAACAGGCTTTCTTCTTCCTTCCTTTACTTAGTTTAGAGATTCCAGTTGCGACACTTCCCCCCCCCACCCCACCCCCTACCCCCACCACCACCACCACCACAGGGTAAGTGTTCTTTCCTCATTTCCTGATCCACAAGTCAATAACAAACACCTGAAAGCTCTGCCCTGGGCAACCCCCAATCTCAACAAGTTGATAAAATCCCTCCAGGATAAACCCCAAATATCCACCCCTTCCTGCCAAGCTCTGCCTCCCAATGACACTAAGTCCAAATATATGAGGCTTTTCGGAGACACTCAAGATCCAAACTACAGCAGATGAATTTCTTAAACTTAACTGCAGCAAGCAAGAATACTGAGTCATGGTTTAGAACACACTATCTGATACCCACAACCAAAGGTAGGAGAGCTTTATTCTAGTTCACAGTTGCAAATCATAGAAGGGCATGGCAGAAGGTCGAGACAGAGAAAAGCTTCTCATCCCATTGTGGCCAGGAAATAGTAAAGAAAAGTGGAGCTAGCAAGTTAGGTATATCCTTCCAGGTCGTGATCCAGTCCCTTCTGATCAGGCTCTACCTCTTAGCAGCCCAGAAAATCAATAAATTAATTCACTGAAACAGCTAAACCCCCAAATCCAACCACCTTCTAATCACAAGGAATTGGGGAGACATTCCAGATTCAAACCTCTGATTCCACTGCTGGCCCTCAAAAGACTCATGTCCATGTTCTTATACAAAATGCACTTAGTCCCTATGAGTTGCTGAAGTCTTAAAAACTCCATCACTGAAAAAAAAAAAAAAAAAAAAAATCTCAAGTCCAAAGTTTCTGACTGAAGGTAAACTCTTAGCTATGAGCTCTTATGAAACTCAAAGAAACACATAATGGAATAGGGTGAAACTGCACAAAATACAAAACGGAGGAAAAGGAGGACAGAAAGAAATCGGACCAAAAGACAATGAAACCCAGCAAATGTGAAACACTTTGGCTCTGTGTGATTCTGCTCACTGTGGCTTTCCTCACATCTGTCCCACATTTCTTGTATTTCCAGAATCCTAGGGCTTCCACTCCCCTATCAGCCTCATCCTCACAGCTTCATGCACTGTCCTCTCTAGAGTATCTTTCCTCACTGGCCTTCATAGCTTTTTTCTCAAATTTGGTGGAGGACTCCATGATTCCAAAATCTTGAATTCTGAAAACCGGTAATATCAGCACTATGTGGACTTCAAGATCTGTTACTGGTCCAAGCAGTAGACTAGCCACCTTGAATCACAGCCACAGTGGCCTGAGTCTTGAATGGCTGAACTCCAGCAAAAAAAAAAAAAAAAAAAAGAACGTTCCTCTACAGTGCTACAGCATGTCAGGATGTTCTGGGGCACTCTTCTCAGAGCAAAGTCTTTTTGCTTTTCATCCGTGAACTGGTAAAGGGTGGTGGGTCCTAGCCATCTCTGAGATGCCCTCAAAGCACTTCACCTATTGTTCCAATGTAAGGTGCTTGGCTTCTTTTTAATGCTAATCTCTTCAACAACCACACTCTCTTTTGTCCATCTTTGCAGTCTCTTTCATTTTTACACTTTTTTCTGTCTATTTTTGATTCTCAGCATAGATCTGACTAAAGGCTCAAGCAGTATGCATGTGACAGTCTGAACACTGGTCTGTCTTGGAGTTTTCTTCACCAGATTAATTAGACCTCTGCCATGATTCTCAAGTTTCAGGCAAAGTCTTGGAAAAAGGGCAAAACGTTAACATATATATTTTTCCGGAGTGTAGTAGGTATGGTTTCTAGATTCAATTGCCAATAGAGTCCTTCCTATCAGAAACCTCTTGAGCACAGCCTTTCTGATCTATACTTCTATCAGCATTCTACTCTTCTGAATTCCAGAAATTCCTATCAAATCCAGTTTACAGCATTCTAAATCTTCTCTAGACAGCATCTTCAAACTTTTCCCAACTCTTCCTACAAGCTAGTTACAAAGACTTCTAAACCACATGGTCAGGTAACGTCACAATAACAGTCTCATTTCTCTATGTCTTAGTCACTTTTTCAGTACTGAGACACAATACCCTACAAGTTATCTACAAGTTAAGAAGGTGCCATGGTTTGTATCTGGAATGTGCTCCAAATGTCTACCATGTCTAGATGTTATAGGCTTCATGTGCTGTTAAGAGGTGTAGCCTGATCAGGTGTGTACTGGACTAAAGGTATAGAGAAGATTATAGGCATATAGCCTGCAAAGATGTATACTCTGTCCCAGCCTCTTCTGATGGCCCCAGATCCCTCCTCTTACAATGCCCTGGAGCAGCTGTTCTCCACTGGATTATTCCTGCCATTGCCAGCTGCCCAGGAATGGACTGCAGCTTTCTGAATTGTGAATAAAATATACCTTTTCTCCCACCTACATTGTGGATGTCATTTTGTCCCAGCAGTGAATAAGTAATGAAGAGACAAATCAGTACCAGAGAAAACTAGGGCCTAGTTTACAGATGGTTCTAATGTTATGCAGGCACCACATGGAAGTGGATAGCTGTGTCACTATGGACTCTTTTGGGGACTTCCTTGAAATACAGTAGGGAATGAAAGTCTTCACAGCAGAATTTAAGGCAGTGCATCTGGTCATACATTTTTCTAGGAAGAAAAAAATTGACAGGTATGTGATTATGTGATTATATACTGATTCATAATTTGAAGTCAATGGTCTGGCTGGATAATCTGGAACTTAGAAGGACCACAACTAGAAGACTGGTGAGAAAGACATTTGGGAACACAATATGTAGACAGACCTCACTACATTAGTGAAGGATAAAAAGATATTTATGTTCCATGTAAATGCTCATCAAAAGGTACCCTCTGCAGAAGAGGACTTTAATAATCAGGTAACCCATTCTGTGGAGTGCAGTCAATCTCTTTCCTCAACCACACCTGCCACTACCCAATGGACTCGTGAAGAAAATGGTCATGGTAGTAGGGATAGAGGCTAGGCATGGGCTCAGCGACATGTACTTCCACTCACTGAAGCTGACCACTGTAGACTGCCCACTCTTAAGAAACAAATGCTAAGTCCCTGAAATGTCATCATCCTTCAGTGTGATCATCCTGTAACGTGGTAGCAAGCTGATATATCGAACCACTTCCACCATGGAAAGGACAGTGTTTTGTCTTCACAGAAATACATGTTTCAGTTATGGATTTGCCTTCCCTGTACACAATGTTTCTACGAGAACTATTATTTGTGGACTTACAGAATGTCTCATCCACTGTCATGACATTCTACACTGTATTGCTTCTGAGCAAGGAACATATTTCAGAGCCAAATAAGGGAAGCAATGGGCTAATGTTAATGGGATTCACTGATTTTTACCACGTTCTCCATGACTGAGAAGTAGCTAGACTGATAGAATAGAATGGCCTTTTGAAGATATATTTACAGTGTGAGCTCTCAGAGCTGGGGCACGGTTCTTCAGTGTGCTGTAAATGCTCTGAGTGATCCAGCATGTATAGTACTGTTTATCCCATGGGTCCAAAAATCAAGGGGTAGAAACATGAATTATACCACTCACTCTTGTCTTGGTTTGTTTTCTTTGTTTTTTGGGGTGTGTGGTTTTATTTTTTTCTTCCTGTTCCCACAATGCTATGCTCTGGTGGTTTAATGGTTGGGGTCCTAAGACAGGTAGAGTTAACAGAACTTACAGAGATAAAAGGAATCTATTTGGAGGACTTACAAGTTTGAATAGATAGTCCACATTGGCTATGCACACGTGGGAGAGCTGCAGAGGCTCATGCCAGAAGGACTGCAGGACAAGGCAAACATGGGAGACTGACAATGAATGTACTGTGGATACCTGAGCAAGCTAGGAGGAAACTGAAGTCTCTCCAGTTCAAGACAAGGCCAGAACATTTTAAGAAGAGACTATAACAACGTATCTTCTTCCCTACTTTTCTCAATTTATGCTGCCAGTTTGGTGGCCCTCACTCATTTCCTGGCCTTCAAGTAAACAACACAGACCTAAAAGCTATTTCATGGACATTCCCCAGTTGCAACAAGTTGACACAATTTCTCCAATGGCCACAGGTTGCTATAAGTCTTTGGTCAAAAAAAATATATATATCAAACCTTATGCCAGGAGGCACAACAGTTTCGTTAAACTGGAAGCTAAGAGTTTTCCGTGGTCATTTTGACCTCCATATGCCACTAAGCCAGCAAGTCAGAAATGCAATTACAGAATTAGTGACTGCTCCAGACTATTAAAGGAAAATTGAACTATTCCTCCATAGTGAAAGTAAGGAGTGTAAGAGATCCTGTAGGGTGTCACCTAGTATTGTTACTAAAGCTAAGGGGAAACTACAATAACCCACTCAGGACAAGATACAACCATAATCTTCAGCAAAGAAGGTACGTGTCACCCCACCAGGAAAATAACCAAAACTTGATGAGATGATTGCTGAAAGTAAAGAAAATACAGAATGCATAGTGCAAGGTAGTTATAAATATCAAAATACCAACTACAGCCACATGACCAGTTACAGAAACAAGGGTTGTAAGTAGAATTTCATTTCAATGCTGTCATTATGTTTGTACATGTATACACAACACAGACTGTTTTAATCTTGGCACTTGTTAAAACTGCCCTATAATTGAATGTCAGGAGTATAAACATCTCCCAAAGAGAATCTTTGGGGAAGAATTTTTATGTTTCCATTTATACACAGGGTAGTTGAATTACATTAGGTTTAGTTAGAAATTTGGCTAGTGTATCTGGAAATTAAATATAGTTTAGGAAGATATGTCTACTTATCAAACTGATAAGGAGTGGATTGTGACCACTAGAGGAATTATATTAATTTGATGGAATTAGGAAATGTCCAGGGTAAAGGTTTCAGTGTGTGTGATTGATTCATGGGCCAGTAAAATGAGGGAAGAACACCTACCCTGGGTGTGGGTGGCCCAACCAATAGACTGGTAGCTTGAACTAAACGAAAAGAAAGGAAGGAGGATTGTTGCAGTTTCTTCTCCTCGGGGAGTTCTAGCCTTTGCTACTGTCGCTGGACATTGACTCTCTCCTATCTTCACATCACTTATCTCCACGGTAGATTCACTCCAGTCTTAAAGCCTTCACCATCACCATGGGACAACAATCTGAAGAACAGGCTTATACAAATTATCCTGCCATCTCATGTTAGTGCTTTTCTATCTCATGTCTGATCAGTCACAGAAACCTCTAGCTCTGGCACACATGAGATGGTAATTATGACTCTCTCTTCAGACTTGTACGTGGAACTAATACCTTCCCTTTCATTTCTATATAATTTCTAAAATTCTGCCTTTCCAAGAACCCTAAACAAAGCAGGAAGAAAAGGCTTACTTAAGCTCCATAGTTTCGGGGGGTTTCAGGCCCTTCGTGGGTGCCTGCCAATGGTGGAAGGGCATGGCAGCGGACCTAGACAGAAAAAAGCTGCTCATCCCAGAGTAGTACAGAAGCAGTAAGAGTAAATGGCAGAGATCCAAGATAGGCATGCAAGGCAGCCTCAGTGATCTGCATCATCTGACCAGGCCCCACCTCTTAGCAGCACAGAAAAGCAATGCAGTACACCACTTGTAGAATAAAGTTAACCTCCTAGGTCAAATCACCTTTTACACATATCAGGTTTTGGGACATTCCAGATCAACACCATAATACAGCATCTTCAAAGAGATCAAAAGTGACATACTGATATATGGGCAACAATTTCTCAAGTTATACGAAATCAACATGTAAATAAATTTATAGTGCATACACACTCATTTGAAAAAAAATGAAAAGAGAATATTCAAGGGGATAAAATTAGAGAGCTACTTAAAGGGTTATGAGACCTATTCTGAATAATTTTAGGGTAGTTCTTGAAAAGAAGAGAACCAGTTAGATAGGCCATGACATAGTAACTATGCATTAGTGGACTCAGTAAAGTGAGATGTTGAAGTGAGTGTTAAGTTGTTCCTCAGAACAGTCCTGAACAGCAAGCTATCAGTTTGTATAAGTAAACTGTGTTGGTTTGTGGTTTTAACTTCTCAGCATCATTTCAGATAGAGACTACAATTAGTTCTAGTTCTCAGTTCCTATAATATATCAAAGCTTAATTTAAGCACTAGTAATTCAGACAAGCTCCCAGCTTTCAAGAATCTTCTATTTCAGAAATAAAAATCAGCTCTGAATATGATATTACATAGATAATATTTTTAATTTTTTAAGTGGAGGTTTCTTGGGAAATAAAAATAGTAACCGAGGTCACTAATAAGAAAAATATAAGAAAAGTTTTCTTACAAAATACCTAGTAGAGCCTCTATGACCCAACAGGAAGGATATCTAAGAATATTCATAGTTTTTAGCCCTTGAGTTTTCAGGTAAAAGTAGAGATATAAAATTTTATCCCATTTTTTCCACTATGATTTTGGAAAGACTAATATACTGTGCTCAGATCCCTTTACTCCACAGTAAGTAACTGCAAATGTCTTTCACAAAATTCTTAGGAAGACCCTGACTCATCCTGCTTAGCAAAAATGAAATAAAAGAATAAAAACTACCAAGGCTATCACCTAAAAACTTATTAAAACTAATTAAATTGTTTTGGATTATAATCGCAAAAATATATGTCCTGGTCTTCACAAATGTATAGATTAAATTAACCTATACCTTCTATGCCAAAGAATGACAGTGGTAAACTGCAGAACGTAACATTAAACTTGCTCTTTCCCTATTCCCCAACAGACATTTATCTAGATAAAACAGTTTTTTCCCCTTAGCACTGCTTACATTTCAAACTAGATAATCCTTTATGGTGAAGGGATGACTTGTACATTATAAAACGCATATTGCATATCTGATATTGATCCATAAGAAGCCAGGAGCATCCTTTTCCAATTGTGATAAGCAAAATTGAGTACAAACATTGAGAAATGCCACACACTGCTAAAAAAAAAAGAGAGAGAGAGAGAGAAAGCACTCCTCATTATCCATTACTATACAGTAGGCATCTCCCCAAATCAATTCCAACCAAATGCACTATTTTTGTCTTCACTTTTGCTAATAGTGTCGTTGAGTCTTAACTTTCCTCCTCTGGGATGGAGGAATAGCACAGCAGTTAGAGTGCTTGCCAAGTAAGTGCAAAGCCCTGAGTTCAATTACCCTGCACCACATAAACCAGCTGTGGTGGCACATGTCTGTAATCCCAACATTTGGGAGGTTGAGACAGGAAGACTGCTGGGAGTTCAAGGCCAGCCTGGGTTACGTAATGAGTTCAGGACTACCCTATCTCAAAAAAATAAATAAATAAAAGTTTCATCCTCTACCCTCCTGCTCAAATGTGACCCATCCTTAACAGAAGGTAGCTCCAAGAATCTCTAAAATTTCATGAAGCTCCCATAAGTGCTTTGTTTGGTCTATGTGAATATGAGTTCGCATCACCATAGACTCCACAGCTCTGGTCATCTCATACTTTCCTTCTCTTCTTATTTATTTATGTCTGTCAATTTCCTGGCCCTTACACTCAACCTCATACCTTAACAGTAAGTCTAACTCATCCTTTCCAGAATATTTCCACTCTTGTTATGTCTATATTGACCTTTACTTCTCTGGAGAAGTTTCACATTATGAAGCAAATAAAAATCTAACACAACTCTAATGCCAACTTCACTGCCTCCTGCTTAGAGAAGTGGAGTATCAAAACAGTGTTCTAAAGTCATCCATTTTTTAAAAGTCACTGTATTAGTTAATTATTCATTGTTGTGACAGAATACCCAATATGCATAATTTAAAGGAGGAAACATCTACTGTAGCTCACAGATTTAAAAGGCCTCACATAGTTCATTCATGGGAAGCGGGCGATGGCGGAAGCCCATGGCATAAGCTGCAGAGTTGCTCACCCCACTTCAAACAGAAAGCCAAGTGAAGCAGGAGCCAAGCCAGCTGAGAAGTGATGACCATACTTAAACAAAGGCCAGAGCTTTCCAGAAGAATCTGCAACAGTGTTTCTGCTTCCTTCCTTTACTTAGTTCAAGTTGTCAGTTGCCTGCCTTCCACGCTCAGGGTGGGTGCCACTCCCTCAATTTCTGCCCCATACCTCAATAACACACCTGAAAGCTCTGCCCTTGGTGTCCCCAATCTCAACAAGTTAATACAATCCCTCCAAATCAAGCTCCAGATATCCATCCCTTCCAGCTACACCTCTCCTCCCAGTGGCACACAGTTCCATATTTATCCCGCTACCTTCAAATACGTGAGGCTTTTGGAGGACACACCAGATCCAACCACAGCATTCATGGAAATAATAATAGACTGGAAAAAATTGCTCAGCTAGTTAAATACAGAGTTTGAGAAAAATCTGCAATTTTTAAAGGACTGAGGCTCAGAGACGATGAGTGCGTGCACACACACATTGCTATATACACAGCTATAGACATAGTTATTTATAGCATATAAATGGTATAAGTCACAACTATTTGATGAACAAACTTTTTTTATTCTCTCAAATTTGTAAAAGTAAACCCTTATAAGGCTTACTAAGTGTATGAGTACAGAAATTTAATGATTAACATATCATTATAAAAATTCAGAGATACATCTGTGCATGTACTGTAAGTGGAAGTTAAAAGACATTATGTTTGCATCAGTTTGTTTCTCTCTAATTGTATCAAAAACCTTACAAAGTTGATGCACAGCCATCCCCTTCCCAAAAATAGAACTTTCCTTTCAATCATATAGCATTTGCAAAAGAAAAAGAAAAGGTTAAAAAAAAAAACCTATCAGGTGTTCATTATGTTCAATTCTATGTAAGACATCTTTAAATGTTTTTAAATCGTCACCATGACCATTGGAGGCAGTGTTATATTCAGTTTATAGACAAAGAAATGGAATTAAAATAAATCAAGAATATCATCAAATTACTTAATGGAAAATGCAAAAGCCAAATTCAAGATCTATGATGATCTATGATAATCATCAGTTCTCTCATTCTTTGCAAGAAATCCTGACTGCAATGATGTTGGACTTACCTAGTTCAGTTCTTGTAATTATGCCTCAAATGTTCTCTTTTTTAATTTTGCAACATTTTATGAGGTAATCTAAGCAATTCAAATTAAAGTATTAATAAGGTACATATGGGCATTAGTATATATCAAATGCATTAAACAAATGGCTGTAACTCACCATGAATACAGAACTCATAAAAAGTATTTCATAAATTAAAAATGAGAATCTGAATAAACTTCCACGCTCTTCTCTCAATAGAAATAAAGGAGGAAAAGTTTAGCTAATGTGGCTAAAAGAATATTCTCTACTCTGTTTGAATTTCTTTTTTAAAGTATCCTTTGCTTTAGTAGTGACCTCATCGCTTTTGTTTCATCAAAATCTATTATTTAAAAAACGTTTTCTGAAGTAACAGAATCTGATTTTCAGCATCTAATTTCTCATATGCTGAAAGTTCAAGCATGACAGAGATCTTTCATTATATTCTAGTAATATTTGTTCATAGTGACTACTCAATAAATGGCAATCATTGTTAACTGTATTTCTTATATAATACTTAAAATAAGTTGCAAGATAGATATTTTCATTTCCCCCTTGTAATTGAACAGAGGCTTAACAAAGATGGTGTGGATTCTTAAGGCACACAGTTAGAAAAGAGTTAATTCCAACTGGGACATTCAACCACTTTGCAGTACAGCTGAGAAGTGAATGTTTCTGCTTCATGTCCTAACCAAAACATGTTTCTTTCCTCTACTTACATGGCATTATAAGTTTGGGTGAGGCAACCCCTCTCTGTGCCAAAGTAAAGAGGATACTGTACTTTTTTCAATTCTCCATGGAGAAAAAAAAGCTAATGCTGTTTTTAACAGAGAAAGGTTAATTGTAAAAATGATCTACCTGAAAATGGAACATCTATATAGCATGCATTTTTGACACCAAAGAACTAAATGCTATCCAACAGGATATTCCGAGTTAATTCTCTTTAAATGGAGGGTACATTTTTCATAATTAATCAGATTTATCACTTTTATGTCATTTATTTATGTAAGCTCTATAGTTTACTTAGCTAACATCACCTTTGGTAAATATTGTAAAACAACATAGGTATATAAAATAACCAAGTTACATAGAACTCAACCTCACCTTAATTTGCCCTAGACTGAAAAATATTAAAGAGAATTAAAAATAATTCAAGTGGTGAATAGAGCTTGTAACTGAAAACATTATGGCTTACTTACTGAAAAATATCCTGTCATGAACAAATATGTTATCTGTGAGCTCTTCTCAATATGCTATATGAAGTTTTCTAAGAAAGAAGAAAAATATTTCACTAATATGTCTCTACACCTTACCTGATTCTTGTTTAAAGCAATGACTGGCATTTTTTAAAATGTTTCCTTAAATATTATGAAATTGGCCAATTGATATCAAATTCGGCTTTCCTGTGCTATGCTTCACCATCTATACTCTCAAGACTTCAATAAATCTGTATGCTTAGAGAAATCACTGTGAAATTACTTGTGTTTTATCTTATTCTCGCTAAATGTAAATTTAAAGTTCATAATAAGAAATATATTTTGCAGTGGAAATGTATCCCATAGATATTGAGTCAAGTTTTTTTACCCAAATATTTATAAAACAGAATGCTAGAAATTACATTTCAAGGATCTACCATAATAAAACTCATAATAGACAGGTGATGCATATTAGTCAAAATTCACATACTTGGCTGGAATGAATACATTTACTATTTACTGTTAAATACTTCTTCTACCAGGAGAGATTCCTATTCTGGAAGGCATTATAGAACATGAAGTTCTAATATTTTATTTTTAAAATACAGTGAATGAATAATAATCTTCTAAATATCCTTGCCAGGCAAAACAGAAGTATTAAAAATAGATTGAGGAACTTCATCTTGAGAAATTAAAAAAATACCTATGCAAATAGAATCATAACAACTTTCCACCATAAACTAGTTAATTACTATCCTGTCAAAATTCTATACTTCCTCTGTGTCATTTATAGTGCACTCTGTAAACACTGTCTCCTACAGTCATGCCAAAACCCCAACTACCTAATGTTTTCATAGTTTGATAGAGACCAGGTACACTGATGCTCTACCTAAGGAAGGAAAGTGAGGGCGATGCATTATGTATGTGTACCAATTCTTCAGGTTGAAATTAATTACTGGTACCACAAAAATCTTACTAATAAAGCAGTAACTTTCAGAAAAGAATATTTTTTAAAAAGAAGGAATCATGGCCTACAAAGAAAACAATATAAAAGGAAGAAACTCAAGAGTACTTTCGTGGAAAAAAATAAAAGTATTCTCATTTGGGTTTCAAAACATAAACTATCATGAAAGATAAAGGGATGGGGAAAAGGCCTAAGGTAATGGGCAGATGTGTGGTAGAAATTTTGGTTAAAATGAGAGGAAAACAATAAAAAAAAGTCACAGTGAAAACAGGAAGAACATGAATGCAAGGACCATTATGGAATATAATTTGTGGAAGTAATAAGATTGGAAACAGAAGAGATGAGAAGGATGAACACGAGTGGGAACACATTTTGAAATTCTAAATTTCAGTTATATTCAAATGGATGAATGATAATGCCATAAAAAAAAAACGGTGGTACACAAAAAGAAAACTGAATGTGGGAAGATGGTGAAGGTGGGAAGAAGTCTACACATGAAACAGCTGATCTTCTTCTAGGAATATTCTAGGAAAACTAGACATGCAAATTTGGTGTTAAGGAGAACACATACTGTGTTAGTTCAGGTTTTCCCAAGAAGCACAATCAAATGGAGACATAAATATCTATACATAATCATATTTGTGTATTTGACTATATATAGTCATTCTGTCTTTATTTACATTTAAAATGCTAGTTACCATAATGTACTCTAAGTCAGTGGTCCACAACTTTTATGATACCAGAGACTGGTATATTTGAACACCATTTTCCCAAGGTGGTGGGGATGGAGAGATGGAGAGGGAGTGGTAGGGGAAGGAGGATACTTGTTAGGCAGTAGGTTACTGCAGGATTTGAAAGGGCTAGCAGCAGCAGAAGGGAAGCAGGTAGTGAAGCTCTTCTCTCCTATTATATCACCACTGACATTAGAAACTAATAGCCTGCTCAGAGGAGGCGGAGCTTGACACACAACCCACCTCCTGCTTACCACTCATCTGTCCCACCAGCCCAGTCCTTCCAAGGCCATGGACTGCTCCATGGCCAGGCGTTGGGGACCTCAGCTTTAAGTAACTTAAATTCTAGGTCAGGATGATTATCTTCTCCCCTTTTTCTTCATTATATTTCCTTTCTGTTTCTTCCATGGTACCTATTATAGATCACTTCAAATTATATGAAGTTCATTTCAAGCCAATAAATGTTTATTGAAGGCCTCCTCTGTGCTAGCACAGTATTAAAAGAAACAAAATGAGTCACTGTCTCTCCTCAAAAATTTACAATCTAAACACTGAAAAATAACAGGCAGATTTTGTATCATTAAAGAGGATACAAACAATGTCCAGCAGAGGATCAAGCAAAATAAAACTTTTTGTTTGTCTTTTCCACAAAAGGGAGTTTCTCTTTTTCTTTCTCTCTTGTCTATCTCTTTTCATAATAATGCACACATTACTGTATATATCATATAGTAAATATTTATTGAACAGAATTTTAAAAATAATTTTGGAACTTAATGAAAATACTCACTACACTTTGCAGACAAAATTATGTCCTTGTAAAATTTGTAAGTTGGAGTCCTAACCCACAGTACAGTATTTGGAGGTAGTGTCATTAAAGAGATAATTAAGTTAAAGTAAGGCCCTTACATTAGACTTTTAGTTTAACTAGTGAATTTTAAGAAGTGAAATTTAGACATGCAGAGTCACTAGATGTGTGTCAGAAGCAGAAGGTGAAACATCAAATGGTCTCTCTGATATGAGAGTCCCAGTTCACAACTCTTATGGAACTTAAAACAAAAAACAGACTGAAATGGGGTAGAGTAGGGGAGGAGGAAGGCTGGGGAGGGGAGGGGGAGGGACAGAAGGAGCGTGGGAAAGCCCTTGTTACCTTGACAAGATACATACGTGCACAAAATGCTCAACTCGAATGTAAACCTTAGATTTTGCACATATGCATATCAATAAAATGGGGGGGGGGGAAGAAAAATGGCTGAAGGGCACAGTGTGAAGGCAGCTCTTCACAAGCCAATGGAAGAGAACTTTAAAACTGTCAACACCTGGATCTTGGATTTCTTGCATCAAGAATTTTGAGAAAATAAATTTCTATTTGAACAAGATACACACAGAAAACTATCTAGAAAATAAGCACATGATTGTGAAATATGCTACTTAAATTCATATAGGTCTATACACTGTAAAAGCAAAAATAACACCGTGCTAAGATGAGGTTTACACAGCTACCAATATGAAGAGGGTGTTACTATGCATTGTTGAAGTGGACCTGACTAATGGTACCTAGTCATTTTGCAACAATATATTTCCTTATAATTTATACTGAGGTATTCCATTTGACCCAAAAATACCAATTCTGGACATCTTTTCAAAATAGTTAAAGACATCATGTTTCAATGATACTTGCATACTCATGTTTATATCAGTACAACTAACAAATATCTAAAGAGACTCTGACTCATTAACTGCTTCAACCTGTAAATTCTTTTGAACATAATTTGATCTTTAGCAAATTTTAAGTAGCTTTAATCTTTGAATGACTACCCTTCAGCAAAAAATACATTTTTTACATTCCAACTATCTTCCTAACTTTAAGCTGACATTTTATGTCACAAATTTGTAAAACAGAAAGGTAATCTGTTGACTATCAAGATATCTAAATGGCAAACACAATTCAAGACCGATAAAGTTTAGGATCAAGAAATGCTTGTCTTGTATTTTCCAACATTTTGCAACAAGCTAATCTGCCCAACACCAAGATAAGCAAAGCAATGCATAATCAGGTTATTGAGTCTTACCTTCCTTATATTCTATGAGAATCTAATTAGAAGCAAAAACAGTAAATTCAAAAAAGTACCAATTAAGGCAGTTATTAAGGCAGTTTTAGAGTTACACTTTAAGAAACCGGAAAACAGAGATTTTTCCTGCTGACTACTTTATTTCACAATTATTTTTAAAGCTTTCAACCAGGTTAAGGACCTAAATATTTTATGGCTCCTTCTTAGATATTAAGAATTTCTATGAAGGAAATAAATATATATGAATTCCTGTCTTGTACTGAAATAGAAAGTAAGTAGCAGAAACTTCAGAGGCAGAAGTTTTTGCCATCGAGACATCAGGTGTTACTTAGTCATTTTAGGAAATGGAACAGTGGAGCTCAGTGTTCATCTCTGTTCCTGGCAGTTTACATACAGGACAGTGACAGCAGGTAAAACCTGGTAAATGCCAACTCATGCTCCTGAATCCACACACAGATTCCTTCTTGGAAATCATCACCAATTTCTTCACTGTACTGGCCAGTGACAAATGTTAACCAAATACCATGTGCACAAGTCACTTTACAAGTTGGTTGGTACAGTCCATGGCAAATTATTTCGGGTAAACATAATTATATGATAGAAAGAAACATACATCTTATCACTTCCATATGCCTATTCAAAAATCTTTGTACCAACAGATACAAATGTATAAATAGATATAATTATTCACTGTTATCATTTTGTTTTTTCCATCCTTTTTAGCTTTCAGTATTGCTTCCAACTGCAGGCATTTTTATGGCTCTCGCCATACCCTTACCCTCTGCTTAGATTTTCCATTTCTAATCCTCTGATAAATACAAGAAAGGGAGAAATAGAGAAACAGAAAGAAATCTGAATGTAAAATGGAAGGAAAATATGATACACTATGATTAAAAGTACAATTTGTCATGTAGATTTCATGTCATTGTATTTCTTAATTATTTTTCACATCTATTTGTATCAGTGATTGAGTATGACAAACATGAGAGGGTCCATCATAAGACTTTTATAATAAGTTATTATTTACCCATTTTAACATAAAAATCTATAGACACCATAATGCTTATAAATACATCCCATCAACATGCTTTTTATGAAGAGTAAGACTGATAAACTGCCAGCAAATTTTATGGATTACTGATAATCATCTTTCATTCTCTGTAAAGCAGGATTGATGTACAATATCTGATGAGTTAGATTTATACTCTGAACAATTTAAAGACACATTCTGATGTAGTGTACACAATACCACAAAGTTGCAACACACCTCAATTTTCTTACATTTTTATTTTATTGATTTACTTACATATTTCTGATTCTAAGGAATCTAGCAGAGGGCCTTGGTACTAAACTTTTGCTCCAATCCATTTTGTACTTTTGAATTCCAGACAGAATTTAATCAAGCTGTTAAATTGCCCTGGTGGGCCTTCATTTTTGACACTTTTGCCTCAGCCTCCCAGAGTGGTAGGATTACAGACCTGTACCACCAAGCCTAATTACATTATTATTAATCTTATATAAAAGATGACAGTTCAAAAGTTATAAGGATGTTTCTATTAATGTTAAATTTTTATATTATTATCTATTATGATTTGTAATCAAATATTTAGATGACTAATATTATTTGTTCTCTTTCTATAAAACTACCTTTCCAAGTTTCTATTATTCAACAATAAAGACTATAATCAAGGTAAAACCATTCATCATATCAACTTCCCACAATGTATTATAATTAATCTTTTAATACATGGCACCAAATGTTAGAGGTACTTAAAAGGGAAAGTAACATAATAAAAGTACTAAACTGAATACTACCACTGAGAGATGGCACAGTGTCAGGTGAGTGGGATCCTCCAGCGAATGGCTCCTCACAGATACATCAAAAAGGTAACAGATATGGTTAAATAAATAAACATGAACGATTTAGCCAAAAGAAAACTCTAGGAATCAAAAAGAGACCAACATGAAAATTAGAAACCGCAGAAAATACAGACAATGGCAAAGAGGGGAATGAGGCAGTCAGGAACACTGAACCGAGCCCTGGAAGCGAGCCAGTCCCCACAAAAACAAAATATGGCTAGAGAGCAGGAAGTTACACAGGTAAGTAACAGAAAGCAGCGTTGGCCCCCAAAGAAGCCCACGGGTACTGTAGGCTGCGCTCTGAAAGGGACTCTTTCAGCTCTGCAGTCTGGCTTTTGAGAAGCAATCGTCAGCAGCATTATATTTGGGGATGACATAACAGCAGCCATTTTGAGAAGGTGCACAATGTTTCCGACTGAGCTGTTTGACAATCAGAAGTGCAGAAGTCACAATCCAGCCACACTTCAGGGTCTCTGAGGTTATCTTGTCATAGTGACTGGGAAGGAGTCACCCCAAGACACAGTCACAATCACTGAAGAGGGAGAGTCCCTGCTACAGAGGTCACAAACAATTTGAGTGTTATCAAAATGAGAAGATGGAGAGTGCAGAGGCCCCGCCCACTGTGGATAGAAGTCAAACTGGTTGGAAGTGGTTTTCTAAAAACCACTGGATTTGAAAATACTTAGATTAAGTCCAGCCAACTTTTTGGCTCTCTGCCTACTTCCAACACAGAACTCAGTGGTCTGGGGCATTCACTTAACCTTTTATTTGCTCGGAAAATACACCTCGGTTGGACTACTGAAGTGAATACAACCCTCAGACAGGAAACACCTCTACCAGTTTTGCCAAGCAGGAGAGACGGGAACAGTACTCACTAGATACACAGCAAAATCTGAGCATAGAACCACAATAATCTTCAGTTTTAATTGGAATGCCACCCTCTCCCCCAATGTGGTGATCTGGGTGGATATTAATACCACGAGATCTAGAAGAAAATTAAATTCACCGAAACATCTCAACACACTAAAATTTTAGACTTATTCCAATTGTTCTTTGAATTTTTTTTTTTTTCTGGTGATGGTGGTGGGATTTCTTTCTGTCTTCTATTTTTGCTCATTACAAATAGTTTTTTATAGGCTCTTGTTTATGTTCTCTCTTATAGTCTCATTTCTTTCTCTTGATTTTTCCTCTATTACTCTTAATGAATTTTCTAGTTTCTTGTACTTTAATAGGATTTTTATCTCATTTTTCTTCTTCACTTTTCCCTTTTCTTTCTTCTCCAAAAATAACTTCTTGTCTCAGTTCTCCCATTTTCCTCCCCTACCATATCTATTATTAATACTATTAATGGTTAATAATTTCTACCTATTTAGTTTAGCCCAAGCTACTAATGCAAATGACATTTTTATAAGTAATGGTAATACAGTGTCACTTTTAGGAGATCTTTATGATATATCAATGTTTGGTTTTTCTTTTGCTTATATTAATAATATAGACTTCAATTCTATTTTGAGGGTGAAATGGTTGTGAAAATTTAATTGGTTATCATGATGTGTCAATATTTGATTTGTTTTAGACTACATAATACTCTTGGTTCCTTTTATACTATTTATTGTGGCACTGTGATTGATCTTAGTTGTTTTCAGTGTATGTCAATGCCTGGCTTGTCTTCTGGTTACTGACATTACTGTAATTTGTTTTTCTCTCAATGACTGGTACTGGGGATCATTTTCCCAGCAGAAGACTGGATACTGAGAAGATTCTCAAACTTAATGGTCAATTAGGTTGCAGATAAGAGAAAATACAACCAAACTCAAAGAAAAGACACAGAAAGACAATCTATTTACTTAAGGAGATCTTCACAGTGGGACTAGTTTTTTCTAAGCTAACTGATCTGCTACCCTCAGGACAAAACCAGTAGAATCACGAAAAGTCAAGCAATAAGATGCATCCAAAGATACCTAACTCCCCAAAACACTGATCTCATGGGCCTGCAGTAGAAGAACTCAGAGGAAAAGAGCTTGGAAAAGCTAATGGTCCAATTTTCTGAGATCAAAGAAGAAACAAATTCAAAAGATTTTAGTGAGCTTAAAGACGAATTTAGTAAACACAAAATGATCCCAATAAAATGTTCAGTTAGCTTAAAGAAGAAAACAAACAAAAAGCTGACTGAGACAAACAAGACAATATAAGACATGAAAGAAAATTTTAGGGAGGTCTTTTTTTCAGTCTTAGTACTGGGGATTGAACCCAGAGTCTTGAGTGTGCCAGACAACTATACAGAATATTATGTATCAAAAGATTTATCACATGATTTTAAGTGAGATATAAAGGAAGACAACAGACGTACCCATGAAAAAGATGAAAAGACACAAGATGGCCCGTAACAGTCTGGCTATGGCTAAGCAAAATATCCCAGTTTCTCCAGTTTCTGCAGAATCCAATTAGCTCACCAGCAGTCTCATTGTGAGTGAGGCTACTGTCAGGGAACTTTAGCTATCAACCCCAAAGATTCATATCCATCTCATTATGCAAAATGGATTTAATCCATCTTTAAGAGTTATGTCTTAACAGCTCCATCACTGCTAAAAGCCCAAGTTTAAAGTCTCCTCTAATAATCAAAGCACACTCTTAGCTGTGAGCACCTGGGGAAAACCAAAGTATTTATAGCATATAAGGGCACAGGATAAACATTCCCATTCCAAAAGGACAAAATGGGAGATAGAAAATGGATCCAAGCAATACCAAAACCCTGCAGGATTTTTGTTCAGCACCTAGGGCAAGCTATGGTAAAGCATAAGCTCCAAAGAACTTAACATGCAAACTGTTTGACTTCTCTCTTGGGGTAATTCTTCTCACTGACTGTGGCTTTCCTCCATTGCTGTCCTACATTCCTGGTATTTCAAAGTCATTGGGTTCTCCACTAAACTTTCAGCTTCACTTTCACAACTTCATGTACTGCCCTCTCAGGGGCACACAGCCTGGCCTCCAAAGCCTTTTTGAAATCTTGGTGGAAACCTCCGTGATCCCACAGCTTTTACATTCTGCATTCTTATCTGACCAGCACCACATGTATGACAATGCCGTGGTCTACCACTGGTTACAGCAGAGATCTACCTCCTTGGATCATGACCACAATTGCCTCAATTTCCAGAATGGCTGAAATCTGGAAGGCTGAGCTCTGGCTAACTTTCCTTCTTTATCCCTAAAGGGCACCCTGGGACACTATGCTCAGAACAAGGTCTTTTGCTTTTGTATTCATGACTGATAAAGGTGGGTTCTTGTCATGTCTGCAAGGCCCTCAAGACATATTTCCAATTGTCTTAGTTGAAAGTACTTGGCTGCTTCTGTATGCTAAGCTTTCTCAGAACTTTAGGAGAAGTTCAACACTCATGCTTCTCAGTATGATTGAAAGAAGGAATTCTGCTAAGTTCATTTCTGGAAGGTAAGATTATTTACCCTGATACCAAAATTGGATTTAAGATTTAAAAACAACAACAAAAGAACAAGAAAACTATGGGCTGATTTCTTTAATAAATATGGATGCCAAGATCTTTAACAAACTACTTGCAAACAGGATGAATATAAATCATTAAAAAGATTACACATCATGAGAAGTTGGCTTCATCACAAGGACATAGGATGGCTAAACACAAGTAAGTCATGCTACCTAAACATGCTATATAACATGCTACATAAACAAAAGCAAGGACAGAAATTACATAATCACCTCAACAGACAAAGAAAAAGCCTCTGACAAAATCCAATATCCAATCATGACAAAAATCCTGAAGAAAATAGGCATAGAAAAATCCTACATCAGACTGATAAAAGCTATTTATGAAAATTCAACTGCCATCATACTGATAGGAGAGAGAAGGGCTATAGGCAGTGAGGAACAAGGTCCCCCAGAAATAGAGTTCACAGACATGTTAAACATCAACTGCATGTCCTATAAAATACCCTGCAGGAGGCAACATAGAAACTAGTTACCAAGACAACAGGCTAAAAAAACTAGGGAGATGGGAAGATACAAGAAGAGGAACTTTACACAACTTCATGGGACAACCACCTTATCTGGCATGTACAGAAATTGCTGACGGAGTCAGGTGGGTTTTTCCCCCTTTCCAGACCACCTTTTTGCTCCCCAAAAAACTTTCCTGTCCCTTTCCCTTTTCCTAAAATTCCTCCCCAGTAAAGTGTCCTCTTCACAACCTGTCTCACTTCATCCCTGGGGAAAAAGAAGTCACTTGTTTTAACTGTAAGGAAGTGGTTTACTGTATAAGGAAGGGGGGAAATTCACTCTTTTTAAGTGAAAGGGACTAGCTCAATAGATTGGAAGGGAATTGCTATTTGAGAAATCTTACAGTATCTTGCATCTATTCCCTTTCTTTTCAGATGTTTTTCTCTTTTTTGTCTAATTTTTTATTTGTTTGTTTTTTGTTGTTTGTTGTGCTGCTGTGTTTTTTTGTTTTTTTGTTTGTTTGTTTGTTTGTTTGTTTTTGATGTGTCTAATAAAATTTGAGGACAGGAAAAATTCCAGACAGCCTTTTTGGGTGCATCTCTGCCAAGCCCAGAGGACTTGGGCATGACTTTTTTCCTAAGTGAAAATCTCAGCTAGGTGGATGCAAATTCCAGCCAGCCTTTCTGCAGGCACCTCTGCTGAGGCCAAAGGAGCCTGGACATGACTTTTCCCCAGGATAACACTCTCAGGTTGGTGGATGCAGCACTTGGAACAAACATCCTCTCTCAGGACTTTCCTTTTTCTAAAGAGAAAGACTAAGTTTAGGACCATGTGTCTGGTCACCATTTTTGAGAGGGGTGATGGTTGCCATCTTTAACAGGTACAAGGGCTGCCATCTTAAGCTAGGTGCTAACTATCACCCTGGGAGCTGCCATTTTACAGTAAATGTCAGCCACAATCCTGGGCACTGCCATCTTCAGCAAAGCATACAATTCTGGGCCCGCCATTCTGCAAAAGGTGCCAGTCTCCTTGTGGACCCCATTTCCACCATCCTGAATGGCGTACTCATGTCCACAGTATGACACACCAGGAGATGAAAGGCAGGGGCTCTGGTTTATAGACACCACATGGCAAACCCTGCCAAATCCGACTAAAAGTTTCATCATCTGCCAGTGGCAAAGTAATAAAGTGTTCATATGGTTGCAGTTACTAATTTTTTCACATATCTCAGATTCATAAAATAGTTTTTACAGGTTATAAGAAAAACAAAAAAGGGGAGGAAAAGAATCTTCTGAGATTATAAAATTTACAGAGTTAGGAGTTAAAAATGACATATAATAAAGAAAGCTTTAATTTTTTTGTTTTTGGTTTGCCATTTACTAGCACAAGAGCTATGCCACCTCATTGTTAGCTCAGAGAGAGCAAACAAGGCATTTTCTATTTTAGTCTCCCTTTCTATTCAAATCCAGAAAAGTCTGGACATGCCGAGAGGTGCAACTCATAACCTGAACTGCTTAGTAAGTAAAAAGTACAATAGTAAGAAAGCTTCTTTCTACTACATTTTTAGGCCCTTGTTCCTCAAAGGTGATATCTGGGAACAGCACACAACACCATGCACTCAGAAAACCCTGAATAAATACTCCTTCGATTCAAATTCAGAAAGTCTGGAAATTTCAAAAGGTGTAATTCATAACTTGAATTCCTTGGTGAGTAAAGTGTAGAGAAGTAAAAACGTCCTTTTTCACTGAGTTTTAAGGTCTTCTCACTCAGAAACGATCCCCTCAGAATGGTAAACAACATCACTGACCCAGAATACCTTGAGTAAACATCCTTTTGAGTGAAATCCGGAAAGCCAGGAAATTTCAAAAAGGACCTTGCTTATGCCTAAAGCCACAGGCTGATGATGTAAAATGACCTAATGGCATATTCATCCCCTCACGTCACAGGTTTATCTTCAAAAGCACAAGTCTGGATGTCAGATAGCAGGCTATTAACAATCAGGTTATGTGACCATATTAAGACCTGTCCATCTCTAAATTCTGCTACTTTCTTGTCAGAAAAAATACTCGAGAAATAACTTCTAAATGTTTGTGAAACAGGCCATTCTAGAAACATATGCAGATAGGGAGGATCTCCAAAATCATCCCACTGATGATCCAGACCTAGTTCTATATGCAGGTGGGAGTTCTTATCTAGATCAGGGCATTAAGAGACCTTACAACAGATACTGGAGAGATTACCTCTCCCTCTAGGCACTAAGCAGAGCTTTAGAGCTCACTTAGGAAAAGAGGATTAATATATATTTATACAGACTCTGAAGTATGCTTTCATGGTCCTACATGCCCAAGTAGATATTCAGAAAGAATGTGAATTCCTAACAGCATCAGGATCGCCCATAAAATATCACCAGGAGACAGAACGCCTCTTGGATTCTGTCTTTTTTGCCAAAAGATGCAGTAAAGGTGCACTGCAAAACCCACCAAAAGCACACTGATTAGTCTACCTGGGAAATCAGTAGGATGAAGCACCCATCCACAAGGCACGTAATGGAACTGCCTCAAGGGAGATATGTGGTCGAGGTCAATTGGCTGATGTGGTCTCCGATGAGGTGGCAAAAAGGGCTAGTAGCCTTACTGCTATAGGAACATTCCCTTGAAGAATTCAAGTCCAAGTATGACTAAGATGAACCAATAACAATAATAAGTGAGGAAAAATTAAAATGAACAAGACAAGAACATCAACTCTCACTACTCCTGTTTTATACAGTACTTAAAAACCTCCATCAGAGCAATCAGGCAAGAAAAAGAAATAAATGTGGTATTTATAGAAAAGGAAAAAGGTAAACTATCCTTATTTGCAGATAACATGATCATTTGCATAGAAGATTACAAAATGTCACCAGAAAGCTCTTATAACCAATAAATAAGATTAGCAAAGTTACAGGATATAAAAATCAATACCGAGGTTCCAGTCAAGATGGCGTCTGAGTAACAGCACTGCACAAAGTCTCCTCATCAACTCACTTAAAAAGTCAAGAAGATAGTTAGAAAAAGCGTGTTTGGTGTAACTAGGAAAGAGAGGCGCATCCCCAGAAACAGAAAGGCAACCAGTAGAAGGCCAGAAACTCTGAAGGTTCATCAAAACCGGAGGGGGAAAAAAAATCCCCGCAGTCCAGTAAGTTGCCTCGGCCAGCGGCAAACGGCAGGCAGCGGTGGACGGAGAAAAGCTCGAGGGGACCTGAACACCTGACTGAACAGAGCTGGAGAGGACAGAGCACACAACAACGGGAGAAGAGGCTGTGGGCGGGTCAGAAGCAGCCTACTGGGGCGGCCCCACGCTGCCGGCACCCACAGATCACAAACAAGGTCCGCAGGACAGAACCTCAGCCCGAGGTAAGCACGGACCGTACTAATCGGAATCATTGGCTGCGGGCGGCCTCAGAAGCACCAACCCGCCGGTGTTTGTACTATAAACACAGTGTGCACCCCCCCTACAAAAGATCCCAGAATCCAAGATCAGAAACGGGACTCAACAGCCCTCGCAGGCAGTGACATCAGCAGGAGCCATTCAGTTTTCCTGCACACAGGAGACAGTCAGAGGTAGCAGTACCATGGGGAAACGTGGTAACAAATCTTATACAAAAAGATCTGATTCCCCAGGGGAGGGTGCAAGGGGTGCTGAAGTTGCAGAACCCAAAGAAAAGGACAAAAATGATGGTAACTTCTGGGCCCAGATAGTCAGTGAATTAAAACCGGAATTAAAGGTGGAGTTAAACAGGGAAGCAAAGAAGGAAATAAATCAGACAGTGCGAGAACTACAAGAACACTTAGCTAAGTATAAAGCAAGCCTTGAAAAGGAATTAGAGGAGACCAAAGAAGAATTGGGGAAGCGCAGGCAGAAATCTCCTACAAAAAGAACTGAAACCCCAGGAGATGAAGTCAGGGTAAATAAAGATGAATATGGCAAAAATGATGGCAACCTCTGGGCCCAGAAATTCAGTGAAATAAAATGGGAATTAAAGCAGGAAATTAAACAGACAGCAGAAGAGCTACACCAATACATAGATAAGCAAAAAGCAAGCCTTGAAAAGCAACTAGAGGAGACCAGAGAAGAAATATACCAGAAGATAATGAAGACAAAAAAAGAAATTAAAGAAGAACACAACAGAGATATAAAAAAAAATGAATGCAGATATTCAGGAAATGAAAAACACACAGGTAATAACAAGCAACCACTTTAAACAACTTCAGAATAGTATGTCAGACCTAGAAAATAAAGTGACTAAGCTGCAACGTACAGGCCATGAAGAACACAAAGCAAATAAAGAAAGCGAATCATTGCAACGGCTGATAGACGATTCAAGGAGAAACAACCTCAGAATGATGGTAATCGAGGAGAAGACTGAGGACAAAACAAAAGGCTTAAAGGACATGTTTAATGAAATGATGGAAGAAAATTTCCCAAATCTAAGAATTGAAATGAACATGGAACTTTTGCAGACATATAGAACACCAAACAACTTTGATCAGAAGAAACCCTCATCACGACACATCATAATTAAAATTCTAG
>PVKB01000080.1:547973-830736 GCA_004027205.1 Ctenodactylus gundi
AAAAAAAAAAACTTTTGGTCAATATCCCAATGAAGGGATTGGTTGGATTTAGAGAGGAGATATCAAGATTTGACTACTGCGAACCCATTAGAGGAATAGGAAGCTGGGGTAGAGTGGTGACTTGAGTGAAATGACTTAGGCATGAAAGATTAATATGCTAAACACCGTATGATTTCTCGGACTTGGAAAACCCAGAACACAGACATTCTTTGGAACCATATGAAGTGATAGCCGGAGCGGGGGGAAGGGACAGGGTGGGGGTGGGAGGGTAGAAGATGGGAAGGGATTGTGAAGTCGATGTGATACAGATGTACGAAACACCCAAATTCATTGTAAATACTATGTATTACATTTGTATATTAATAAAAATAGTGGGAGAAAAAAAAAAGAAGGCAATACAAGAAAGAGCTCAGACAGGGTCTGAAATCAAATCCAGACTCAGCAGTTACTGGCTGGCCAAACCCAGGCATGCGCTTCCCAGTCTGATTTCTATTAGGTAAAGTTAATGAGAACAATGGCCATCAAAGTGGTGAGAGCATTACATCACCACCAGCCGGAAGGCAAACCTCAATAAAGGTTAGCTACTTCTTCAGGTAATTCTGTCTTTTCCATATTAGTTAAGACAAAACTTGAGATTTCAAGCAATACTATTGGTCTAGTTCAAGAACTTCATTGAGAAAAATGTTAGCTCTACACAAAAACCATGCTATTCATGGTAAAAGTTATCATTGTGGACTGGTAGGCAAGCCTGGCTCTTTAAGTGCTACAATTAAAATATCTATCTTCTTGCTCAACACTGGAAAGAAGGCTAAGTGTTAGATAATAACGAAGCACTAATAATAGGGAACAGTAAGCATACCATTTGCCCAAAATAGTAACATAAATTCACTGGTCCAGAATACCAATGCTGCCTCTCAAGGTATCAATCACTGCCGCCCTACTATTTGGCATACAGCAGATACACAGGTGCCTAGAAGACTTCTGACATGTGAAATGCAATTTTCTAGAAATCTAGCCACAGTCATTCATTCAAATTCTCTAAAGCAGGTAAGATAACAATGTCTCCATGTGCCAAAAAATACTCCTGGTGAGTTTTGTTCTGATGGACCCTGTATTTAGTGTTTTAATGAATTAGTTATCCATCTGATTAGAATGTCTGCATAGTCCATATGGCTGCTGGTTACTGTCTTCTAGGCTAACGTCAATGCCAGTGACAAACTCCTCTCACAGTTGCTATATTTTAACAGAAAATAATAACAATCTTCTCTGGTATGCCTTAATTTATCATTTATTCTTTCATGTACACTTACATCAAATGTTCAATATCAAAACTAAGTCAGGCCCTTAATAACAGCATAATAAAATATGAAGAAAACAAAAATAAAATCAATACCACTCTTGTATACCAACAAGGAAATCTCTGAGAAAAAAATAGAAAAATAATCTCATTCATAGTAGCATCAAAAATTGAATATCTAGGAATCAATGTAACCAACAAAGTAAAACAAAAAAACTCTGTAATGAAGACGACAGAATTCCAAAAAAAGAAAGAGAGAGAAATTGAAGAAGACATTAGAAAATGGAAAGACATTACCATTCCTGGATAGACAGTCAAAATGGCCCTAATACCAAAACTGATATAGAATCAATGAAATTCCAATCAAAATACCAATAGCATTCTTCATATAACTAGAAAAAAGCCTAAGATGTATACTTAACCAAGAGACAAACATAATATCAAAATAATAATGAATAAGCGTGTTATGCTTTAGATATGGAATGAATCTCCTAAAGACTTGTCTATGGACTCCATGCACTGCTAAGAGGTGAAGCCTAGACAGAGATGTCTGATCACTGAGGCTTGGCTTGCAAGGGGCAGATCACTGGGACAGGACCTGGCAGGGGTCTATGCTAGCTCCATCCTTCCTAATTCACTCTGCTTCTTGATTGCCATGGAATAACTGCGAAAGATAAATGGGTGTTTTGACACATGGGGTGAAGAGCTTCTCATTTCTCTTTGGCTGGTCTTCTGCTGTGTGCTTCCACCACTGATGAACGGACTGAGATCTGAAACTGTGAGCTAAAATAAACATCTCCTCCCTTACATCATGGGTACTAGGTAGTGTGTCCCAGCAGTGAATAAGTAACTAAGTCAATGAGCAAAGCGGAGGGAATCATGATTCAAAACATCAAATTATAACTGATGAGGATGACCTCTTTTAATCAGATATCAACATGTACTGTCCATGAGAGAATTCTGAGTGGCAAAAACAGCCATTTCCCTCTCTGCATCCTATAGCTAAATCTGTGCTTCTTGTTGTTTAGTCACACTGGTGTAAAGACTGTATTTGCTCATGCTTTTCTCTGAGAAAACAATCATATCATAAGCGGTATTCTAAATCAATATTTATGATGCAGTTTAATAACTTAGCTTAGAAGAGCACTTGATTGTTTAAATAGTAAACAATAGGAGCTGTGTACTTACCAAGGCAATCATCTTCTTATGCAACATGTACTTAAGTTTAGCATCATCACTAATCAACAGATGCTCTTTCTCATTTACAGCAGATGTAACACATATTACTAAATTGTAACAACAAAATTAATACATAATATTACATACTGGTCACCTACAGTAAATATGCCAAGATATCAATAATTTGTCTAATTTTCAAATATCCAATGCTATAAGTGGGATCCTGGATGTTTAAATTCCTGTTCCCCAATTTGCAGTGCTACATCAAAAGGCAGGGTCCAGCAAAAGCTAGGTCATTCAGTATATGCCCTCAAAGGGCATAGTAAGTCCCTGACTTTTTCTTCTTTCTCTTTTTGCTTCATGGCTCCCATCAAGTAATTGGCTTCCTCTGCTTCAATTCCTGACATGATGTACTCTGTCACCACACGCCCAAAGCAACACCACTAACTAACCATGATCTTAACTTACTATTGGCTTGGTAAGTGACTCTGAGGAAAGCACTTACCTGCTGAGAAGCTCAGATTCCCTGTCAGAAAAGATGAAGTTGATGTTACTTGTCCTACTTCCTCACCTGATCATTGGGATAGGTGACGGATAGATAGATAGATAGATAGATAGATAGATAGATAGATAGATAGAAATTTAAAATATTTACATGTAAAACATTAGTATTAAACATTTCCATACCCTCAATAATATAATAATACCTTACTCACCAACCACATCTTCACAAAATGTTTTCTCAAAGTCTCTCCATTTTTATTAATAACTCAAAGTGTAAACAGCAGCATAGGCACTGCTATACGAGGACACTTTAAAAATGCAAAATTGGCCTTTGGAAATAGACAGGAAATGAATAGGTAGGTAAGTAGATAAGTAGAAGATAGACAGATCCTTTGCTTCCTGCTTCCTATAAACATTATTTTCCAGAATTACCTGGAAAGAATATATAATTAATTATACTGACTTCATATAGTTCCTTCTCTCAAGAAAATGACCAAAGAGAATGCAGAAATAGCAAAATGTATGTGCATTTTCAAAATGTAAATGTGCCAGGAACTTGAATCTTAAGTTCCCAGGTGTAAAAATTCTGTTTTGTTTTGTTTTCTTTAGCTTTGTTTTGTTATCATTTTCTAACTAAGTTGTGTAGTCCAACAAGTGTCAGAGAAGTAGAGTAAAAATCTATCCCATATATCCTCAGCAGAGCTTGACACAGCAAAAATGTATTTTTACAGATAATGTAAAGATGTCCTGCAAATGATAAATGGGTGTTGGACACACGGTAGCTATTGCTATTAAAAAGTACAATTGCAGAGTGTACAATAACAGGGTGCAGAAATAACCACGTGGTCCTGCAATTAACATTTATTTCCATTTCCAAGGCAATCTCCATAATCACTGAAAAACTACGCTGAGGTTAGTACAACAGACTTAAAATAATCTAGATCAAGCTCTTTCTATTTTCCCCCATGCCTACATTTTCCCTGCCCAAGTACACTGCCATCATTTATTGACTAATAACAAAATAACGTGTGTTTTTAATAGTAACTTGACTTACCCTGCCTCCAATGTTTCTTGGAAAATTAAAAAAAGAAAGTAAAGCTCATAAATCAAAGACTCATCTTATGGTAAAATTTCTAAATGATGTACATTTCCTTATCAACTTCCTTACAACAAAAACAGAAAACCATATACATATACACATCTTTTAATCCTACAGTCTAGTCTTTTACTGGCCCAAAGAAACTAGAAAAGAGGTACTCACAATGTAATGTGTTTAATTATCTGGAATCAAACTGACATCAGCATTCCAGACTCTTTTTAAACTCTCTGAAGAGACAGGAAAGTAAAGGACAAGGATACACGCTCAAACTTTCCAAAATGCTTAATAATAGTAACAGCCAACACTTATACAGCATAGACTGTGCACCAGGTATTGCACAAAACACTGTACACATGTGAATACATGTGTGTGCTTACATGTGTGAGAGAGAATGTGTATCATGTAATCTTGACAATGACACTATAAATAAGTTATTATCTTTTTTATAGTTGGCAAAATTGAGACCTAAGATCACTCAGCACAAAAATGACAAAGCTAACTGTCTCAGTTAATTTCTTATTGCTGGGAGAGAATACCCAACATCCACAACTTTGGGGAGGAAAGATTTATTTTAGCTCACAGTTTCATAAGATCAAAATCCTTTCACAGGTGGGTGGCTGGAAAATGGTGGCATCGCATGGCAGGGCTACAGATGACAGGACTTCACAGTGTGGCAGAACAGAGCCAAGTCTAGGAGGAAGGGCAGAACAAACAGCCCTTCGGGTCAAGCCCCAAGCATCTACCCTTTCCAGCCAGGTCTCACCTCCCAATAGTACATAGTATCCATAGGTCTAAGAGGCTTTTTGGAGACACTCCAGACCCAAACCACAACACTAACATTTAGTCCCAGTTCATACGAGCTCCAGAATCTGTGCTTTGAACCACCATATTCTACCACATAGGGTGGACATTTATCCAAGAACAATGCAAGCACAAGAACCATTTCAAATCATTTCCCCTGAAGTGCCACCAAATGACATTTCACTAATTATGAAAATAACAGTGGTGCTTTTGTCTTATTTTCCTTCAGGTGACCCTGGGAACCTAGGATTTTTCAGACTTAAAATGTCCACAACTCACAGCACCAGAGCTCCAGGGCCACTTTAAGAAGTTCAAAGAGACTGTGAGAAAAATAATTGGTTTCAGAAATCTAGCCTATAGCTTTTGCTATGTCAAACTGAACTGATTAGGATAAACATAGACAATGTTCAATGACAAGAACAGGACAGGCTTGTACATCTGTGCTCCCTGCAGAGATTCACTTAGGTGGGGAAGCTATATGGAAGGTTCACTGGTAGAAATACATAGGGTTTCAACAGAGAAGGTAAACAGAAGGATGAGTATTGTCATTGAAGTAGATAATAATTATCATTAATACTATTTCTTACCAATTTCTGGATACTTGGTATAAATTTTATTCATTTAATCCACAAAAACAATCATATGAGAAGCTAAAATCTAGAGAGACTAAATAATTTCTCCAAAGCACACAGAAATATCTAGCTGGACAGATTTAACCCCACCTCTTATTCCAATCCTCACTTTTTCATTGCTGGCTACAACACCCAACATCCACAACTTAAGGAAGGAAAGGTTTATTTTCTCAGTCCTTTCATGGATAGCTGGCAATGGCTTAAAGGATCCGGCAGAGAACAGCTGCTCACAGCATCATACAAAGAGGAATCTAAGCCTCCAGAAGAAGCTAGGGTAGGAATTTATGTCCTTCAGGGCTTCACTTCTAAACAATACATAGAATCCATAGGTATTCTACAACATCCAAACACATGAGACTCTTATGAGACATCCTAGATGCAATCCACAATAGAAACTAAGTAATTTCCCCAAAGCACACAAAAATAATCAAGTAGACAGACTCAACCTAACATGACTCCAAAGTAACCTGTCTGTACCAGCACCAAGCACAGTGACAGTGGAGGACTGAACTTTTCTAGCCCAGGTTTTTCAGTTGCTGATACATAGCATAGTACTCTATCAAGTAAAGCCTAGACTCAAAGCCTTCAAAAAGAACTAGAAGATACTTCTTTCTTTAGTTCCTGACAAAACAGCTTCTTACTTGCAAACTGATATCCCCTTCTAAATTAATCTAAGTTATTAAAAGAATAGTATTAGCCAAAACTGGACATGGATCCTACCACCAACATCAAAAGATTTGGAAGAAGGCTTTGTCAGGTCAACATGTGCTTATGTTATTGAATCTTAAACGATAAGATGAAACTGATAATAGCCATGTCCTATTTAATCTTAAATAACATTCTCTTTCAGTAGAAAGCTGGGAATGCACTGATGCCTTAAACTTAGTAATAATATACTTTAAAAGATTCTGCATTTGAAACTCAAAATACTGTGTTCCTCTTAAACCCAGAAAATCTGTGCTCTTTCATGAATTCACTGAGTGCTAAAAAGTTCAGTAATGTCTACTGAATTTATTGCAGTATGGCTATATTTTTATCTGACATTCTCTGTTCATTTGAGCATTATGTTGTCAAAAACATGTCAGTACTTAAGAAAAATTGCCCCACGAATTAGTAAATGCATTCTTTGTCAACCATCTGGCAAGCTATTAAATGAATAATTTTTTTTCCAGCCAAATGATTGTAACACAGTCTGTGACCAGCTGTCTTCTGTTTCTGAATAAATGATAGGAAGTAATTCCTGACTAACCACAGAGGTATAAATAGCATAGAAAGTTGGCTTCACTTAAAATATAATACAACAATTATGCTGTCCAGAACCCAATCCAATACACACTATTCAATTTACTCTCAATTTTTATGATTGTTTTATATTTCCCAAGATGATTCCAAAAATACGGAAGAGATACATTCAGAAGTAAACAGATGACAAATGTTGGCTCCATTTGTTTTATTATGTTGATAAAATTCACAACAAGAATGATAAAGTATGCATATATGAGTAGAACTCAATATTACAATAAAATATGCCTGGTTATGTTCTGAAGATTATTCAAAAGAATGCTAAGAATATTTTCCTTTTTATTTAGCAACTCTCTTTTGTTGTCTATTTTCACTAAAAATTTTGCTGCTGTCCACACAATTTCTGTTCTCTCTTTTTCTTATATGTCTGATTACCTGCCCTGTCTGGCTGTAAGACCCTTCCTCTCAGCCACATATGCTGAAGTCCACAGAACCTTTAATAGCTCTGCGAATGCTTCTCCAAGGCTAGTTTCTTTATTTTCCTATTCAATAACTATGCTTTCATGGACAAGTCACTAAAACATTATATCTGTTTATTATGAAGTTATTTATTTCCTCATTTTCATCCTGGTCCACATGTTCAATAGTCTAAGAAGTCTCCCTCTTCAAAAATTCTCACTGAATTTTACATATTCTAATTCACGGAAGTAATAAATGCCAATCCTGTAGAATGGATCAAGTGGCACCTTCCTAGAATGGAGTGCAGAAGGGAGGCCCATGGCTGCTTGGTAAAAGTCACAGAAGAGCATTTTACATGAAGATGCTTATTACTGATATTTTTATTTCAATAATTTTGTTGATCTGTAACTAATATTCAACAAGCCATCTGCATTTAAAGTGTACAATTAATGTTTTGTAATATTTATGCAACTAAGAAACCACTGATGTAATAAAAACTATAATCATATATATCCACTACCCCCAAATCGTCATGACTATGGTTTATAAATTTTTGTTCTTAAATTCCTCCTTCAATTGGGTTGTCATATAACTGACAAGTTATAGATTATTTTGCATATAAATATTTTACTATTTCACAATAAACTGGTTATCTTAATTAAATTTTAACAAACCCTTATCTGTCAGCTTAGATTAGGAATCAATCACCTTATTCCTAAAATATTTCTTTTTCAGCCTTTTTTTTTCTATACATGCATTCCTATTAGGTACCTCATTATAGAGAGTGACTTTAACGTAGCTTGTGGTTAAAAAAAAGAGTCTAGCCTTAACAGAGTTTATCTGACAAAGAAAAGATTTTTTTTATACACAGATACTCTTTGAAAATTGAAAGCAACATTTTACAAAAATATTCATAAGCAAACACTACAGTATGAACTTGACATTTTTGAAAAAGGCATGAATTTGATAAATATTTAAACAAACAAGAATTCCTTCCAAAAATAGGTCTTAGTAGTTCGTAAAATCATTCAATAAGTATTTGATCTGCTCTATCACCACTATTGCACACATACCCTCTCTTGAAGGTAACTTCTAAAGAAAACTTCTCAGCCAATAATTATTTCCTCAAATTTATTCTGGTCAGCCATCTAGCTAGAGGCAAATACTTTACTATGCAAGGAGCACACTGTTTGAAACAAATCATTTACAATCACATATTCTTAACAGAAAGGACATTATAAAAACTGAAAAAATGTTTACAACGAATATCACATAATGACATAATTCATCAGACAATATATCAAGCCACAGGTACAGCTACGATAGTGCAGATTTTACTGAGCAATGGTAGTAACAGCCTAGCAAACTTCTAGCAATGTCTAAATGATGACAAATGTTAGAGAAAGACGTAACTCCACAGGGGTCGGGGGAGATAGGGAGAAAGAGATAAGTAAACTTTCCTAGAGACTAAAATGTCTTACATGATTCCTGAATTAATTTACTATGGAACAGATCCGCTCCATACATTCTGAGAATGCTATATCTTCAATTGCACCTTCAATTCCATATGATGAGATTATCCTAAAATTCATCTAGCTTCTACGCACTGATTTCTGAGTGGCTTCCTTGGCCTAATTTATCTTTGTATCTCCTACTGAGAACAGAGACTTGATCAATTTTTGTTGGTAAAGGAACGACAGAATTAGTAAATGAAGAATCAGCTCAGTAGTAAACACAAACACATAATTACTGACACAGCCCTGCGGCCATTGCTCTCAAAACAGGCACTTCTGCTTAATTATTTAATAGTATTAAGGTGGCACTGCAGTCATAGGAGGGTAGGAAGATGGTAGAGAGATTAAGGAAGCATTCTAATCAAAGGAAGAAAGTGCAGTGGTCATGACACAGCAGAGCTAGCTCCCTGGGGTCTGAATGTTGACTCCAACATTTACAAGTATGCTTGGACAAATTACGTAGTCTTATTGTTCCTGTACAAAATACAGGAAATATCAACACTTATTTCATGAGATCACTGTGAGGATTGAATAACTTATCATAAGTAAAATGCAAAGAACAGTGCCTGACATTATTATAAGCACAGAAGTCATGCCCTTATCATTCCAAGATTTTGATTATATTAATGCATATTTATCATCCAAATAACCGGAAATAAATCACTGGAAATGAGATAATATTTTACTCTCAGTTTCAAAAGAAAGAAATTAAACTCAGACTGACATATAAGATAAAATTATGCTAAGAGAATTTAGAGAAGTTATCTCTCTTATGAATAAGCCTCGGTAAACAGGGGAACCAAAGACAATTCACATAGCACTATATTCTTTTCTAAGTTAGCTTCACTTTCTCTGTTTTTCCTCCTATTTTGATATGTATATATGTGATACATAATGTTTACACTGAACTTGAGTATTTTGTGCACATATATATTATCAAAATTACGTACCTTTCCCCCCTCTCCCTTTTGATCCTCCCACAACCTTTCCCTAGCCAATAGTTCCCACTATCCCCACCCATTTAGTTCTACAAAATGACTGTATTCTAGATCTCTCATATTAGAGAAGCCATGTGAGGCATCTGACTCACTTCACTGAGCATGATGGTCTCAAGTTGCATCCATTTACCTACAAAAGCCTCAAAACTACCTCTCATTATAGATGAGTAGTGCCCTCTCTCTCTTTAAAAGTGACTTTCTCCTCTCTGAAACCATGAGTGGAAAAAATGGAGCTGCCAGACAATAAGACTTACTAGGTCTCCTATTGCCTGTTCCTGAGACAGCTCCCCAAGGTCCACATACATAAGGGGAGGCACAGCTCCCAATTACAACGAGGCTGCAGGGCACTCCAGCTCACTCTTTAACACTATTAAAATGTTGTTATATAAAATCAAGATGTATTAGAGCAAAAATAAAGCTCTTTCTCTGCCAGATTTCCCATTAACTTTCTTCTTCAAGTTCTTCAAGACTTCAGGAGCAGAAAAATCTCCTAATTCCCAGACACAACCTGGTAGCTGGAAAAGAACTGTAATTGAAATGCTATGGCTGTGTTCCATAAACCTGAACAGAGTTTTAATAACCAAAACCCACTATGAAGTTTAAAAGCTTTCTGTAATCTGTTAAGCATATGGGCATCTGTGTGTATCTGCGTATGTATTTTTGTCATGACATTTTCAAAATTTGGATTCCATCAGAAAAACAATGTGTTTTCTTCAAAATATTATAATTGTTTTCACACCACAGAAGTGGCATGATAATGTACTCTAGTTTGTCTAGGTTTGAATTCAGTATCCAGTATATAAAGGTAGCACATGACATAGTCTTTGAAAAATTAGTGAGTGAATAAATAAGGTCACTTTCTCATTGATAGGACACAATATCCATACTCACAATTTAAAGGAATGTTATGATTTGGATATAAAATATTCTGCTAAAGCCTCATATATTTGGATATTGTGATATACTGATGGAATTCCAAGCTGTTAAGAGTTGGGCCTGGGTGAAAGGGTTGGAACACTGGGGCTTGACCTAGAAGGGGCAGAGAATGAGATAGGACCTGGAAGGGTAGCTTTGCCCTTCTTCCCTAACTTAGCCACCTGTAATCCATGCCACGAATAGCCTCCTCCACTAGGAAACCACCATGTGCTTCCATCACTGCCTGCTGCTCATGAGTGGACTGAGATCACCTGAAACTATGAGCTAAAATAAATCTTTCCTCCCTTATATTGTGAACATCAGTAATTCTGTCCCAGCAATAAGAAAATAACCAAGATAGAGAGAAAAAAAAGGTTTATATTTTAGCTCACAGTTTCAGAAGGACTTAGTCCCTTCATGAGTAGCTGGCAATAGTAGAAGACAGAGGTTCCAGGCTCTGGGCTTTCCTCCATCTGCAGATGCCAGCAGCTCAGGGCCAATATCAGAGGCTGCTATTTTCCTCCACTTCTGATGAATCTTTGGTATTTCTAATCTTGGCCCCATGACCTCCTTTCAATTGTTGGATGGTACTTCCTCACCTAGCTAAGTTGAACAGGCAGTTTTTAATTATAGTCTCAACTTTTTAAGTAAGTCCACAAGGAGAGATCAAGGAGATATTGTATAGCTCTATTACTCAACTGCCATCTTTTTTTTTTTTTTTTTTTTTTTTTTTTTTTTTTTTTTTTTTTTTTTTTTTTTTTTTTTTTTTTTTTTTTTTTTTTTTTTTTTTTTTTTTTTTTTTTTTTTTTTTTTTTTTTTTTTTTTTTTTTTTTTTTGTAGCCCAGGCTACTAGCCTTGGACTCATGGCAATCCTCCTGCCTCAGCCTCCTGAGTGCTGGAAATACGAGCGTCTGCCACCACACCCAGTTTATGTGGTGTTGGTGGGGAATCAAGCCCAGGGCCTTAACCACCAGTCCCCTCAGCTGCCAACTTGACTGGAAGCCTCTGTGCCTTCCCTTTCCTGGAGTGTACTAACACTGAAAAGTTTCTCAGTTCATCTCCACCAGTCTATGAGCACTGATAGAGAATTTTTTTTAAAAATCAACACTATTACCTTCCAAAAATTACATCTCAATAACACAATCTTAATATTGAAAATCCTTGATTCAAAGAAATAAATCAATATGGAATATGGATACTATGATAGAACAATGAGTTATCTTTTCTAAGCAAAGGGTATTTATTTCTCAGAACTGTCTTCAATTATACCATCTGAGTGACTAATTTATAGGACCAGCAACTTGGCCAACACAGGATCTATTTGTAAAGTCTGATTTTGCTTTAAATCTGTTTTCCACTTTACTCTTACTCAAGGAAAAGCTAGACAGCCTTGACAATTTTTGACATAAAATATAAGAAGAGAAGAAACGCAAGAGAGAAACAGTTGATGAATGAAATGAAATACTGGAATATATTACCAAACTTAATAAACTGCTAAATTAGAATTATAACACTCTGCAGATGAAACTTCCTCTTGTACTCAAGGAATCAAAAAAAGTCACATTAGACACTATGTCACCAGGTTGGTAGCAGATGTTCAACTTTTTCTCATCATATTTCAATGGATATTACAAGTGAAAATGTTTCACTGACTTAAAAATAGATGTCAGCAAAGAAATAATACTAGTTTGCACTATAGAAATACATAACTTTGCTTCATAAAAATTCTGCTGTAACAAATCTACTGAACAAAATTATCAATATCATTTCTACTCTGACATTTATCCTTAATATTCTTTGATAAGCTCTCTCTTTGATATCTTTATTTCACAGAGATTACTCCAATTGAAAGAAATCTAGAAATTCAGAGCCCAACATTGATATTAGATTTTTGTTTGTATAATTCATAGAATTGCAGCAATACCTTAACATTAGGTCTAAAAACAACCTTTTTCTGTAAGCTATCTTGCTGAGTCTCTTGACTTTCATCAACTTTTAAGTGAGTAGGAGATCATCTATCATTACACACAGGAAAGGCAAGAATGAAAAATCATATCTGTAATACTTCAAGTCTGACCAAAGTATTCTCTTACTCAATGAAAGCAATCTATTCTTTTTAAGCTTTTTATTTGTTTTTTTTTAATAAGGAGCAAACTCAAGGGTGCCTTTTTTACTTATTTCTTATCAAATATGGCAAATCATTCATAAAAAATAAAAATAATAAAAACTCTCTCTCTTCTATTACAGCTCCATAGAAGTCACACTTTTGTTGAATTATCCTGAGTTGGAATTTTAAAATAAAAAGTCATGCAAATTTCAACCATGATACATACATTCGTCAGAAGCACTGGAAATACTTACCTAGAACAAGAGTAGATGCAAAAAATTATGAGCCTCATTTCCATGCATATTACTCAAGATCAAAATATCAAAACTATAATTAATAATCTAAAAAGTTTTTCTTCTACATGAATCACAAAATAAATATTTATAATGGGACATAAATTTTATTCCCAGTAGACAAAATCAGTGAAATTAAAATTCATTGATCTATGTGCATCTTCTTTATAAAAAGCAGGGGAATGAGAGTATAGCTCAGTGTTACAACCCTCTTATAGCATGAACAAGGCCTTGAGTTCAATCTCTAGCACTGCAAAACCACAAATAAGTAAATAATACTTTAAAATAAAGTTGCATAAAAAGCAGTTAGAAGAATTGCCTAAGGAAACATTATTTCAAAATATTGTCTGAACGTGGGAGGCATTTAAACAGAAACGTGTCAGATTTCCTTTTATACCTCAATCCTGAATATTTCCTTCATCTCAGTGTCTACATAAGAAAAATCAGTTAGCATTCTCATAATCAACTAATGATTACCCCTAGTGTACTCAGTAAGTGTTTTCTAATAACCCCAGAAAGACAGCTAACAAGATTTCCTATCTGGTGGTAAAATCAGAGAGGTAAGGGATATAAAGCAGAGATGAAGTTTTGAGCTTAACCACCTCCAGTGAACAGAAATGAAACCTCTGTCTGTATTCACAGAGTAAATGATTTCTTTCACTACCATGGGCTTTTCAGCTAGGCCAGATGATAATTAACTCATAATCAACAAAATAATAGGCTAGTTTTTTATTCTATAATTATTAGCAATTAGGGATTACTTGAAGGAGCTACTTGCAGCTGACAAGTAATCCAACAAGAAGCTCTGACAGATGAGTACAGTTAGTACTCTACTTGAACCTATGGTGTCTCTACAAATAATATATTATTATCTAAATTTTAAAAAGAAGGCATTTCAGCACAAATTGTCATATGAAAGTTTTTATGATTATTTAATATTTGAATTCTGAAGCTCAATTTAAGCATGTCTGCCTATGCACAGATGATCTTCTCACGGTAGCCTTTAAACACTGACTTTTGACACACAGTTACACACCAACAGCCTGAGACATTTATTCAATTTGAAAATGTGTTTTGATACAAAGATCTCGTCATCTGTCCAATTTATAAGTAATCCAACTTAGAAATCAAACCTACCATGGAGGGAGATTTATTTTATCTTGCAAGAAAATATAACGCATTTCATTTTATTTTTATACCAGTTTGTGGATAATTACCCTAGAATAAAAGCGGCCACAGTAGCCCCAGAAAAGTAAGAAAATCATGTGTGATAAAATGCTGACAGGATACTAGAGAATAAATCAATGCCACATAAGTATTTCATCTTAACCTTAAGATAATCTATATAGCAATACCTATGAATAAGATAATGTTACAATATTTTGCTCCTGCAATATTAATAAATACTAAGAGGTTTCAAAGGATGATGTAAGTATGCTATCAAGGTCTTGTTGTTTTAGCAACAGTCATTAAAAATTATATAAATGAAGACATCCTCCTCACTCTCAATGTATTCAACATAGATGCACTTAATTTATTAATTTTCTCTCCCTAACAATGATTGACCCAAGATATAAGATTCTGCCTAATATTTATCCTATATATTCAAAGTCTACTTCATGATTATGGCAACATACTGTCTCAAAGTTGACAATATCTCAATGTTTCTGAGGGAAAAAAAATTGGTAAGACTTCTAAGACACTCAAACTCAATATTGTAATTGTTTATGTAAAGGAAAATATTTTTCCAAAGTAAAGGTAAGGAAAGAGAATATAAGCCCAAGGAAAAGTACCTTGATACATGCTTAGCATTCTTTAATGAACAAAAATTTACTGAGATCTAATGCGGAGCATTGCTCTAAAAGCCATAGGCAGGAAAGGAGAAGAGTCAAGGATGTTAGAAAAAATAAATTTCAACATTCAAAAATATAAATTAGAGCGAGAGAAGATTCAGCTCAATGAACAGTTAGGTATTAATTTAAGGTAGTATATATTATTTAGTAGTTAAGAATGTGCGCTTGAATCTAGGTTTCACCAATTTTAGTGGTGGCTTACACTTAAATTTCCTGAGATGTTTTCTCATCTACAAAATTAGGAAAAGAATTCTGTTTCTTACGCAATTTATAGTTAAATTTAAAAATGTCCAAAGCACAATACTGAAACCTAGAAAACAGGAAATGTCTACTGATGATAGACATCCAATGAATAATTACAAATAATATGGTAAGAACTTGGAAATAAAGTTGAGATGCTCCCTAACAGTAATCAGAGGAAACTCTAAGCATGAAGAACTCCAATGGACACTGGAAAGATGGTTAGGATATGAATGAGCAAAGATAGGTGGGGCAGGATTACAATAATAGAGGAAGGAGATGCACACCATGCTTGCTGGACCAAACTAATTAGAGTAGAAGATGTGGATCACAGTTAACCATGACATTATTTTGTAAAAGAATGGAGAAAACTTTGAGTAAAAGGCTAAATAATGTACATATCCTCAGTAAAGGAAAAATAGGAGTTTGCTGATTTTTCAAACGTGTCAAAAATATTCACAGAAATATATAAAACTGAACTAAAGAATAAAATCTACTATAAAAAAGTACAATAAGAGTAACGGACCACTTCAGAAGCATGTTTAGATTTAAGCCATGCATCAGAGATGTGTTTCTATTCTATCACATTCCATTTTCAGATATGTATACAGACCCTTTAGCTTTCCATGCCAACTGCTGTAGTAAATCTTTTTTTTACCTAGCATACTAGACATATTTGGCTTACTGACACCTGCATGTAGAGGAGGAAAATGCAATAGTGAACACACATTCCTTAATGAGTCAACTATACGTCTAGTCCTGAAAAAAATCTTCACTATTACATCACTCCAATTACAAACAAATCATTCATCAGATCTCATTAATTAGATAAGCATGCCAAACTAAGTTTCATAATACTCAACGCAGAGTGATCTTTAGAATATACCAAATATATATATATTTTATATCCCCTAATATATTGAAATCTTTAAATGGAAGTTTTCAGTTTTAAAATTCCAGGTTTTTAAAATAATCATTGTGCTTGGCAAAGTGAGTCAAACCCATAAGGCAAAATATCACATGGATTCTTTAAGATGAGAAACCCAGAATACAGGCATTTTATACAACCAAATGGGTGTGATGGTAGGAGTCAGGAGGATGAGGGAGGAAGTAAAAGTGCCAATAAGGGGGAGGGGAAGGAATTATAATGCTGTGATATATGTGTGTACAAAGAACTCAAGCTCAACGTAACCACTGTATATTGCACACATATACTAGTAAATATTGGGAGAAAGTCGGACTTTTGTGTACTTCATTTCAAATTTTTAAATACTTTTTTCTTTAATTGAAAAATACTAAATCATAGCATATATGCTCTACAGACACTTACATATAAATGAGTAATTTTTAGCCATTGTAGAAATTCTTCTTTCATCTGTAATAAAAATTTAGTAATAAATGGGGAGAACTCTTACAGATCATCTTTGGCTTGCATTTACCATTATCTTCCTTCAGAGCAAAACACAGAGTTATCAGAACAAACATAAATCAGGAGAATATATAAATATAGATACAAAACCTATCGAAATGAAAAAATATGAATTCACTTATGATATCTTAACAGTAAAAATAGCTTTGAAACTCAGCAGGGAGTCTCTTAAAGATAGAAGTTACCACACCTAAAGTTGGCTCTGGCCAGAAATATTCCTTGATGCCGACCTTCCAGCAGAACAATGTTGCCTTCACAATCATCCAGAGTCAACACACAGAGGTTTGTGTACAGATACCATCTTTCTTCCTTTCAGTCAGCTCTGGTTGTCAAGTTACTGTTAATCAACTCAATAAAAGCAGATGAATGAAACAGCAGTTGAATCTGGGAAGACATGGGAACTTAGGACTCCACATTTTAAAAAGTATGCTTTCAGATAAACTATTTTAATTAGTAAAAAAATTAATTGCTGATTCTAAAAACCAGAAAGAATGGCATGAGGAGATATGCTTTCTAGTGAAGTTGTCTCAAATTAAGTCATTGATAGGACTCTATCATTCTACCCATCAGATCAGCCTTGCTTAGGGATAAAGGAATCCTATTCCTACCACTGGATCAAGTACTGCATAATCACCTCCACTGCAAGAACCTTTATAAACAGCTTAGAGATATGTGTAGTAAGGACCTCTGTTCTCATTCAGTCCCACAAACACTTGTTCAGTACTGCACAGCAATAAAGAAGGCTCTATATGAGTTCTATAATGTAGGCCAGCAGCTCTCAGCCTAGCTGTCATGACTCAAAGATGTGCAACAATCAGCTGTGGGAGAAGAGCAGAGTTATGATTAATGGCAAGGGAATTACTCATCCTGGAACTAATTTCATTTCTTCTGCCACTTGATGGCCAAAATCTGAGGTAAGAACCAGTCCTAATTCTCGTAGAAGCAATAGCAGCCATTACTCCCAACAGTTTTCCCACTAATCCAGTAGTATGCTTTTTAATTCTGTAGCATAGGATTTTTGAAAAAAGCTTCACTTAATAGTTGTAGCTTGGTAGGAGTAATCCCAATGACCTTAATCATAAGGGTTGTTAAGCCACTATAAAACTGTGAGATTAAAAACTTGCTCAAGGCAATGACTGTGTTTTATAACCAACACATTATAACATTCAACAGAATTCCTGATGTCTAAAGTTTATTGAGGAAACAAATGAAAAATTGAAGGGATTGGGGAAGGGAGAACTTTTGGAAGCAATTTACATTGACCATTGAATTTTATACTGGTTTGCATCAGGATCTTTAATACAACTTAAATATTTTAATGCAGACCAGCAGTTAAAACATGGAATGAGTATCTGATTAAAGTTTGGAGGAAAGATGGGACAGAAATTTTAGTGTCCTTTCTTCCCATCCCATTCATGTATACTGTTGATAGCTGCAACTTCAGGCATTCCCTGAAACTTTCTGTATTTCTCACAGCAGAGATTCAATGCAGCCATATCAATCAAAATGTTATAATTACAATAAGAAAACTCATCTGGTTTATCACTGTAATGTTAGCTCATGCCTTAGGTCCTACTATAGTAAGTGCTCAGCAGATATTTATAAAAATAAAGGAAATAGTGAAAAGTTTAATCATCCTCAGACATATAAAATTACTTACTGAAAAACATCCCAAGCTATTTACTTTAGTAGTAAATATGATATTCATTGGGTTATGGATTTCACTTGTAGAAAATAAATAAATAAATACTCTTTTTTCAGAAATGCTCATGTCTAGCTTGAAATTGAGAGCTATTGTTCACTGCTTTCTCAAAGTTTTCTTCCTTTTGTTGCCAGCTATACTTTCTTAAATAAATGCTTCTTTCATTAAGTTCCTGACCCAGATTTATTTAAGTTTCACATCGTCCTTGTGCTACTCAAAATTAACCCACAAGTCAACTCCAGAAATGTATAAAAAGTATTATATACTATAATCCTGTGGAATTTATCCCAAGCATGCAAGGCTGGTTCAAAATTTAAAATTCAGTTAGTGTAATCTAAAGTATGAACAAACAAAAGAAGAAAAATCACATGATACTACATATAGATACAGAAAAAAGTATTTGATAATATTCAACACCCATTCATGAAGAAAATTTATGCTAAACCAAAAATAGAGAACTTTTTCTACTGATAAAAATAAAAGTTTACAGCTCACATCATTTTTAATAAACAGAAACTAATTCCTGTAAGATTAGAAATATGTAAACCAGGCTGGCCTCTAACTCATGGCAATCCTACTGCGTCGACCTCCCAAGTCCTGGGCTTATAGTCGTGCACCATCAATCCCAAATTTTATATGATGCTGGGGACCAAACCCATGGCCTCCTGTTTCCTTTGCAAGTGCTCTAATCACTGAGGTATGCTCCCAGAGTATCAGGGTTTTTTTAATATCTTATTAATGATAGAAGTCCCAGATAATGAAATAAAACAAGAAAAGGAAGTAAAACCTACACTGACTGTAAAGAAAGAAAAATGATTGAAGTAATTGTTTTTGTTCAAAACTGGATGATAGTGTTGAAAGTCCTAAAGGATAAATAATAACAAAACTCCTAGACTTGTAAGCAATTGGAACAAAGCTACAGTATACGTAGCTTCTTCATTTCCTTGAACCTAAGACTATTCTAAAAATATAGACTATTAAGAGAAAAAAGATTATTAGCTCTCCAACTTCAGTTCTGAACATAGTTTAGTGTAATTTTGTGAAACTTCTAACAGCATCTGGCTCTATACTATAAATGGACAGCTCATATATTTGGGAAAATCAGAAAACCATTTATAAAACATTGTTAAAAAGCCAATGGACAGTGATTCTATAAAGATTCGTTGTGTAAAGACATTTACCTTGCTGAAAGAAAAGTGCGTAAGAATGGTTTAACGGACATACTGTTTTTGTTTAAAATGTTTGCTGTCAGTGGAGAAATCAGTGTACAATTCTTATAACTTGCTCAATTACGTGACATTTTAAAGTTGTATAGAAAAAAATGAAACTTATTTTCTAAGGAAAAAAATGTCATTAGCAATGATCAGCAAAACTGCCTATAAATTGTTGAAGAGTAAAATAAAATTGTTAGCCTTGGGAACACAACTGCATTCATGATACTTCTTGATTTCAAAATACAAAGGAAAAAAGCCTGACACTTTATCTCTCAAGTAGTCTTCCAGCTTAGGTTTCATTCTTTTTCTCTTTTGGACAAATGAATAGAATATGAGAAGAAAGATTCAAGAAACCATTTAGGATAAAAGCTTTGGAATGAAAGGAGTCTTTCTCTTTCAGCTCTGTACTGACAGTAAAAGTAGAATGAGGAACTCAACGCCTACTTTCTGAAAAGGCAGGCAAGGAAGTTCTCCGTGCCCTGCCCAATATTCAGAGCCTTACATCAGCATCACAGTGGAAGCAACTGCAGTCCCAAGGGTGCTGCACAAATTCTGTCAATGCATTATGCAGTAAGAGTTAGTCACAACAACAACTGTCTTAAGACTTAAATGAATGATTAAAATATTTTTTCTTTTTGGCAGGCCAGGCTTGTCTTACCTGAGTGGGTGAAGGAATAACTTGTAGCAGGATGCATCACCACAACTAGGGAAAAGGAGATAGGGAAGAAACAACTATACAGTGACAACTGAAAATAATCAAAATGTACTTATGGTTCATTTTTAAAATTCAATGATGCCTAGTGTTAGCAGGATTTCTATTGTACAAAGATTAGCTTTTCATATAGCTCATAAATTATGCACATATTAAATGAAAACAATAACTATCACTATTTTATATGTGTGGAAACAGACTGTGGTTAATTTTGTAAGTATCTGACTGCCAAAAAGAAAAAGCTCGCATCTTTACTTTGTCTGCTAGTTATAGCACAATATTTTTTTTTTGCTCCCTTTGTAGTAAATTCCAGTTATATTCATTTTTCTACTCCTATTTCTCTTTCTGTCTTAAATCTACTGTTCATATTTTCCATATCACCCCTAAAATTGGTCCACTCAAGACTGTTGATAACCAAGTAGCCAAATTTATTTGTCACTTATTGGTCCACATGTTATTCCTCTGAAATATATAGCATAAAATATTAATGATTACTCTCTCCTCTTGGAAATATTTTACATCCATTTTCTTGGTTTCTTTCTATGTAATGGACATACTTTCACAAGCTTCTTAACAGATTTCTTCTCTGTTCTCTGTTCTCTAACTTATTGCCTCAAAATATCTTTTTCCATCTATTCCCAATCTCTTAGTGATGGCTTCAAATACTAAACATATATTGTTAACTTTCAAATACTTATCCCCACCCACAAACCTGTTTCCAGGCTTTACATTCAACTATACATTCGCCATCTTCAGTGGAACAGCCGTAAGGCACTTCACATCTGATCTGGCCAGCACTGAACACCATACCTATGACCTTTTCTCTGCTGATGGCAGTAACGATATTCTTATAATTCCACAACCCAAAACTCTGGCATCATTCTTGATTTCTTTTTTCTTTCACTCTTAAACTTGACCTATTATCTTCACTTAAGAGCTAAAGACCTGAGGCCTAGAGAGCTAAGTGACTTGCCTGTTTTCTTCAGCTTACCACTGTCTTCCAAGATTTAGATACACTTTTGTGCAGCACTAAAGCTTATTCCTAACACTGAACCACTCACTTTCAGTACAGCTTAGAGACTAGCCTGAAAATGAGTCATCAAGGCAATCACAAAAATAGAGGAAAAATGTGTCTAATGTGAAATACTCCAAACACTCCAAAGATTCTCTAAGGATTTGAGTTGTAACCCTCAACTCATATACCACCTATTATATATTACACTTACACAACTTATAAAAGAAATCTGTTCTACAATTTTATGGAGCACACTGACATGAAGGACTAATTTATCTGTCCTTTGACACAATTATGAAGCACAAAAACCTTCTATATCACACTGCCCAGAATTCAAATGCAGTGTTTCCAGTACCTGACCATAACTGATTGACAAAGACTTCCTATGACCTTTCTTACTCTGACACTTCTCTTTTCATGAAGCTTTCCAAGGAGCAACTGTCAGCAGATTTATGAGGTTGTAAGAAGATGTTGATGACCCTTTCCATTCTGCCCTCCCTCTGTGATTCACAAATGCAAGGATTATCAGATTGTTCCAAAGATGTTATTTATGTAAATTGTTTTGATTCCTTGCTCCCAATGTTTTTCTAAAACACACTCTAAATGATGTCAAGGCCTATCATACTCAAGAAAAAAGGCCTGAAAAAGCCATTAAACTCTCTGAGTATAAATATTGTTTACAAACATTGTAATGGGTGATATTCTCAAAAGGACACTACTTCCAGAATATTGAGTGGTCTCTTTACAGTTTTTGAACCATTTTTGTTTTTAAAAATCTCAATAATTTTCTTTGCAGTTTCTTAGGTTTGTAGAAGACAGTTGTATATATCTTTTACAAAAGATAGTGGGGGACTATAAGAATAAATTTTTGAAGGTAGTCATTCACATAACTCAGAATTCCTAATATAATACATCGCAAAGACTAGCAATATTTGTGTTATAATTTTAATAATCCTAAAAACTTCTATATTCCTACATTGAAAGAATCTGTCATTTATATTTCTTCCTTTCTGTAAGAAGAATACTTTCCTATGAAAGTCACAGGAGACTGGCTATCTTTTACTTTCCTACATGTGAATGTAGTCAAATTCAAAACGATTCTTACAATAAAAATCAAAATCACCACTACCTATGTTCTGTTTTGCAACTGGAGTGTTCCCCCCACCAAAAAAAAAAAACCTCACATATTTGGATATTGTGGAATACCTATGGATTTAATGTGCTGTTGAGAAATGGGACCTGGTTAGAAGGGGTGGATCATGGGGGCTTGACCTGGAAGGGGTGGAACACTGGGACTTAGTCCAACACCTGTGCATTGCTGGCATGTGACCTAGAAGGATACATGCCAGCTCTACCATTCCTCATGTACTTGGCTTCCCATCTGCTGTGCCACAAACAGCTTCTCTGTGGTTAGGCCTCTGCCATGCACTTCCACACTGCAGGTAAACTAGGTATGGGCTGCGATGTTGTGACCTAAAATAGGACCTTCTTCTCATAAACTGTGGATGTCAAGTATTCTGTTCCAGCCACAAGAAAATAACCAAAACAATCTGTATGCTCTTTTCTTTGATTCTCCTACCATTTATTGCATTGCATAGCTCCTATTGCTATGGATGTTCTTTCTCAGTTATCGAGACTATCTAAAATGCACAGAAAATATTGGCAATGTGGTAGAAAATGCAGTCTTTCCTTTTTCCTCATATAAGCTGGGCATGGTGGCACATTCCTGTAATAGCACTCAGCAGGCAAGAGGATTGAGACAGGAGGATTTCAGTGAGTCCAAGGCCAGCCTGGGCTCCACAGTGAGCTCAGGACCAGCATGGGCTTTTGTCTCAAAAATAAAATAATATAAAATAATTTTTTTTAAAGTTAGTTCACACCGGAAAAACTTGCGACTTCTTACTTTGATGTTCATCATTATCAGAGGGACTTTCATCAGAGATAACCTCTCATGTGGAGTTCAAGACTGCAGTCTGATGACTGGAGCTGAATGAAAAGGCAGAGACGCAAAGGGAGAACTGGCCATAAGCACTGGGTTCTACGCAACCTTAGGATTAATGTCTGAGAGTACAAGTATAAAATAAAGTGCTGTACCACTAGGAGGCAGAAGTAGCAACTTAAGATGAACACGAATTAGACTAACACTTGGCACAGAAGTTTTCCTTTTCCCTACACACTCTTGAGAAAATACTATCTGAATACAAGAGACAGCACTGCCGTGGTGAATCACGCCAGCACCTAATCTTCTTTCACATGCAGCACCACATAACAGAGAGAGAACACTCCCTACACACGAACTGCATCAACAGCACTGTTTGTGGACTAAACATTTAGCATTGAAAAACCTAGAAAACCACAACGCAGTAACAGCAGTATGAATCCTCCATTGCAAAATAGGAAATTCATAATTTTATAAACATAAAATAACTCCAAAAAGTAATTTCTTATTAATAAAACTATCACTAGTGTCTGCAGAAAAAATAATAAACTTGCCTAAATTAAAAGTCAAATAGACATTTTTTGCCTGTTCTCAGTATATGTTCCCATGACCATTTGTTAGTATGTAAATGTATGTAAACTTTAAATCATAAAACAACTTCTATACATATGAAAAAAAAAGCTAAAAGACAGCAGAAGTAATTTTTCCTTACTAAATAGGACAGGATTTAAGGCATTATTAATTTGAAAATGTTACACATTAGGCATGAAGGAATGAAATTCATTGACATATATAACTATAAATTAGTTTATTAGAAAGTTCATTTAATCTGGAAGGACTTCCCTTATTTTGAGACAGGAAACTTTCTACTTTTCAGTTCGGTTGAAAGATCCCTTATAACATCAGGTATCATCGCCAAGTCAAGTACTAGCTGTAGAAAATACAAAGTTTCCTATTTGGGGGTAATCTAAATATTCAACTAATCTGCAGCAGCTGTTTGAGTAGGAGATACTCTAGAACAGGACTTGATCTACTGGTCAAGGTTGTATCATCTACATTCAGTAGCATTAACTTATCTGGCACCCCAACAATTGAAAGGAGGCCAAGAGAAGATCAGAAATCCAGAAGGAACATCAGAAGCAGAGTTAAAAACAGCACCCTTAGGAAGCCACCCCAGGCCGGGAGCAAATGACGGGGAGCTGCAGGCATCTGCAGACAGATGAAAGCCACATGGAGCCCAGAACATCTGGCGGAGCTAGAAGAAGGAGCACTGCAACAACTGATAAGAGGCCACAGGAAGGTCAGAAATCCTGAAGACAAATCAGAAGGAGAGAAAAGCTGCAGCTGACTGGGCTGTATCCCTGAGCTACCTGCACCCCCAGACCACAGACAAGGAAAGCCTGGAGGCCAGTACCTCAGATTGAGGTAAGTGCTGATCTGGGAGAAGTGGGAATTGTCAGCAGCTGGTAGCCTCAGCCTGTGAAAAGCAAAAATAACATAAGCAGGATCCATTTAAAAAAGAAGAAGAAGAAGAAGAAGAAGAAGAAGAAGAAGAAGAAGAAGAAGAAGAAGAAGAAGAAGAAGAAGAAAGAGCCCAAGACTGATCTGATTAGAGTAAAAGAAAGCTCAGAAGAGCACACCAAGGCTTTGGGGCCACTCTTAAGCAGCACCTAGGAAGAAACTGGCACAAGAGGCAGCTGCACAGAGGGAAAAAAGGCCACCACTTCCTGAAAGGCTCAGTGTAGTGGGAGCACCTCAGAGGGTAGAGAGCTCTGCCCTGGGGGAGGGAATCCAGGACAGGTGGAGAGCTAAGCCTCAGTGTTCTGCCTATTCCAGGGTAAGTCCCAGGCATCTGCCCTTCCACCCAGGCTGGACCTCCCAACAGCAAATGGTTCCATAGTTATTCCACCACATCCAAACATATGAGGTTTTGGGAGACACTTCAGGTCCAAACCACAACAACTATAAAACAAAAGCAGCAAAATTAAACTGAAGCTTTTGGGTGGGTGGGTGGGTGGGTGGGTGTGTGTGTGTGGGTGGGTGTGTGGGTGTGTGTGTGTGTGTGTGTGTGTGTGTGTATCTTATTTTACCACCTCATCTCTGTTATCACTTAACAACTTGCAATTCTCACCAACAACCATGTACTGCACAATTCTATTAGCACAAAGCTGCAGTTTGAATCTGGAATGTCCCCAAAAAGATCATTTACCTGTGGGTATGGTGTATTGTTGGGAGGTAGGACCTACCTAGAAGGGGTGGATGATTGGAAACTGACTTGGAGGAGTGTGTGCTGGTTCCACCTTTCCTCCATGAGTTGGCTCTGTTCTGCCACACAGTGGGGATCTCTGGCTCTGGCTCTAGCTCATGTGCTACCATGTGATTCCACCATTTTCCAGACACCCACCCATGAACACACTGTGACTTTCTAAAACTGTGAGTTAAAATTAATCTTTCCTGCTTAAAGTAGCTGTGGATCTTAGATATGCTATGTTAGCAACAAAAAGTAACCAACATACATATAATTATAGGTGGGTCATATAACTGTCTTTAATCAAAAGTTGTGAAAAGGATGTATGTATATGTACATACACACACACACACACATACTCCACAGGAACACTGCAAATTTTCTCTCATGCCTCAATGAAAGAAGACTAATGTTGAAATGACATGACAGAGTCAAGATGAAATCCTGAATCATTGCTTAAAATCAAGCTGCTCTGAAGATCTCTACAAAGCAGGCAAAAGGTGAGATTCATGTATTCTAACTGATACAATACTTTCAAACTTCTTCTTTTCATCTTCCTTTAATTAAAAACAGCATAGTATAAAATATTATAGACTAAAATAAAATATTAAAGAAATAGCTGCATATCACAAATAGCATTTTAAATCCATGAACATAAGAGAAACAAGATATTTGATTAATCACATATCTTTTTCTCTGTCGACCATATCAAAGAAGTCTAAATATCATTTTACACTTAAGGGCAATACATAAAATATAAATAAGATAGAGTGAAGCTAACTCTTTACATTATGCATGCGTGTCTGTGTGCCTGTGCCTATGTCTGTGTGTCTGTGTGAAGATATAAGATCTTAGATTTGTATATTAAAATTAATAACACTCAGTGGCTTGTATATAAAGCAGAATCTATAAACTACAATTACAAAAGAAGAAAATTGTTAGCAGAGCCCTAACTGGCATCTAAAACTACTGGACAACATCTATAAATGCAGGCATGTAAGCTAATAGCTAATATAACTCACTAAGCAGAACAAACCAGTATGTTTGGAATTCAAATCATTCAGCTCTGTGCTGCCTCAGAGAAGCTGAAGTGGCTACAGCAAAGCACATACTTACGTTCCCCAGGGCAACCAAAAACATTTGTATTTGTCCTTGCTCTGTATGTATTCCTAAAGGCATGTAAAGCCTATTTAAAACAGTCTTACATCAAACATCTAGAACACACATACTCAGATGTACCTTAAACATTTCCCAGCTCAATACTTTTTTATAACATAAATTCCTAAAGATTTAACTACATACCTTTCTCAGCACAGAAACGTGCTTGTGTGCTTTGCTGTTAGCATGGAATGTGACTTTTAAAGATGGAGAGGGCAGTACAAAACATAAAGTGAGAAAAGGCACAAGAATCACCACAGGAAAGTTTTCAGAGTACCTCACATCTTTACCCTGCACCTCACAGGCCTGGTATGCACCTGGGGAGCCTTAAGTCCTATTTGTGATCTGCAGAGGAGGGTACAGGGGGTAGGATTCACAGAAATACTGCTCTGCCTCACTCTTTTCACCATCGGAAACTCCCAAAATGAACAATAAAGCTTTCTTTATAACATAATTTTACTGGTGGACTCCTGAATGAGCAAGTACATAGAATATCCAGCACAACCGTCTAAGCATTCCTGAGATTGAACCAATTGTTTCCTGATCATTTTCCTTCATGTCTTACTTATTTCAGAACAGAACAAGTTATTCCCACTTTCTCAGTTCATTCTCATATTCCAGGTGACAGAATGTCTCAAGATACTGCCTTAGTACTGTTGGGATTTTGCTGAAAGTCTCTCACTCATGTTTTCAACAAATATTCAGAGAAACATAGAGTTTAATGTTATTGTCTAAATAAAATGCTCTATATTCCTTCCCAGATTCTTTTCCTTCCTTAATTTGCTTGCTCATTAACATAAATTAACACATCTGTGGTATACTGTGTACCAATAAATATCAGAAATAGTTAATCACTTCACTTGATTCAGTTTTATAATTTGACTGTTTGGCTAAAACATTTATTAAACTTCAAAAATACTTTGAATATATTTCCTAATGCCAGAGATAAGAGCTATCTCATCACCTCTCATATAACATCATCATTTTCTGTCTTCTCATCACCCACTCCTTCAAGCCATAACACAAGACTGGTTCTCAAACTCAAATCTCATCATATTATACCCTGACAGAGCCCACTGCTTCCACATGGGCCTCAAGACATTGTTTAAAGGGGTTGTTTTTAGAATAACTTACTGATGAGCAGATAAACCAAACATGCTGAGGACAAAGACTTATTTGATTTGGTTCTTGAAGGACTAATAGGTGAACTTATTTTAATTTCTTTGTTTAAGAAATTGGAAAGACCACTGCAGGCATAGTACAAGGCATTTGGAAAATCACAGAAAGTTTGACTTACTCACAAATACTTTTAAAAATCTAATGAGAATTTAATGAGACCAGGGAATACCATAGCCAGTGAGGAATTACAGGACTTGAGATCCAAACTTGTGAGAAGTGCTTTGCAGCAAAGAAACTTGTAGTGTCAAATGAACAAGGGATTTGTGTTGAATAGCACCTTCTCCTTCAGACATATGCTTCACAAAAAATTTTAAGATGATGGGGCTGAGGGTGTAGCTCAGAGATTAGAGCGCTTACCTAGGAAGTGCCAGGCCCCCAGGTAAAATAACCCATCACCGGCATGGTGGCACACAAACCTTTAATCCAGCACTCAGTAGGCTGATGCAGGAGGATTGTTGTGAACCCAAGACACCAGGCCAAGCTAGATAGTAAATTCAGGACCAGACTTAACTACAAAGTGAGACCATGTCTCTAAAAAAAAAAAAAAGTGTGGTGATCATAGGCTCAGAATGAGAAGGGAGAAAGGTGGGAATTCAATTTTATGATCTAAATGTTTGATGGATTGATAATATCTAGTCTAATGGCGAATGGGTCCTTAAATTATGTTGGAAAGCTAGAACATTGTTTGCTTATAATAGACATTGAATATTCTTATTCTTCTAAACAGTGCTTAAATAGGTATTGCCAAATTCTTACATGTTATTATAATCAAGCCACTGTAAAAATGATATAGTAATATTTTCAGTTCTTTATAGACAAAATGTATTTTCTGAAAGCCTATTGGTCCTTTATAGCGGGGTTTCTCAGCCTCAGCCTTATTGACATTCTGTACTGCACTCCTGATCTGGGCGATGGCCCTGTTAACTGTGGGATGTTCAGTCTCACTGGCCTCCACATACTGGCGACAACAGCAGACACATTCACCCTTCCTATGTTTCCTCTGAACATTTACCTGACAAGGGATGATCTTACTCACGGTTTTAACACAGTTCACTGCAGTAAAACTGAATGAAAGAGGATTGGCCTGGAGTTGGGTGGAGCATAATAGAAAGAAGAAGAGGTTTGGGAGAGAAGAACAGGTAAGAACAGGTAAGCCCAGGTAAGCCAAGAACAGTAACCCCAGAAACTGCCAACTTTCCCCTGGGCAAAATCAATCTCAGTGGAGAATCAGTTCTTTAAAACGATATCTCTACCCTGATCTATCAGGAACTATTTTTAGTATGTAACTATCAGAGATAGTTACGTGAGTCTTCAGTCAGCATCGTTGCTTCTCCTCAACTCCACATTAACCTTTAAATATATGCACTGCATAAGCAGTAAGAATCGAATTTCAGAAAGAAGCATGAATAAGTTTGATTACAATGACCATTCCTTCTTAACAAAGACTACTATGGTAAATGAGTTTTATGATTCTCTTATTTGTTCTTCATTTGCAAGCACCTCCTTCCACCACAGCTTTTCCCCACCCCAACCCATTGCTCTTTTCACTAGTCTTCTTCCAGTACAAAGCCAGGAAACAAAGCACAACCATATGGTATAAGGGGAAGTGTTAGGAATTGCATCGAGCACTTTCCTAGAATTGGTCCTTCTATTTTATCATTAGTTTTTCTTTAAGTTTGAAAGTATTTAAAAACTTATATTTAACCTTGCAACTCTTTCATGATCAAACTGTCACTGGAAAGGGGCCAAGGATATAGCCCTAAAGAAAAGATGGGAGCCTCAATTCATCCCATAAACTAGGTTTTTTGACTCATCACTGTAGAAAAGCAACTGTGAGGCATATGCTGCTGTGTTAGAGCTAGAAGGTAAGATAAAATAGAGAAAGGAAGTCAATTTGATGAGCTATAGGGAGCACAGCTTGATGAGGATCAGATCTGCCCATTAACAAAGAATGGGACCAACTTTTATAGATTTGCTGGGGTAAGTTAGAGTCTGTTATCAGTATCTCAGTTTTGGTTTTACAAGATGATGATGCTACAGAAGTACTTATCATTTAATCTGTTATCTGTGAGATGACTGCCTCTACTTGGGGCAATCTCAGTTTGCAAAGGCTTTGCTGTAGTCCAAGGCGACAATGTGTGTAGGGCAATGATAGTCTTCTGGGCACTCACTGGTAGTTGACTGTCTCTGTTAATCCTTGTGTTAGTGGCCTGACTCTTGAGTGGGATGAGGTCGATTATGCAAATTTAGGGCGAAACAACTTTGTACTGCCAGCTTTTAGACAAGCACTCATTAAATGATCAACATGCTTATACGCAGACCTGAACAATAACCTAATTCAAAGTTTTAAGGGAACAAAGAAAAAAGATACAAATTAAGGTTTGTTTTTGTCTACCCACTGGGTGTCAGTAGGCCCAAGTGAGGACTCATTGTTTTTAGCAAAATCAGCTTTTAAGTCCTTGGCTGCTTCAGGAAATACATAAATCATACTTTGATAAATAAACATGTTAAGGGCACAGACATTTGTTTTCCTTTACTCTTACAATGATCTCTGATTGGGTCAAAATCTTGATTTACATCCATAAGCTCAGTGTCTCCCAAATAGCCTCATCATGCAGAGACTTGATCTGCCCATTCAGGACATTCCACTCCTTTTGTATGGTATGTGGAATGCCTTAGCATGCTCACACCTGAGCTTTATCAGGATATGTGGTTAAGGAAGTCTGCTAGTCTAAATATCAACCTCTATAATACAGAATCCAAAATTAACCAGAAAGTGAAAAGTAAAAGAGGTTTTTGAAAAAATAGAATTCTTAACTCAGATTCTTTAAATAAAAAGTTTTATAAATAGCATAAACATTTATAAAAGTTAAAAAATATTCATAATTTATATAATATTTCCTAGAATAGAGTCTATTCAAAGTTCATAAGTACTATCCCAGAAAAATAATATTTTGCAGTTGTAGAAATATGGACCCACAGTAATAATTATTGTCTAAGCTATCAAAGTTAGTGATAAAATATACCTGTTTCATGATTTTTTCCCTCATGAAAGACACAGGATTATTTTTTGATATTGTAAATACCTAATTAATTAGCAACTATTGTAGCATATCTAAATTGCTGATACAACAAATACAATTTTACTTAAACTATTTTAAGATATCATACAAATGATGTGACAAATTAACTATAAACATGTGTAGTGCTTTTCAATGAAATGTTGTTAAACATAGACTGTAATGATCTTAAAAGACAATGTGCAAAAGTGATAAAAAAATTAACCAAAATTCTATTTAATCTTATCTTCTAGTGACTCTACTAAATAAAATTAAGTAAATCAAATATATGACTAAAGCCAAATAAATATTTTAATAAAATAAGTAAGTTATGTGAGTTGCATAAGATGTTAATGAGAGCCATGTTTACTGCTACTCAACAGAACAAAAAGTTGTATTGCATGAGAAACATTTTATCACAAAATAGAAACTTCAATTTCAAGGAAGCTCTATTAGTCTTAGAAAGTAATTGGTATTTTTATATTTTAAAGTTGAATATGATTATTTCCACAGATTTTATTATACCTTAGATTTAGATACAACTGCTCTCAGAGACCTTTGTTCTCCATCTTGAAGCTTTTCTTAATTCGTCCTTAAATGACCAGTCAGGAAAACAAGGAAAATTTAATGTGCCAAGAGTTTCAAAAATGCCATTCTGATAAGCATTCACAGCAAGGACATGCATCTAAAAAAAGCTTTGATTTATTTCAGGAGTTTATTAAAAAAGAGTTGTAAGCTAAATTTTCAGTCAATAAACTTGGTTCAAATATGTAATGGGTAATAGGATAAAATCAGACTAAGCTTCAGGACTTTTCCACTTCAAGTAACTGCCTACAAAAAATTTTATTTAGAGCTATTACCCACAACCAATTTTTCCACAGAAATTACATATTCTTGAATACATGAATATAAACCAAATTAAACCACATAGGTCAGAAAGAGAAAAACTCATAGAATTTTAATCATTGTCTTCTTACTCCAAAAATAAAAATCTGTGAGCTAACCTGTAAGTAAAATATTGATTTTGGGATAAGAAGCAATTTGTGTATGACCAGCTCTCAATTGCCTCAGGGCTATCTTTGTTTTTAGTTTCCTTTTAGATTAAATGCCTAAAACCAAGTATTATTCTTTAAAAAAAAAAAAGAGGATAACAACAGGAATGACTGAAAAACTGAAGGCAATAAGTATTATTTCTAAAAACCTAAAAACCTAGAGACCTATGTGATTTATCCTAATTAAACGAAACATATTGCTAAAACTAGGTGAGAAAAATCAGACAAGAATTTAAAAGACTCCCTGAGTAAAAGCAGTAATTAACATGGGTAATTTCCTTTTGTTAATTATTTCAGTAATCTCCTTCTAGTGAACAAATGACTATTTAACTTGGCAAATGATTTTTCTATTATGTATACACTGTTTAATTTTTCTATAATTTTTAAATAGAAAATAGAAAAATAAACCAAAAAATTATAAAATCTTCCTCATGCAAAGCAAGAAAAGATAAATTTAAAGCACTTTCTGTAACTGGAATATACAACATAATTCAAAATTAAAGTTTTCTTAAACAGTGTAAGTGTTAAGCACATGGTTGACATTTAATATTTGCTAAATTATATTCTTCTGTTCTTCATTCCAGCCAATTGCCCCTCTTTACTGTAGAAAGTGGAAAAAGTCAACCAGGAGTCAGGACCAGGACTGAACCAGAAGTTAGGAGATTTCAGTGCTGGCCTATCACTAAATTCTTGACACCAGACCAACCTCAATCTCCTAATCCTCAACTCTTGCCAACTATAAAGCTTTAAAGTAAATGAGTGGATTTCATTTTTCTGAACTATGAAAATAGACAAATAATGGCATTGGAGGAAAGGAGGAGAAGAAGAAGAAGAAGAGGAGGAGGAGGAGGAGGAGGAGGAGAAGGAGGAGGAGGAGGAGGAGGAGAAGGAGAAGGAGGAGGAGGAGGAGAAGGAGGAGGGAAGAAGAAGAATAGGAGGAGGCAGCGTCCGAGGAGGAGAAGGAAAAAAGTAGTGGAGGAGGAAGAAGAGGCCAGGGCATGAAGGCAGGGTCACCTCCTATATCCCAACACTTTAGAGGCTGAAGCAGAAGAATCACAAATTTGAGGCCAGCCTGGGCTACACAGTGAGACAAGGTCTCAAAAAAAAAAAAAAGTAATCAATAATGAAGAAGTCACCTAAAGTAATTCATTAATCAAGAGCATGTAATTTCTAAGCAAACAGTGGAAAATAATTAAGACCTTGTCTTTAAAATAAGAATTTTAAAACAATGAGTATTTTAAGATATTATGGATATCTATATTATAGTATTAAACATTTATCAAGTGTTAGAATAAACAAAGTGTCAAGTTATAAAGTTAAAAAGTTTAAAACCAAATGGTACCATATCTGCTTAGTTCACATTTTACATTAAAAAACATATTCCAAACTTAAAATTTTCCCAAGACTGTATTACAGTCTTTCTCTTCCCATCTGTTTATTTTCTGTCTATTTTATCTTCTCAAATTGCTAACCGTCCACACTCCCAGACACTCATTTGTTAACGGCTTTCCAACTTTATGACATTCTGTATCTTTTGCAAATATTACTATTATGGTTTGCACAGCAGATGAGTGATTGTAATCACCAAAGCTAATACTGAATGGAGAAGAAGTTTTTGATGAGAAATGTGCTGAGTTTTGATTCACTGGCAAATATTTACCCATTGGGACAGCTTTTGAGTCCCTGTTCCTCTATGTGAGCGGAAGACCAGATAAAAAAGATACCCTACTCCTTACTTAAAAAGCAGTTATATGGATAAAAATGACATTCGATTTGGCACAAAGTAAGCCTCAATAGTTAGTATTCCTTTGTATTTCTGAAGATAAAAAAAAATAAGCAGAACACATTCGAAAACCAAGGAGCAAAACAAAACAAAACAAAACAAAAAATAGAAAGAAATCAAGAGAGGGACACAAAAAGAGAAGTGCTGAGTCACAGCATGACAAAGACCCAGAATCCTCCCGCTCCCAGGCTGCGGGCTTGCTCAGAGTTTCCTGGCTCTGCTTTTAGACTTCCCGTGATCGTGACAATGCCACTATCACCTGAGGTAACCTGAGGATGTCTCAACCATGCACTAACCAACCACACCAGCTGAATTTGTTAACAGATTTGTTTCTGGGGAGACAGAAACAAAAGAAACACTCCTCTCACTGCATGAAAGATCTCTTTTCAGATTTTACTGAGTCTAAGATGTTCTCTCTCTTGAGTTTCAATAACTTCTTCTAACCAAGTTTTAAAAAATATATAACTTTAATAATCCATTAGTGTGTTACAAAGTCTTGTCTCTCTCTGTGTGTGTCTCTGTCTCTCTCTTTTTCTCTCTCTGTCTTTCTCTCTCTCTCTCTCTCTCTGTCTCTCTGTAGGGAAAAGATCAAAACCCAGGACCTAACATTATTTTAGGTCATGCTAGGCAAATGCTAAATGTTCTATCACGGACCCACCACATCTCCAGACCATTTTATTCTTTTTTTAATCAAAACATTTTATGTCTTCAAGAACAGGGTTTAAAATCACCAAAATCTAGGGAAAATACATAGGAGTTCTCATTTTTTAATAAGGTCCTTAGACAACTAGTAATCTAGTTTTCAAGGTTTTCAGTTACAAAATAAGACTCAAGGTCTGGGTACAAATAAAGCTGAGTGATAGAGAACTTGCAACGACCCCCACCCACCTTCCACCCCCAAACCTCCCACCCCACCCCACCCCAATCCCCACCCCACTCCGTTCCCCACTGGCAGCAAATCCACAAAAGCTGATCCCCTGTCATTGTTATTAGACCTGCCTGATCCTCTTGGTCAGAGCTCTACCCTCTTTCTGTTTTCTCTCAATTTCTAACTTTGCCTAATTAATCAGCTTGTATTTCTCATGATGAATCCTAAATCACTTTTCTGCTACTATGTCAAGAATCTGACTAGGCCAGGTTAAGGCCCCATCTTCTCTTCAGGGAAACTCCTTAGACTCTGTATAAAACTAATAATAGTATGGCAATCTTCTTATTAAAAACAATCTACAGCCATATTACAGGTTAGAAGCCTGTGAAAATACTATTTAGAGTTTTAAAGCAAACTGTAATATTTAAATAGCACCAGATTTCTTGATAAATAAAACAAGTTCTGAAACAACACAATATCAAAAAGAAACTATTTGCATAGTTGTTAAAATTTCAAACCCTGAAGGTTAATCACCATTATTATGTAAGTTCAATTTTGTAAGTTCACTTTGTAAGAAAAAAAAAAAACTTTTTTTGAGACAGGGTCTCACTCTACTTCAGGCTGGTCCTGAGCTCACTACGTAGACCAGGCTGGTCTAGAACTCATGGCAATGTTCCTGCCTCGGCTTTTTGAGTGTTGGAATTACAGAAGTGTGCCACCACACTCAGCCAGCATGTGGTGCTAAGGGATCAATCCCTGCGCCTCGCGCTTCCTAGGCAAATGTGTAAACACATCCCCAGGCCGTCATTATGTAAAGCTTTTGGTTGGTGGGTTTTTTGTTTGTTTGTTTGTTTGTTTTTTTCTTTGAGACTGGTTCTCGCTTTGCAGTCCAGGCTAGTCACTAAGTAGTCTAAGCTGACCTTAAAATTTCAGCACTCGTCCTACATCAGCCTCCAGAGTGATAGGATTACAGGTGTCCTGGTTTACGTGGTGCTGGGAAATTAAACTCAGGATCCCCTGTCTCTGTGCCATTCCTCCAGCTATGTAAGATTCTTTTCCATGTAATTTTCTTGTTGCCTTGCTTAGTTTTTCAAGAAATTTGAATATCTTACTAAAATATAAAAGCAAAAACTATACACAAAAACCTATTTTACTTCTCACTTTCTTAAACTCATGAAGATTTCTGGTAACATGTAACATAAAATACTTTAATTAAAATAAAATTTTTATTTCATTTGTGTTGTACTAATAAAGATATTTGCACTTATTTTAGGTTTTAGTTTCTTTGGTTTTTACTTATATTTGATTGCTTGAAATTTAGGAAATTTGTTCTAGGTGAAACACCTCAAAAGAAAGGTAAGATAATTGGACTTTTCCTGAAGATGTCATTTTTGGACAACTTTTAAGAAAAATAACAAAAAATTCAACTTCTAAAGGTTAAAATATTAATGCAGAATTTACTAATATTTCATTCATTTGTATCAGCATATATGTATTTTCTTATGAAAACTCTCAGGAAATAGTCTATTTATTTATAGGCTATAATAATATAAATGACATTTTTAATTTATAAATTTCAGCCTTTGTTATTTGCTTAAGGTTTTCCTGAGTTTTCTCTGAATACCACTGTGGAAACAAAGATGAATAATTCTATTTATCTCATGAAAGCATAGGAAAATAAGATAGGCATATGGATAATCAAAGCATTAAGACACAAAAGAGTTTAAAATAAAAACACATTCTATTTTAGCTTTCACTCGGTTCTCAGATTTTTGATTTGTATGCTACTGACCTCGCACAGTCTGTGTGACAATAAGTCATCACTGCCACAGACATAAATTCTACCCCATGTGATTAGGTGGTGATACAGCACCTAAAGCTAGGCAGATTCTATTCACCAGCTCATCCAAAAATTACAATTTATTTCTGCCTGACATATATTTCTGCATAACACAGCTGCCAAGAATTTTATATTTAATTGTAAATGATGTTTCTCCTTACTTTAAATTATTTATGGTAAAACCTATTTGAAAGTATTTGAGACATCTACATCTTTTTTTGAAATAGGGTCTCACTCTATAGCATCTAAATCTTTTGATTGAAATTTCTCATTAGTTTTCTATTGAGAATTTTCTTCATCAAATTTGAGGTTAAAATTATGCTTGCTTCAAACAATAACCCAAGAACTTCCCATCACTCTGCTCTGCAGCAAAGGTAGGAATCTTCTGACCCTTAATTGCTTTATATAGCTCATAAAAGAAATTCATGAACCCTAATATAACTACTCAACAGTTGTTTCCCATTCTATATAGACTCTTTAGAATTCTTTTTAACAAAGCAGTCCTCTAAAACTAATTTGTTTTCTGTCTTTCTTCTATAATAAGAATTTAAATCTTGAATTTTTTCTGTATATGGCTTTAACTATATCTCACTTATTTCATATATTTTTTAATAACTTTTAAATAATAATTGGCTTTTATTTCATCTTTGACCTCTAAATTTATTCAGCCCACTGCCCATATAAGGTAAAAGTTAGGAAAACATTTATATGGATCACCATGGTAATTTCAAAAGTTATATAATGGAACTCTCGACCTTGCCCTCCATTTTTATAAATCTCCTTGCTCCAAAAATGATAAAGTTTTCAGGTAAACTGAGGAAATCACCTACTTACTTTTGAAAAGGCCCCATATATTCAATTCTCAGTAGTTTTTGCTTCACTGTATTCCCTTCTGTTTCACACATTGCAGAATTTCCATACTTCTCACGTGTCAATGGGACATTTTTTTTCTCTTGTCCAGTAGTCTTGCAACACTTTTTCTTTCTCTTTCATCTTCTTAAAACATTTTTGGATCTTTCAATGGACTATAAAAAGTGGAAGCAAGAGAGGATAGATAGGTATACAAGATTAAAACATGGTCTTAAAAGAAAAAATTAAGCTTTTCTCTTTCTGAAGTTTGTTTTCATAGTTTCAAATGCTACTCAATTGAGTATATTCTTATTTTTTTTGTTTGTCTGAATGATTGATTGGTTTTCTTTTGTTTTGTTTTGTTTTTTTAAAGACAGGAACTAACCAAGCTGGTGTCAAACCTATTATCATTCTGCCTCAGCACTCTGAATGCTAGGATTATAGGCTTACACTATTGTACTTGGCTAACTGACCACATTACTAACAATAATTTCCAATTTGTTTTCATTTTCTTGAATCCTAGGATACTAATTTATGTATTATAGCTGTTACAATAAAGTGGAACTTTATTACTTGGCACTGGGTGTTCACACTGAACTACAACTCTAGTTCTCTTTTAATTTTTTTTTATTTTGAGACAGGGTCTTGTAAGTCATTTAAATTACCAGGCTAGGCTGGAACTTGCAATTCTCCTGCCTCAGCCTCTCAGATGGCTGAGTGCTGAGATTATGCATATGTACAAACATACCTGGCCAATAAATTTGAACTTTTTAATCTAAACAATATTAACAATGCTTGCCTGGGGACACAAATCCAGAACTTAAAAGTAATATGAGGGAAATTGTTTCCTGCAATATAAATCACTTAAAATCATTAGGGACTGTTCTGTTCTCTAAAATCTGTAAAACATCAGGCCTTAGTCCATTTGCCTGAGAGAAACAGAAAAGCTTATCTTACAATAGTCCTTTAATCTCAGAAACAAGCTAATTTTATAGAATATTGGATTTACTGTTAAATTATTCAGTGAAAATATGGGGCTTCAACTGTATATATTACAATTATGAAATTAGAGCAAGCAATAATATCATGTGATGCTTTAATCCTTTTTTGGTATTTTGTTAACATTTTTACTAAAGGAAGTACAAAATAATCCATCTACATATTCACAATGTTTAAGTAAATATTCTGTGTAACACTGACTTGTCAACTGATCCCTTGATTTATACCTGATAATTAATTTTATAAACAGTGTTTTATTCACAAGTAAAAAGCAGAATCTTTAAACCAACAAAGAGATACTCTCATGAACTGCAAATAGAAAAAAATGAAAAGTCATGATCAATGAAAAATTCAAGGTTAACATGAAAACTTTTTAAGCTCATAATCAAAATGTAATTACAGATGCCATGAATACATGAACCTTTGATTCAAGTCACACTAATCCAGACATCAGTCTCTGGAAAAGTGGCTATTTGTTCATTCATTCACTCATCTATCCAGTCTCTCTGCAAAAACTGAGTCTCCTGTATGAACCAGGATATAAGAATAAACAAAATAACTAACCATCTAGTCAGAGATGTTCACAAGCACCACTGTGGTGATGGGCACTGTGAGAGCATTTAGGAGGGACACCTCAACCAGATTCATTCACAGTGAAAGGAGGAAAAGCATATACAATAGGCAGTGTCCAGGGGAGAAAGTTCACTTAAGCAATGCTGAAGACGGATGATAGTTTAAAGAGTGGAACAAATAAGAAAAGAATCCAAACAGAACAGCATAAGCAAAGGGCCAGAAGAAAGAGGAAACATAGCTTGTAAAAGGAACTTTAAATTTTCAATAATATAACTATGTAACTGCATGGAGAAAGGGCAGTGGTAATAAAATGCTGGAAAGACACTCAGGGGCCAGACAAAAGGATCATGTCATTCAATCTGAGGAATTTAGAAGCTATTTTTCTTATTTTCTCCCCTTCCGTCAATACTGAGAATTAAATCCAGGGCCTTGTACTAAATTACATCTCCACTGCTTTTTCATTTTGAAATGGCATCTAATTTGTCCAGGTTTGCTTTAAACTTGGGATCTTTCTGCCACAGCCTTGGAATTTATCTTAAGCACAATGGAAAACTATGAGTAGTTATAAACAAGCAAGTAACAATAATTAGGTAAGTGTTTTAATAAAATCATGCTGGTTGGAAAACTAGGTAATTCATTAGAGAAAACAGAGTAGAATATGAAAGATTAGGATTCTTGCTTAAACTCATAGAAGAGACAGATTGAGTTAGGAGAGTAGAATTAGTAGTGAAGGAGAAATTTATATTTAAGAAGTAAAATGAAGAAGCAGAATAGATTCAACACAGGACTAAAAGAGGGTGGGCTCAAAGATGACCACCTTACCTCCCACGTTCTGTCTCAGGCAACTAGGTGGACGACGGCAACATTCACTGAGATAGAGGAAAACGGAAAATAAGTAATTTTAGAAGAAAAGATAGAAAACATCATGCATAAAAACCAAAACTGCTTTTGAGCCACCTAAATGAATCAAGCCAGGGCTATTGCACCCTCACAGAAGGGTCTGAGATATAAGCCGCAGATGGATTTGTGGAAGGGGATGCAGAGGAACTGCATAGCAAAGACAGAACACATCAAAGGGATACAGATACATACATATATATATGGGACAAACAAATGCATGCTGCATTTGCTGAGATTAAAAGGAGAATCTTTTCCAAACAGAAAGAAAATCTGATATCCCTATAAATATTCCTTGGCTTAGTTGTGCAAGATTTCAGGAGAAAGTTCTGCCCACTTTGAAACTCGGGTTGTGTTAGGCTTGAACTTCGCTGTTCATCCTTCTGCCTATCTCCCTCCAACATGCACAAACTCACCAATACCCTTCCTCTTTACATTAATCAATGTTTCTGAGCAATTCTCTTTTTCAATCAAAAGTCAATCTTCAGGCTATAGTTCAGTGACAAAATGCATACTTAGCACATACTTGACCCTGGGTTTGACCTACTACACCCTACAAAATAGTCTACTAAGATTTATGTGGCAAAACAAAATGTGCCTTAAGTATGTAATGGTTAATAAAAGGGTCAATACTGTAGCAGCTTCACAAAGCACTGGAAACTTCCTTCAGATTCTCCCCAGGTTTTATCACTGCTATGCGCCAGCCCAAGTGTTCCCAAGGGGAAGAACAGCCAGCATCTGTCCTGTTACCCAAGACGTAAAAAACAGAGATAAAGAAGGTGTCAAGTTGACTAAAATTCTGGAGCTCTTAGTTGCTGCTGGCATTTCAGAACAAAGGCTCATCTTTTGTTAGCAGTGGGAGGAATAACTTGGAACATCATTTCTTGCCTCCCTGATATCATCGCTGATGAATGCTTTCAAGAAAACTCTACAATGAGGCACACACGGAGAAAAATTTAAAAAAAGGTATATTAGTTCTGTCAAACTTGAAGGATTCACACCATCTTGAACCCACCAGATCCAGTGTAAGTAATCTATTCACGTATTTCTCCCTCTTTAGAGAGGGAAATGGAAACTTACAGTTATACAGCTTTTCTAGAATCCTGCATTACTCAGCGCTGGTTCCTGCTCCATCAGTATCCTGGGCATCTAAACTTTCCTTGTTCCTGAACAGTATGTGTTGTGGAGAGTTTGTGCTCACCTTTTCAGTAAACAGTCACTTGAGAATGTATGTTTAGCCATCTCTGGGTTGACCTTCACTAACATTTCACCTCTATCAGTTCAGGTAACTAAATCTTTCCCCTCTGTGGCAGGGTCTGGTAAAGTGAGCCACAAAGTAAAAGAAATGAGTGACTATATCAGCTCTTAATTTTAACTGATTTCAAGAAAATCTAGAGTCTCCCTGAAGACAACATGATTTGATGAAAAGGCAACCAAATAAAATTTTGACATCTGATAGGGTGAACTGAAAATACAAAATGGGTAACTGCTCTCCAATGACCTCCTAGTACTATGGAACGAAAAGGCCAGGCTTTCCCACAAGTTACAAAACAGAGATGAGGAATAGGTGCAGCAGGTCAAGGTATGGAGGTATGCCGCTTTGAATCAGGTGACCTCAAAACACATGAGAAAGACCAGCTAAGACCCACAGAGCCATCTAGCCTAGCCCAGCACAGACTGGTCAACCTCCAGTCAATCTGAAGATGAGTTAGCAGCACAGGAAAAACCAGTGATGTCCCAGAATCACTGTCAACAAAAGTTAACTGAGCTGGATAAAATCTTGGTCCCCAAATGGCCTATGGATCAGCCTCTGTGAGGGAAGCTTCATTCAGTATCTAACACTTCCAGAGAGGATCATTCTGAACCAAAGAACCAAATGAATTTCTGTATTTTTGTATCATCAGCAGTATCATTACACACATACAAGGAGAACTTGGCAAATCAAGTTTTTTTGGCTCTTAATAAAACTGATATAAGAAAACTTTAAAAGCTCCACATACGTTCTACTTTGTTTTGTTGTTGTTGCTGCTGTTGTTGTTTTTGCTTGTTTGTTGAGACAGGATTTCACTTTGTAGTCCAAGCTGGTTCTGAACTCACTATGTAGACCTGGCTGGCCTTGAATTCCCAGCAATTCCCCTGGCCCAGCTTCCCAAGTGCTATGATTACAGACATATGTTACCATGCCTGGATGATGTGGTGCTGGGGTACTGAACCCAGGGCCTTCTGCTTGCTAAGGAAGCACTATACCCACTCGGATAATCCTCCAGCCCCCTGCTTTCTTTTTAAAAGTGAAATTGGTGAAATAATCTGAAAATTTTCATAGGGCCCTTCACAAACCTTTTCTACATCTTCCCAGCCCACCCTCTGTATATTCAAGGCTAGCTAGGCACGAAAGGCTCTCAGAATAAGAACTATTTTGTGCTTATGTGGACAAAATAAGATGCAAGGCCAGAGATTAAAAGGTCTATTTAAAAGGGAAAAGAAACATTAGCCAATAATTTACTGTATTTGCACCTTTCCTTTCCCCACAGGAAGGACTGCTATAGACACTAGGCCCTCATTTGGTTTCAAGCAGAACGTTCACTTCTAACTAGAAGTTCACTTCTAATGCACTGTGTGGCTACCAAGGTCCTAACAACCTAAAGTGATTCAGCATATTCTAAATGATTGTGCAAGGTCTGCACATGGCTGTGATGCTCTGTATTGCACTAGTCCTAAAGACACTGTGCCAAGCAGTGGCAGCCTTGCCAGAGTACCTTAACCAAAAGTTGAATCCCCATGGATTGCTGTGGATTGCACATATTTACAGTGATGGCCATTTTTAATATTAAAAATCTACTTTATGCAAGACCAAGAACTAGACACTGAAATCTCTGCCCTTGTAAAAGAAATACATTTAAAATGTTGTAATGGTTAACCACAATCAAAAAGAATTTGAAAGCCTTGAATCAACTTTAATGGAGCCAGGCTCAGGAGCAAACTATGAGAAATAGAAAAACTTGGGTCCATTAATAAAGTATGGGTAATCTTCAACTTTTTGAGTGAGTTTAAAACACATACTTTCAGAAAAAGACTTTGCAAGAAGAAATTTAAACAGTTGGGACAAGTTGAGCCTGAAATATTTAATCTTTAGAAGATGCATTAAAGTACATCCAATTTTAAATAGCTACAAATAAAACAGCTTTAGGAATATGTCAGATAAATAAAGAACAACTTCAGAATCTTTAAAAAGATGCTTCTGATGAAAATTCTTATTTCAGATAATGGGAATTTCTCATTTAAGAAAATATAAAACTGCTCTCACAGGAAATTAAAAAGTGGGTACAGTTAGAAAATTTGTTAATCAGGAAAATCAATTTACTAAAAAGAATCTCTAAAGCATGTGAGATAATTCCAAACGCCAATGTCAGATCAAGCATGTAGGTAGCAATTTGCTAAAGATAAAAGATCAGATTGCTGTTCATAAAGAAAACAGGATATTAGAATTTGGAAATTAAATATAACAATGTATCAGAAAAATATTGTTTTCTAAAATATTAATCAAAAGAACTCTGGAGAAACGGACTGATGCTGCAGAGTTAGGTAGAGCTCATACAGACTAGGGTAGGCCAAGTAGTTATCCTAGGGTCAGCTGGGCTTATTTCAAAGTTTATTTTATAAACCTGAAGAAACTGAAAATAAATGGAAAGAATTAAATATTAACTGAAGGATACAAAATAGCTGGTGTACTGAAAGCCCATAAGTCTCCAAATGAAAAAGCTTAACTAAATTTGACAGGGAAAAAATATGCAGTTAAAAGAAGCAAAAGCTCCCAAGGGGACTTTAAGTACCTCTAAACTGCACTGTGAAAAAAAAATTAATCTCATTCAAAACCCAAAGCAGAGAGAATTTTCCCTGTGTGAAGATAATATACGTGTTTTTAAAAACAGATGGGAAAATAAGGTTTGTAAAGTTGGATATTTATAAAACATTTGGAGAAAGAACAATATTTTTTAAAGTGACTTTAGTAAAAAAAAAAAAACTCAAAATAAATTTCAGACCTACGTGTATAATACAAAAATATACAACTGCTAAGATATGACAAAGAAAAAAATCTAGGTAATCTTTGGTTTAGAATGCTTTCAATGTAACCTCAAAGGCACAATCCACAAAATGATAAACTCAACTGAAATTTAAAATTCTACTCTGCCAGAAACAATCATTTTATAGAGACCAAATTGCTCACTCAAGCGAAAAATACTTCTTCAAAAAATACTCCAGAGCCATTTTGCAAAGTCAGAGCTGAGATTCTGGTCAACAACCCTGGCCCACTTAAGCAAACCCATAAAGGCTGGTCTTGTGCTTTCGTGTACAGGCTAGTCTGGTCCTCCATTTAAAGCTGTACCTCCTCCATCAAATAACTGGTGAGAATATGGAGCAACAAGAACTTTGATTTATTGCTGGAATGTAATATGGTGCAGCCACTTTGGAAGACAAGATAGTGGTGTCTTACAGAAGTAAACATATTCCAGCTTAGAACTGCATAATCATTACCTTTGCTATTTACACAAAGGTGCCCAAAACTTATCTACACAAAAAAAAATGGAAATAGATGTTTACAGCAATTTCACTCATGGTAGCTGAAACTTGAAAATAACCTTAATGCCCTTCATAGGTAAATGGATAAACTACGGCACATTCAGACAATGAAATATTATTCAGCACTAAAAAGAAATGTGCTATCAACATCTGACATGTAGGAAACTTAAATGCATATTATGAAATGAAAGATGCAAAAATATTACTAAGTGAAAGAAGCCAATCTAAACAAGCTATATACTGTATGATTCTAACTAAAATACCATTTAAGAAAGCAAACAATGGAGACAGTAAAAAGATCAGTAGTTGCCAAGGGTTGTGAGGGAGAAAGAAACAGGCAGAACAGAGAATTGGAGGGCAGCAAAAGTTCCCTACATGATGATATCATAATGGTAGTTATGTGTCATTGTACATACATCATCTAAACCAAGAGCAAGTATAGCACCAAGAGAGATCTCGAACCTCAACCAGGAACTCTGGGTGGTAACTGTATGTCAGTATAGGTTGAATTTCAACAAATCTACCACTTTGATAACATTGCTAATAGGTAGGCTACATATGTGTGGAGCCAGGGAGGATGAGAGATATTTTTATATCTCTCTCAGTTCTACTGTGAACCTAATTCTGCACATGCAAGTCTTGTTTTAAGTAACCTTTTATCACTGTTGTGCCCAGTATGGTATTTAGAAAAATCCAAAAGGACTGCCAGGAAAATCATGAATGAACAGATCCCCCATGAGAAGGATAAGCGTCAAAATTATGATGGCCTCTGAGCCAGTCCTCAGTATCAGGTACAAAACAGACGCAATCCCCCTCAGGGTTAGGACTACAAAAGGCAAGCAAGAAATTTCATCAGGCCATTTCCATCCCTACCATACCAAATTCTGTACAGCCGCAAGGCAGAACATGCTTTGGTGCTCCTTAAACTGTACAGGATATCTTTTAATTCAAAATTTGCACTTCAGAGGGAAACGTTACTATAGGAGTGGCAGTAAATATTGTTTGTAGGGGGAAAAGGCAAGAACACAGGCAAAAGAATCACGTAGGAGGAACTGCTTTTACCACAAAGCTTCATAAAGTCCAACCTAGTGTACTATGCACTATCATCCAACAAGCTCCACGGGACATTCCCAGTTTTTTTTCAATTAACGTCTTTTAAAAGGAACAATGTAGGTGCCATCATTATTTCCACTCTAAAAATAAGACATCTCGGCACAAAAAGGCAAAGCAATTTGACTAAAGTCATAACTAAAACACAGCAAGAACTAGGGATAAATGCAAGTTTCCCAGTCACAGCCAATGCATCACATCAATCTGCTCTTTAAAAGGTACCTTATGAAAAGAAGTGCAAAATTATATTATCTTTTAAATCTGGGGAAGTCTGGGGACACTAGCGCCATTAGGTCAGTATTTAAGCCGTGAATATTTTTAAAGTATTGTTTTACCAAGCTGCTATGCTGAGGTTTTGGAATTTTTGTTTCAAAAATATGCTTGGAAGTGAACATACACAGGGTTTTGAGACATTAAGAAGTAGTCCATGAATCAAAGACCTGTGAAAACTAATGTCTAAAATGAATTAATACTCTGCTCATATGAACTGCTAGAATTCAGGAAAAAAAAAACACAAATACATGCCTTTCCTTACTACTTAGATTAAAAAAATAAATAGCTGGGAGAGGGAGAACTCTCAGTGACTGACAGCACATAGAATCTTGATATTGTATAAATCATTAACTTAATATCCCAAAAAAAATCAACAGTATACTCTATACTTCAATTTCTATAAACAGAAATTAAAATTGTGGTCAAATGAAAGAGATAACTAGCTTTACCTCCATATTTTTCTAGGCTACCTATGAAGCTAAAATTTTGTAAGTATTTATAATCACCTACACTTTCCTGGTTTTCAACACACAGAAGGAGAGCAATAAAAGAAAACAAAACCCTAATTTAGACTTTATACTTAATGGTCCTTTAGCACAAAAGTTTATTACCTATAGGAACTCTGTGTGTGTGTATGTGTATCTGTGTGTGTCTCCAATACTGTGGCTCAAGCCTAAGGCTTTCACACTGAGCTTTGTTCACAGTCCTTCTTAAAATTTATTATTTACTGAAATAAAATCTAATTTCCTAAATTACCCAGGCTGGGTTTGAATTTGGAATCTTCTTGCTCCAGCCTCCCAGTTGGCCTGTGCCACTGGTCCAGGCTAGTGATATTTCAATATATGTTAGTATGTATAGCCTGAAAAAAAATAAACTTCTTAATGTTCCTGTTATTAGTTTCCAAAGAGAATCTCAATCTTCTAATAAAGAAAATATATTAAAATTAGGTAGATTCTGCCTGCAACTGAAGCACAACATACTTTATATCCAACCATACTATGGACAAAATTAAGGCAGAAACAGAAAGATGTACTACATGGAATTAACAATATAAACATTGGTAAAATTATTAATTACTTTAAAATGCATGGCAATTATTTTTAAATCATAATTTCTGGCAAGACACTATTGTTTCTGATTATGAAAATTACACTGAAAGAAATTATTTTTAAATTTCAGATAGTATTATTGGTACAAGGTATAGGATCTTGAGAAATCAGGTATTCATTCTGATAAGGGTATTTCAGCAACTAAAGTTAAATTAGACAAAAAGAAAAAAACAAATATCACATGGCTTTCATATGATTAGTACTAAAAGCCTTCATTTTTGTCCAGTTACTCAACAAACCCTTTCTTGACATGGCATTTCATTTCCTACTCTTTTTTCCTTTTTAAAACTAATCATCTATTTAAGATTATAAACAGGTTCGCATCTATTACAAATTTAAGAACTAAAATATCGTGCCAACAAAAAAGAGGGTCAAGGAACAGAGCATGAAACAATACTTGGGTTGGGTTTTTTTGAAGGTTTATCTTGGTTTCTAACATTTTCAAACCGGAGGGACCATATAAATAATTTTAGGTCACAGTAATTAAGTGTGGCAGAGGATTCTTACCTTTCGTAAAATCCCTTCAGTATTATTAGAAAACTGTATTTGTGTTCTCCTTTTTCTATAAACTTTTCACAAATTACAAAAAGTTCAAGACCCACTCTAAGAACCTCCCCCACTGTTTATAGCCTCTCTCCAGTAGAGGGCATGGTGGATTCAACACAGAAAACGTATGGTTAGTTTCAACCATTATCAAACTGTGGTTTTGTTGTCCAAGTTTTACAACCCACTTCACTGTTTCTTCCACCACTACAGAATGGAAAATGTGTCTCATCTCCATTGTATTTACCTAAAAGACAACGGCAACAAAAGCCCCAAAGGGAAGTCATCAAAAATTGCAGCTTTCACTTTAAATTGATTTCAATCTACCTTAAAAAGAAATGAATATGGCAAAGTTTTTTTTTAAATTATTTTTTAAAAGTGTCTTTTTAAGAACATAGAACATTGCCTTTAAAGCAATACCTATCTGCAACAGATACTGCCTTAACTCTTAAAATTACAGAGATACAAAAATAATAAGTTGACTTACATTCAGATTTTGCAACCAACCACATCATTTTTAGAGGGAAAAACTGTGGCCTTAGCCCCAACTGTCAGTTTAAAAGAAGTTATGGAAAAGGCAAATATATAAACACAAAGCCAAGTAGGTACTGTAGGTATTTAAACCAGTTGCTTACATAGACACATGTATAATCACTTTTGTTAAAATACAAATATAACTGAACTTCTTTGCCTTAAAGATATCAGTCCAAATCTTAGTTTGGTCATTTTCTTATTCATTATCCAAATATCATTTATGATCTGTCACAAATGTGACTCACTACAAATCTACAGTATTACCTTGATGTTTAATAGGATTAACATATTTTAATCTAACTCAGTAAATATTCATGATTTTCTGGTCTTAAAAAGCAATGCTTTGGATATTGCTACTTTCACATTACAATGCAAATCAACAATAAATTTTTGAACAATATGTAACTGTTTAGGAGTAACTGCAGATTCTGCTCGCCCAGTTAAACTTTGAGCTCCAACTACTGGCTACTCAAAACAAGAGTGAGCTAACCAGTTCCAATTTTAAAGAACATTTTCAATTTTCTAATACAGCTAATGCAAAACAGGAGAGTATCAGCAGCTTAATCAGTACCTTGCTGTGTAAATCCTAGTTCTACTTTGAGAACTGATGGAAAAATCAGTTTTATATTATGTTTATGCCTACCAATCACGTCATTTTAAAGCCTGGAGAAGCAAAAAGAGGTGAGTTTTGAAGAATTTGCAAATAAGCTTATTCAGGCCAATTGTTAGCACCTCCTCACCTTCCTACCCGTGCCAACCCCCAGCTCCAGCTCTAGCCGACCACACACCCTTTTCTGTCAGTCGAATGTTCTGGTAAATTCTAAGCCAATCAATGACTCATGAGAAAATCCTGACTCCGTGGATGGGAATAATCTTGATGCATAACAGCTGCAAGATCTTTGGTGTTTCCCTCTTTTTTTCTCATAGAAGATTCGTGATTTCTGAGTAGGCAGGAGATGCCGTCAGGCACTCCTGAGGAATAACCCTGCAACCTCATTAGGATACCGCCACATGTCTAGGGGGAGCCAAAAATGCAAGCCCAATTAAAGCATGGTCTCTGACAAAATCATTTTGTCCTATTTCCTCCCTGACTAATGTTCATTCCTTCAGGTATTCCAAGATGCACTGGCGAGCTGCAGAGCAGCTCACACCCCCGGTCCTGGGCAGTCAAGCTTTCAGGGTTTCCCTGGCTCCCCACTTTTTTCCACAAATGAATGGAGGAACCAGGACAGGTCCCCTTGTCGCCTCAGTTTACAAACGGGGGATCTTCCATGAGTCTGAGGCGTACGAACGAGAGATGAGGCACTGAGGAAAGGGCAGGCACTGAAAAAAAGGGCAAAACCCACCACTCTCGTTTCAAAATAAGGCCGCGGAACCCGACTGGACGCCGCCTGGGCCTGCCGCCGCCCGGGCCTCCGGCTTCCAGTCGGGGAAGGGGCACGTAGGGGCGGCGGAGGGCGGTCCGCGCCTCCACCAGGCCGCAGCCACCGTCGGCCGCCAGGCCTCGGGCCCCGCCCCGCCCGCCGCCACGCCCGGCAAGGTCACCCGTAGCGGCTCACACTGAAAAGCCTCTTTCTGTCCCCGCCAGTCCCCACCGGGCACCGCGTTTCTGCCTGCCTGCGCAAGAAGCTCGAGCCGCGTACGTCAGCACCGCCCTCGCTTCCAGACCCTTCCGCAGCGGCCGCCACTGCCGCAGGGCGCGCTGGCCCCGCCCCCGCGCCTGCAGCCAGCCAGTCCGCGCTCCCCGGGGGCGGAGCCGGCGCCGAGCAGCCCCGCCCGCACGCCGCTGCCCGCTTTAAAAGGGGCCAGGCTGGCTTCCTAGCCAGGAAACAGTAGATCCCCGGAGGATAATGCAAAGTGCCATGTTCCTGGCTGTGCAGCACGACTGCGTACCCATGGACAAGAGCGCAGGCAACGGCCCCAAGAGCGAGGAGAAGCGGGAGAAGATGAAGCGGACCCTGTGAGTACGGCTGTCTTCTCTCCCCCAATCCCCCTGCACGTTTCCTACCAATTTATCCCAGGATGGCTGCAAACGCGCTGCCTTTGGTCTCCGCTTTGACTTTAGCAAAGATTGTACCCTGCATCTCTGCAGGAAAAAATACAATGCGAAAAAAAGTTTATTTACTAAGTCAGATTAAATCGGTGCTGTACGTATTTATTTCGTAACAGAAGGGCGTTCGGATAGTGGTTAGGAACTGAGGGGAATTCTTGATATGAGGTGGTAGATGCTCTAAGACATTGCAGTGTAGCTTTCTGTTCTGCATTTAAAATGACATCAGAATCCTGCGGCTGAAACGTGTTCCTAGTATTCATACATTACATTATGAATTCTGATCAGTTTACACGGCTGCTAAATAGAGATCTTTTACCAGATTTTGAATATATTCGTTTCAGACCCATTGTTTTTTTTTTTTTTTAATAGAGCAGGTCAGTCACGACTGTGAATAATTGTTCCACTTAAAGGGGAGTAGGAGGTGGAGAAAATGGGGAACCCAGGAGAAACACCCGTCCATCCCTCCCCTCTACCTCTTTGAACTCGGCTTCTGGCTTGGTCCAGAACCTCTAGTTCTAAAGGGTGGGGTGGGGATGAAGGGAAGAAGAAAAGATCAGCTGGATCAAAGCAGTTTCACCTCTGTGCTTTCCATTAAGTGCAAAACGCCTCGGAAGTGTGAATAGCTTCGCACAGCAACTGCTGCCTTTTGTGGACCTAAAATAGCATCTGCTTTTTGAACTATGCAAACTAAGTTTATTAAAATATGCTAATGATTTCAGATAGTCCTACTCTTAATTGTAAAACTAGTTATATTCAGGCAAATGGATAAAATTGGGTTTAGTACATTGAGTGCTGGGTGTAAATGTTAGAAGGTTGGTGTGTCACTTAATTTGTTACTGTATCTTATTTGACTATAGCTACTAGCTGCCTTTTATTCCATAAAAATTTCTCCAGTTGCAGTAGCGTAAGCATTGCCACTTACAACATTTTTTAAAATTTCTCTTCTTTCAGTTTAAAAGATTGGAAAACCCGCTTGAGTTACTTCTTGCAAAATTCCTCGACACCTGGAAAGCCCAAAACCAGCAAGAAAAACAAACAGCAATCTTTCATCAAGTAAGTTGTGTATCCTATGATTGCAAATGTGAATACTTAGCTACTGGACTAGAAAGGAGAGCTCTAGTTTGCATAAGCTAATGCTTGGAACATCTCTTCACAGGCCTTCTCCTGAGGAAGCTCTTCTGTGGTCAGAAGCCTTTGATGAGTTGCTAGCCAGTAAATGTAAGTTAATCTCTTGAATTTGATCCACTGCAAGTATCAGAAGAGTTCAGATAGGTCATGTACACACCACAAATGAGCAGCTTGCAGTGGATTTTACTTACAATTACTATAATTTTACTTACAATCATTATAGCATTAAGCCTGTTTTTCTCTTCTTAATTTATTGTCCTTTACTCATGGAAATGCATGTGGTATTATTCCTCCAGGTGGGAATAAAAATTAGTCTAAATATTAAAATGATCTTTGCTCTTAGGCTGAGTCAGCTTTTCCATGACATACAAAAGCTTTCAAGAGCCCTAGTTACCAAAGAATTTGTGGTGCTCCTATAAATATTTATCCTTGCGTTGAAAGCAACACTACATATATTTTTGTAGCAGAATACCAACTTTCACATTTTGCCTACTGAAATCTTAGTCTTTAAAGAGCTGCATTCTAAAGATCACGTGTTTGAACAAAAACTAGAAAACTGATAATTCTAGTACTAAATATAAGGTATTTCACTCAGTTCTTAATGTTCTGCATGCATATTTTCTCCCCCTTCAGATGGTCTTGCTGCATTCAGGGCCTTCTTAAAATCTGAGTTCTGTGAAGAAAATATTGAATTCTGGTTGGCTTGTGAAGACTTCAAAAAAACCAAATCACCCCAAAAACTGTCTTCAAAAGCAAAGAAAATATATACTGACTTCATAGAAAAGGAAGCTCCAAAAGAGGTAAGACAAAAGGTCCTCATTTCAGCATCGTTTGGACACCCTTAGCACCAAAGCAAAACAATAGAATCGCAGACATGAAATTAAAATGCAGGAGTAGAAAGCACTAAAAACACCTTCCCCATTACTATCCTAACTTTCAATATAATTTAAATTTTTCCAGATTTCACTGGTGAAACTAATCACACAGAACATTTTTTTTCAAATATTAAGTCCTACTAACTCTCAATACCAAATAACCCCCCTCTTTTTTTATTTCAGATAAACATAGACTTTCAGACCAAAACTCTGATTGCCCAAAATATACAAGAAGCTACAAGTGGCTGCTTTACAACTGCTCAGAAAAGGGTCTACAGCTTGATGGAGAACAACTCGTATCCACGTTTCTTGGAGTCAGAATTCTACCAGGACTTGTGTAAAAAGCCACAGATCACCTCCGAGCCCCATGCTACATGAAATGAAAGAGCCCACAACTGGAGGACATATCTTTTTTCCAAAGGAGAAAGTCTGTAGCTCACCAAAAAGACTGACCTTGAATTCAGCCTGAGTGTTCAGGAAACATCACTCAGAACTATTGATTCAGAGTTGGTTAGTGAATCAGGAAGCCAGTAACCTAGGAGAACCTGGTATCAGGGCAGCTGCCTGTACTGTATGAAGAGCATGGGGAGGCAGTTAGGGGCCTGAAAGCTGTGTATCTCACCATAAGAGCAGTTGTGTGAGATGAAACATACAATAAAGTACTGTTGGTCCAAAAACACTTAAAATCAATAGGTCTGGGATTATGTGGCCTTAGGTAGCTGGCTGTACATCTTTCCCTAAGTCAGTCTGTGTTACCACGTAGTGGTCTTAGTTTTAGTTTTTTAGTATTAGGTAGAATTAAAATGTTTACTACGTACAAAGATATTGAAGCTCTTATGACTACAGATCACCAGTACTGTTGCCTCATCTATTGCTGAAACTGAGAAGGTCTGTTTGAGCTGTTAAATATTGTGTGAAATGGAATGAATGTTGTTGTTGTGTAGAATGCTACAGTGTCTGTTGTGAGTGCCAAAAATTGTCTTGAAGGCAGCTAAATATTGAAATGGTCTTTGAATACTTTTAATAAATTTATTTTGATAAATAATTTCATTGAACACGTGGGGTCCAGTATGCTTCAATTAGTTAGATTTTGGTAAATGAAAATAAAACAGATTCAAGGAAAACCTCTGCCTAGTACCGACGAGCCATCACATTGAGCAGTTACTGTGCCTACAGAGTGATAAACCATTCTCAAAACTGAGAAAAATAGTAGTTATAAGGGAGATACTTTTTATTTTAACACTGGAAGTTTGGCAAAGGTCTGAAAAAGTCAAATCATCCCCCAACACACCCACATCCCCAACACATCCACACCACTCGAGTTCAGACTTTTCAATGTAATTTTGTAAAAATCAAGCATGTTATTTAAAAAAAAATAAAAGGGAGTCAGAAGCAGAAGATAAAATATCGAATGGTTTCTCTGATATGAGAAACCCAGATCACAATTACTTCAACTCATTGTGGGAAACAATGGGAACTGGGGGGAGGGGGTGAACAGACGGAAGGTCAAAAAAAAACAAAGGATTTGTGACTGTCATGTATGTGCACAAAATGATCAAGATCAATGTAAACTTTAAGTTTTGCACTTATACATATCAATAAAAGGGAAAAATAAAAATAAACGAGGCAGTCTTACTACAGAAAAAATAAAGGGCATTCATCTAGACTCTTTGTATTAAGAAACTATTTAAAAGCAAAGTGAAGACCAGCATCTAAATTACTGAACTAAGTTGGAGTCAAAAAAAAAAAAAAAATCCAAACAAGTGAATGTAGGCATGTCTTTTTTATTCCCTTGGTTCCAGGCTCCCCAGAGGTATTAGCACAAGCTTCCAAAAACACACGCAACATCCCTGAAAACTTTCTGAAGTGAAGGATCAATTCTAAAATCTCCACATTTTGCTGTTCCCTCATATTATGTTAAATAATGATCAAAGCAAAAATAATATGCACTTCTGGTTCCTACACTTACTCTAGCCATATGCTTTTTCTTAGTTGAGAGAGGTCTTGCATCTTATTTTTCAAACTGCCTAGTGAAAAAAAGAATTTCAACAGACTGCTTTTCAATCTCCCATGCCCCTAGTTCCTCATTTTATGCCTTTCTGTCTGCCCCTCAGGTATCTATGAGGTAGTAAGGAGACTTGGAAAGCACTAGAAATTGCTTGCAGTCCTGAGGTGCCAAATACTGTTTCCATTATGATTACCCTAATTGTCACCTTAGCCAGACTTTCTGGCAACAGCACACACAAGCTGATGAGAGACTGCCCTGTCTACTCCTCTATCACCAGCAGTCAGGGCGATATATAAGAGATGTCCAATAAATATTGGTTAAATAAGTTAAATTTGATGGGTCATGGAAACAGTGATATTTCTTTAAAGAATAAGCAGGTTTGCATAACCTTTAATAAGTAAAGGTTTGGGCCAGCAGATGACCCCAGTAGTCATATACCATATTTACACTTTGCCACCAGGTCCCATTCCTTTTCCTTCATGTCTCCCTGCAACACCGCTATCAGAGGTGCCACCATCCAGTGCCTACAATTGTCTCACTTCACCTCCTTTTGGTCACTTTCCTCCTCACCTAATTTTCTTTCTGCTTTGTAACTTCAGGAATCTTCTCAAGACACAAATCTGGAAGCTGAAGAATGGCTCAGTGGTTAAAGTGCTTGCCTAGCAAGTGCTAAGTCAAGCACTAAGTACCCGAGTTTGATTCCCCAGCACCATGTAAGCCGGAAGTGGTGGTGCATGCCCGTAATCCCAGCACTCGGGAGGCTGAGGCAGGAGGATTGCTGTGAGTCCAAGGGCAGCCTGGGCTCCCTAGTGAGTTTAGGATCAGCCTGGGCTACAAAGTGAGACCTTGTCTCCAAAGAAAAAAAAGACACAAATATGATCTTGTCTCCTGTTAATTACACATCCTTGACGGTTCTCCAAAACTTTGGGATAAAGACCCCTCTTCCGTTCTGTCTACTACATTCCCCGGCTCCTGTACTAGCTACCCTGGCCTACTTTCATTCCCGTGACAGTACCATGTTCTCTGGCCCCAAAAGACCTTTGCACCTTTTTCTTCCCCTCAGGGGAGCTCAGTGTTGACTCTCACTCAGCATTCACCTCACAAGGCAATTGCCACTTCCCAGGGGAGGGCTAGTCTGACCTCCTTACCCACATCCAGTCCCTTTTTAGGTGCTATCACATTCTCTAATTTAGAACACCTCACAAAAATACACATTTTCATTAATTTTTATGCTTATCTGAAAATTGTCTGCTAACTAGAGTGTGGATCCCACAAGTAAGGGCTCCGTGTCTTTTTCCATTCACAGCTGAATCCCAATATCTTGCAGAGTACCTGGCGTACAATGAGAGCTACATAAATAATTGCTGATAAATGAGTCTTAAAAGATCTCATAAGCAAATTTGGATGAGACTAGTAGTATCCAAGAAGGTACAGAGAAATCAAGACTAGATTTTGTGGATTTTTTATAGACAGGATCTTGCCATGTTGCCCAGGCTAGACCCAAACTTAAGCAATCCTCCTGCCTCAGCCTACTGAGTAGCTGGGACTATGGGCACATGCCACTGCACTCAGCTTGCAAGTACAAGATTTTTAAAGCCCCATGGATTCAAATATCTGAAAATATCTGCAGAGATTTTTCCATTTGGTGGAAAAAAGAAGCTTCTCAATAGACTTACTGTTCTCCTGTTCTCAATGATTCTTGACCTGCAGTAAAAGTAGAAGCCAGATCATAATTTAAAAAAAAAAAAAAGCAAAGAAGAAAGCTAAGAATTTTGACTTTCAGGCTGCTAAACGAACAAGCCTTAATCTGGCAGTATTATCTAATGTACTCTATTATGGAACAAACTGAAATAGATTTAAGATCTGTGACCACAGCCTCACAAATAAGTGTTGTTTAACGTTCCACTTTCCCAAAGTTCACACACTTAGGATTCACACTGTTCATTTTGGTAGTATTTCACTGTTTAAATATTTTAAGTCCAAAGATGTTCTAAATTATAGTCATTTCGTACAGCCACACTGACTAAAATAGAAAACTGGATGCTATCATTTGAGCAGAGAAGATTAATATATGAATTTTAATGAAATTATTTAAAATAATCACCAAGCCAGACATGGTGGCACGTGTCTGTAACTTTAGCCCTCTGGGAGGCTAAGGCAGGAGGATCACAAATTCAAGCTCAGTCTGAGTAACTTCATGACTTAATGACATCTTGTCTCAATTTTTTTTAAATGTGGGGTCAGTTGGGAGCATAATTTACTGTACTCTGAGTTCAAACCCCAATTTACAAAAAATAAAAATCCAAAACTTTATAGGGAACAGGGCATTAGTAGAAGTTCTTCTGTGTTGTTTAACCACAATATTTGATCCTTTGAATTACAAATGAAGATACATACTAGTTTCTTCGTATCAGGGAAGTTATCATGGCTGAGAGTGCACTTCACTCCTGAAGAGTGCCAAGGCTGTGAGCTGCCTTTCCAATGGCTACTTCCAACTCTGTTTTCCAATGTTATTCTCAAATTGAGTGAAAGAATTAGTCTCACTCTTTGAAGGGCATCCCCACTTCTAGATGAAGAGCACAAGACATAAAGAGGTCTCCAGGGTCTGGCTTAAATACCTTTTAACTTTAGAAAATCATGTTTGTCAATGGCAAGTGAATTAGCTTTATCCAAATTTTTACATCTCACCTAAGAGCAGCTTGGAGTTGCCTGATGAGATAACGAGAGCCTCTTCTATGACCTACAGGATAAAAAGAGAAATTGCCAGGAATAAGAAATGCACTCTAGCCTAACCTGTGGCATTACATAAAGCCTGATATGAACCATCTTTGATCTATGACCCAACATGAGAGTAAGGTACAGAATGAGAACAGATGCATAGTCCAGCACCCTCAGCCTCAGCTGTAAATATCAAAGGTGGGAATTTTGTTCCACCTAAAACCAGAAGTTCTTTATAATTTGGTCTTATTTTTCTCCACATTCAGAGAATTTCCCATTATGACCAAAAACATTTGATACTGGCCTTCTTATTGTCCCTAACATATATTTTCTTCTTTTATTAGATTAAAATTTCCCCTTGCTTATAACTGTTAAATTTTCCTTTAAATTTTACTTATTTTCATGCTCAGATCAATCATCACTCTCTCGTTCTTGAGAGTGTATCAGTCTTACTTGCCAAAAAAGTCAATAATGACCATTCTGACTTTATTTAATTATTTAATTTTCAGAGTAACTATAAAATTTTAGAAATGAAAGATACTCAGTCCTCATTGTGCTTTGATGGTTTGATAAACTTGCTGGTTCACTGAGTAATTTGCTCAGAGAACTTAACTTTAAAAAAAACTGTGTGCAGTGACATAATTGCATTTAAATATGTTATGCTCATTTCAAAAAAAACTAGGAATTCTACATACTTTTTTAACTCTATATTTCTTACTTGGAAATTTAGAGAAAACTAAAATATGTGGCTCTTGGATAAGGTTTTAATGTTACATTTTCTCAAATGCTAAATTAATCTAATATTTACATGATTCTAAAAGCTCACTGACTCATATGGAAACTTCACTTAGGAGTAAAGCTGTGTATTTATTTAGCTTGGGTCTATCTGAGACATGTACAGATGTCACACCAAAATCAAAATAATGAAATAGAGAAATCAAAAGGGAGAGTGAGAAGAAACTATTTTCTGCTATCTACTTGGGGTGAGAAGAAACCTGATTCTTTTAAAAAATGCATTTGCAATTTCCTGTATCACAGGCCTATCCTATTCCCAGTTTCATTCCAAATTATTCTCTCTTTAAATTCAGGATGTGACCTACAATAAGAGCACCTTGAAATTGCATTAGTGAGAGAACTAAGAAAAAAATATGTAGTCTAAGACAGGGTAGACATAAATCCTTCATTTTAAAAACAGGACTTAAGAGATCTTTGGCCTGCTTGCAGGCAAGCTTACTATAGAGATCCCTATTTGGCAAAAATCAGCATATTTTTACATCAGATGATTTTTTACAGAAGTGGCCATTGATCATTGTAACCTAAATGTCAGGACTTTAAGCTCTACTTTTTTTCTGACTTCTATTTTTGTTGTCAAATTCAGAGCTTTGTATAGCCTGTAACATTCTATACAAGTGCTAGTAAAAGCATTAATTTTTTAAGATCACTACCGTTTTAATGGTAATAATGTAATCATGTCAAAAAGAATTTTGATCATTACACAGCTGAATAAGATTTAAGAGGTTGCTTTGGAGAGGAAAAGTAAAACCTTATGAATAACAGACTATGCCAATGACACAATGCTAAACACTATTGTATTTGCATATTTGTTCCAAAGTCATTACTAGTTAATTTACAACTGAGTAAGTGCTCAAGAAATCCCTGAATACACACAATTTGACCAAATGGTCTATTGTTTTGACCAGCTCATGCATGTCTAAAAAGTGTTAAATGTAGTCATTGTATAATTTGTTAGAAAACTGGCAAATATCCTAGTAGTAACTGTGCCATTTACCATCTCAAAAGCAATATTTATGTAAGTAGTCCAATTACCTTTACTCTCACGACATTTATTTTTGTTAGTGGTAAAATGTTTATTCATGTTTATTTTTGCTCAATTTTTAATTGGATTATTTTGCTTTTGAGCCCTAAAACCTTTTTACATATTCCATATAATCCAGAATCCAGTCTGAATCCAGAGCCTACTGCATGCTGGGCAGGTGCTCCATCATCACTGAGCTGCATCTCGACTACAGCCCTAGGCTATTTTTTGTTAAAAGAGTCTCCTTCCTAAGTTGCTCAGGCAGGCCTCAAACTCAATATCCTTTTGCTTCAGCCTTTTGAGTAGCTGGGATTATAAACGGGTATTATGCCAGCCCCTTCACCTTCTTTAGAGAGCAAAATGTTTTAATTCTGATGAACTCTAATTTAGCATTTTTTTTCTATTATGGATGATATTTTTGATGTCAGATCTAAGAAACCTTTTGTAGCCCTGGGTCCCAAGGATTTTTTTTTCCTAAAAGTTTTGTCTGAAAATATAATGTTTTACATTTAAGATCTATTTTAAGTTCACTTTCTTATGAAGTACAGGGTTATTTTATTTTGTTTTGTTTTGTTTTCCTAAATGTCTATTTGCTCCAGCACTGTGTTTTGAAAGTCTTTCCCTTCCCCCTCTTTTTTTCCCAAGAAGCAAGATGGAACTGAGAAGTGGGAGCACTAAATGATAGAAGAAAGCATTTAAAGCAGGAGATGATGTTATGATTGGGTGTTCAGAAAGAACTGGAGATCCGGGTCAACAGGAGACAGGAGAGGGAATTGCCGTGATTGTGCTGGTCAATAACTGGTGGCTGTGGCAGCAGCAAGGTGATCTCAGGCTATCGAACATGAAGTTGCTTTTCAATGTAGATTTTGAATTTATAGGAAAATAAAAAAAGAGAGATCTAGTCTGTCACTGGAAGAGAAAAGTAATCAGATGGCTACTACCACTAAAGAACTGGAACAAAGATTGTGCCTGGCTGGAAGAGCCTATGTGTCTGTGAAGCTGAACAGTGACCTTCTCAAACAGGACTTCAGAGACAACATCAACAGTCTACAGCTGAAAGTGGAGGAGCTTGCCAGGCAATAGAACCAGCTGGTGTTAAAACTGTTAGTTCTGTTCAAAGCAAGTTACAAGTCAGGCAGGTGTGGTGGTGCAGCATGTAACCTCAGCACTCTGGGAGGCTGAGGCAGTAGGATCACAAAATTGAGCCCAAGATGGGAAACTTAGCAACTTAGCAAGACTTTGTCTCAAAACAAAAATGATTTTTTTTAAAGTAAGAAAGAAAAGGTCTGGGGGTGGAGGGGTATAGCTCAGTACAAAGACCCTGGATTCACTTCTCAATATAGGAAAGAAGAAAAACAGGAAGAAAGGAAAGAGAAATGTTGTTCTCTTGTGTTACAGAACAACAGAAGTATTCCAAGAAAGAGTTCCCAGAATCTAGAACCCAAGGATAGGAAGCACAAAATTAAAGAGAAAAAAATTAAACTAAAAAAGCCCCTGGAAGAAAGCCACAGAGCACAGCCTTACCCTACAGATAAGCAAGATCTAATGTGGGTTCTGAAAATCCACAGGTGTTGGCATCTCTGTCAGAAAGATGGCAGCCTAACAAAGACTGTGCAGGAATTGTAGAAGAAACTTCCGTTGTGCCTGTTTAACGAAGCCTCTTCCCTCAACTATCCAGCCTGAGCATGTTCATGCTCCCTGTCACAAGCAGCTAGGGAGGCAGTGTTCCACCTTCCCTAACAAGACTGTAGGCCAAGACCTGAACCCAAACACTCATACAGGGCCATCCTCGACCCCTGTCTGATGTCCAGATCTTCCAAAGCCCAATCCTAAGAAATCAACCAAGAGGTTATAGTCTAAGATGTGATCGTCAACTTAAAATGTAAAAAAAAAAAAAAAAAAAAAGGAAAAAAAAGTGGTCTTTTGAAAATAACATAGGCAAAAGCAACACCACACCATGGAATGGGATACTGATAATTAGCAGGACACTGATAATGCAGGGATGAGAGCAAGCTGTGCCCTCTCAGTTTTTCTCTCAATCTAGAACTGCTCTGAAAAAAATTAAAATATTTAAAAATAAAATACAGAAACTTTTGGACATGTTGTTTAACATGTTCTGAATCTCAGTTTCTTCATTTATAAAATCAGAGTAGTAATATCTACCTTAATGGTATAAAATAAGTGACAACATGCTCAGGGGTTCACTTGGCATATAGAAAGCTCTCACCAAAAACAGTTAAAATTAAGGTCTAGGCACTCAAAAGGCTGAAGCAGGAAAATTGCCAGGAGTTCAAGCCCAGTTTGGACTACAGAGTAAAACCCTATTTAAAAAAAAATACACACACACACACACACACACACACACACACACACACGGGCTGGAAGTCAGAGTTATCTAAGAAGTCATATACTTACTATCTGTGTGAATTTTTTTACCATAAAAATCTTCTCTTCCTCTAAGTTCTAAAAAAAGATAAAGTACGATGTAAGCTGATTCAATGAAATAATGTAGTCAGGTATATGTACATTGCATGGCCCATAGTCCCCTCTCAATCAACAATACTTGACATCAAAAATTTTTCTTGCTTTCTTATTTTATCTCTGGAACTCTCTTTTCCTTGGATAAATCAGTTGGATTTCATATACTAGACTTCACTCTGTTGGAGGATGCATTTAACACTTGCAATCTCCCAGATATTTATTCTATTTAATTTTATCCTGAAATTTTTCTCTCTAGGCAGTTTTCCCACTTTTTCATCTTATCTTTCCTCCAAGAACACATTTCTCTTCTAAGTACTAGAAGCACATGAAAGAGAAACCAAATGTATTCCCAGGGTATCAGTTACTCTGTGGACATTAACAACAGAGTTAATACAAGAGAGAAGATTTTGAGAAAAAAATAACTGTGCTTGGGGAAAAAAGCATCATGTGTATTATAATAATATTTAAACCAGTCAATTAACCTTTTAAAAATAACTTTCATTTTAATGCTTTGAACCAGTTGTAATTTCTCTTTGCCTGTCCAGGTAGATGTATGATGTCAAGGAACCTCAGTTTGATTTAGCCACGTGAAAGTATATGTGTTTGTTTTAGAAGCTTCCTTTAAAAATCCCAACATTCATAATGGAAGAATTATCATTGTGTTTTTTAATGGATTAAGAGAATTCTGCATATGAGATAAATCATTTCTTTTTCATATCTGGCAAAAATCTCAGTTTTAGTTACAATGAGAAAAATCAGTTAAAACAGGTTTAAACTATATTAGGGGGTGAAAGACATAATACGTTTCTTAGCTTTTGGCATTAACTTATTTTTTTAAACAACTGTATTATGTATAAAGAAAATATACCAGATAAATTAAAGAGGCAGAAGTATTTGTTCCTGGACTTACTATGAGGTTATGACTTGGTGAACCCATCTTTGGCTAGAAATATCCTGAGAAGAAAGTGTATGTAATGCATGTAACTCAGAGTACCCAACCCCCACTCCCAGGACAGATGAGCCAAGAGCAGACAGTGAGCAGACAGTGAAGCTCCCCCTCTCGTTAGCCAGCTCCTCTCAGGTTCTAATGCCGCTGCTGGTCTGACAGGACGTGAAGTTCCCTTCGGCTCCCCTCCTGCTGTTGCTCACCATTTCAAAGCTGTCCTCCAAAATCTACTGCATAAAAAGTAACACACCCCCATCCTTGGTCTTCAACTAAGCCAGTCCCTGGTGTCAAAAAGGAGACTACTGATCTAACTTACCAAGTATCATATCTTAGCAGCACAGCACTGCTGGCTTGATCCTGTGTTCCCCACCATCCGGATGTCACTAGCCAAGGAAAAGGTCAGAATTCATACTTTTAGTTACAAGTCTACAGAACACTTATCTCTTTGGCACCATTATAAAGTTACTGCCCTATAAACTGAGGGTTGTCTGTAGTAGTGCAAGGACCCAGGCACACTCACCCCCAATGCATGGTCTTTCTTCTGGACTAGCCCTTCAAAATAATCATTATTATAACACATTCATAATTCAGTATGGTTATTAAGATATTAGTTTTACTTTTGAATGATGGTGATGAGACTTTTTATCAGACAAAAGCCTCCTATATACCAGACTTGTATCACTAGATTGATCAAGATTTTACATTTCATCACCTGTGATTTGAAGTACAAATTTTGAAGGTCTTTCAATAAACCCCATCATGCTTTGGTGTAAGTTAACTTCATCATGTCCCAATTACAATAGCTATATATTAAAATGTCTGTTTTACATATATTTCTAGAATGTTTCAGTTATTAAACAATACTCTTTATGTCAGAAAAAACACTCAATCTTAAATGGAAAAGGGCTCACTTGTCTCATTTTACTAGGATGTAGTGATCTACCAGCTAGTGGCTCAGGTTACTGTTTCCAGATTTCTTTTCCTTTGTAAGTAAGACTCAAGAAAAACAAACAAAAAAACTATCTTCTAGGTTTTATGCATTAAAATGAATAAACCAATGATCCTAGAGAAAGCAGTATCAGCTTAGATCACATAACCACACTTAAAGTCAGTTGTAGCAGGGTAAGATGTGCCTGTCAAGTGAATCAAAATAAAGTATCTCTGAGGGAAGGACCATTTTGCTTTAGTTTGGCTTGGTTTTGTGGCACTGGAAATTGAACCAAGGACCTTTACACTGAGCTACGTCCCCAGCACAACTTTATTTTTTTATCTTGAGACAGGCTCTTGCTAGTTTGCTAAGTTGCCCAAGCTTGGCACAAACTTGTTATCCTTCTGCTTCAACCTCCCAGAGTGCTTGGATTGCTGGCCTGCACCGTCAGGCTAGGCAGAGCCATGTTTTTGTAGGGGAGCAAGAAACTGGGCAAGGAAGCTAAGCAGTAGAGAAAGCAGCACCTATTCACTATTACGCTCTCTTGAACTTAACATACATATATCTCAAACTTAACTTACACTTTTATTTAGACAACATTACACATTGTTAACTTAAGTAAGCATAAAAAGGTAATTTTATAAGCCAAGCAGATAGTTAGCCGATAATTAAACTATTGCCTCGTAATAGTCTTATTTTGTTTTTGTGTACTTCTGGGAGCTTTGAAGTCCATGGATGAGTCCAGGATTTATTCCCCAGCTCTGACTGTCTCATAGTGATACTTCTCAAACTTATTTGCTAATGTCTCATAGAAGCCGCAAATGGTGAATTAGACAAACAGGGACCTATGGAGACAACCAAGCATCATATTTATTTGAAGATCCACCTTGCTGGCATAGGCTTGTAATCGTAGCACTCTGAGAGGCTGACGCAGAGGAGTCATAATTTGAGCACAGTGTGGGCAAATTAGTCACTTAGGCAGACCCTCTCTCAAAAATCTAAACTTAAAACATGGTCTGGTCTAGGGATGTAGCTCAGAGTGAAGGCCTGTAGCTCAACCACCAGTACTGGAAAAAAAAAAAAAAAAACCTCACATACACGGTAATTTTCCCATTTATAAGTTTAAATAAATGATAAATTTAAAATATTACCAAATTATGTTGTCATCCCAGGAATATATACTATGTCACTTTGATTTTTAAAAATCCGAGATGAATACAAGTTAGTGAATTGTTCACACACAAGAAATCTCAGATACTTAGAAGACTAAGGCAGGAGAATTCAAGTTTAAGGTCAACCTTGTATTAGTGCCAGCAATTCAATAAGACTCTGTTCTAACAGAAATAAAAAAGTAAGTAAGTTGCAAGTAGAAATTCTTTTCCACACTAGTACTAATGATTTGCTATTATGAAAACGCGTTATGTTGAACAAGGCGGAAGAGATCCCAGCCCTTAGGAGAACGGGAAGATCATAGGTTCTGGGCAACACAATGAAATACTATTACAAAAAAAAAAAAAAAAAAAAAAAAAAAAAACCAACTTCCTCCATGAGATCCTGTTTGTTGTTTGTGGCTTGTTTTGAAGGATCTGATTTTTTTTTTCTTGCATGTACCACTATGTATTCCTTCCCACTCACCCTCCATACACACACCCTTTGCTGGGGTTTGAACTCAGGGATTCACACACAGTAAAAGGAAATTTTCTTGACAAATTAGCTGCAATTTATTTTTCAAAGCTATTTTAAAACAGTGAGATGAGAGGTGCTTGCTAAATTACTACTAGTAATTCAGACAGGAAATTGTACAATGATAAACCCAGGAGAACACAGTAAAAGCAGTTTTATTTAGTTATAACAGGATTATTTTTTCTTTTCTAGTACATAGAACTCAGCTGGCTTTCAATAAAATTGGCTGATTTTTAAAAACATATTTATTTAATACTTTACCTTAGAACAAAATAATTACAATTTCAGAGAAATCTAAACTTACAAAGAGTCCTATATCTATTGAAGACACATTTTTCTATCCTTTCAAATCTATTTATGGAATGATACATTCTTCTTCTGATATTTGAACCTTGTCAGGAGCTTTGAATTCCACTTTTATTTATTGAGTTTATAAGTTTCAGATGATATCTCATTCTTAAAGCACATTCATTCTTTGTTGCCTTTAGTTCAAATGTCCTATGCCAACTTTGAATTTTAATCACTATGATAATAGAATGAGAATTTAAAGATTAAAGAATAAATTTTATACAGATAGCTTAAGTGCATAGCTTTAAAGTATCCCAATTTTACCCACTTCCTATATTTGAGATAGAGGATTGTTTTATAAGATAGCACTATGTTATTTAGAATAGTTTGTCCAGAAGAACCTATAAAAGCATACTGCTACCACCTGTAAGCTCAAATTTTGCAGGAAATCAATTTTATCTGGACAAGTATCATATCTGCCTTACCTCAAAGTAGGGATTGGAGCTATGCCAATAGATTTCCATTTTTATCTCTTTCCACCAGCCCATTGTAGAAGATTCCACATGTAGTTAGATTTGTTTTTTCTGGTTTCCTAAAGCACTTCTAAACTACTGAATTAAGTTACAGAAAATACATTTGAATGGTCAACTCCCTTATTTATTATTGTTGCCATTGTTATTGTTATTATTGAACATGAAGTTCAACTAAGTTCCATTACATTGATGTACTATAATTTTTAAAGAAATTATATTACTGAACATCTTTGTTGGTGATTATTTTCACTACTATTAGAAACCTTGTTATAGTTTAAATCTGAAGTGTCTCACATGTATTGAGGGCTTGATCTCAATGCAGCAACATTCAGAGTAGCCTAGAGATGTGGATGGGTTATGAGGATGCTCACGTCATCAATGAATTGACCCCCTGGTGAGTGTACAGAATGTGTGGGCTCTAGATAGAGGAGGCAGGCAGGTAGCTAGGGAGCAACCGAGGTTCTTACATGGTGATAAAAATGGCTCATCAACTTTTAGGTAAAAATTGCAGTGGTAGAAGGAAAGAATAGTCATGTTTTTCGAACCAACGAGTCGCCTTCTATTCTAACAATGCTTTTCTGTATCTTTTCTATAAGCCAAAAAGCAATATCTATCTTAACATTAGAAAAAATAAAGATAACAAGCAAAGCTGTTTTCTACCTTTGTATATGGGAACAAAAGTAATTTGAGAGATATCTAATAACTGCTGCATTGATGCTTCAGACATTTTTTTTCAGAATTGTTTAAGTTTGATGAAGATAATAAATAATTACAGTTTTGCTCAGATAAAGAACATAAATAGAACAAAAATAGATATTTGACTAGTTATACAAAAAATCAATACATTAATCAAAAGCAGTGTTTAGAAAAAATTTCAAGGTTTGTTTGTTTTTATTTTAAGACAGGGTCTCACTCATGTTGTCCACATAGGCCAAACTGTTCTCAAATTTGTGCAGATCTTCCTGCCTCAGTTTTCAGAGTGCTCTGATATATATGCAGACACCACCACACCAGCTTCGTTGTTTAAAGATTTTTAAGAAAGGAAGAAGTATAGTTACAAGTGAGAAGAAAGGGCTACCTATGGTGGTAATACCAGTTACTCAGGAGGCTGAGACAGAAAGATCACAAATTTAAGGCTATCCTAGACAACTAAATAAGATCCTGTCTTAAAACAAAAAGATCTAAAGAGGTAGCTCATTATTCCCTGGGTTCAATTCATAATACCATCAAACAAACAAACAAAAAGAAAGATTACTTGGGAATATTTTCTAGAGCAAATCATATATTTTATAGCAGCTAATACCCAAAATGAGATTGCAGGGCTACTTCTTGAGGACTATATGAAATACAGAAATGCAAACTTATTAGATTGGGTATAAAAAATTAGCAAAAAATTTAGAAAGACTCACTAATCTTTTTTTGAGACAGAGTCTGCTGTGGTTTGGATCTAGAGTGTCCCCTAAAAGCCTCCTGTGTTTGGATCTGGTGGGTTACCTACAGAGCTGAGTACTGCTGGGAAGTGGGGCCTGGCCGAAAGGAACAGATGACTGGGGCTTAACCCAAAGGGTGGATACACTGAGGCTTGACCTGGAAGGGTGAAGCACTAGGAGAGGACCTGGAAGAGTACATGCTAGTTTTCCATTCTTGCCTGACTTGGTTTTCATTTTCCATGCTGTGGGGAGCTGCCTATGTCTCCGCCTCTGCCTCCACTTCCACCACGTACTTCCACAGTTGCTAGCTGCTCTTGAACAGACTAAAGCCTTCTGAAACTGTGAGCTAAAATCAGTCTTTTTTCCCTTCAATTATGGATGCCTGGTGTTGAATCACAGCAATGAAAAAGTAGCTAAAACAGCCTTGCTTTGAAGTCCAGATTAGTACTAAACTCCCAATATGGCCTTAAAAATCACAGCAATCATCCTACCTCAGCCTCACAGTACTGAGATCACAGGCATTCACCACCGTGTCCAGCTGATGTGGTGCTAGAAATCAAACCTAGGGCCTTATGCTTGCTAGGCAAGAGCTGTAACTGCTGAGCTATGACCCCCACCCTCAAAATAGTTGCTAATTTAATGGGAAAATGAACTGTATTAAACTAGAAATGGAAGGAAAAACTTCACAGATGTGCTCATCTTTCATAATCATGAAACTTTAAGGAAGGAATTGCGAGGAGGTGAAAGCAGATTTGTGACTCACTAATACTGAGGCAGAAGCAAAAGTGCTTTAGAACTCAAAAGTGTGAACAAAAGAAAAGCTTAAACTTAACGTAATTTGGGGGCAATTTGGAAAGCCGTTACCACAGTTTTAAGGAAGAACATCTTTAAAATTAAGATTGAGGAAGTCAAAGTAAAGTAAGTAGAGTAATTGTTCCGAAATGATTCTTTCAAAAATTCATCTAATGACTGAACAGTATGCAAGATGCTGTTCCAAATTCAGGTGGAATCAAATAAAAAAGAGAGAGAGAGAGAGAAATGACAATGCTATTCAAGAAACTAAAGGAACAAGTGGGGGAGAGTGGCACATGCCTGTAGCCTGGGGGGCTGAGGCGACCCTGGGCTACCTGGTGAGTTCAGGATCAGCATGAATTACAGAGCAAGACCCTGTTGCAGGAAAAAAATCCACTAAGTTGAAAAACGTTTTGAAAATTAAATTCAGATCAAACAATTCAAAAGGCTGAAGAAATATCAAATGAAAGTTAAAAAGTCTTTGCCTCTATAGTATCAAAAAAAATCTACCTAAAGACTCTGCATTGTATTGGTAATGAAGCACGGACATTTTTCAATAATTTTTGTACAAGAGAGCAAAATATGAGAATTGTCCTCCAAGTCTAATCTGGCCAAACCATGTACAATAGCCTAAGGGAAGAAGAAATTACAAGACAGATTACAAACCATGTATGGTGGTACAAACCTGTAATCTCAGCTATTCGAGATGCAAACCCAGGAGTATTAAATGTTTGAGGACAGGCTGGACAACTTTCAAAAAAATTTTTAAGAAAGTACTGAGGATGTAGCTCAGTGAAACAGGGTTTGCTTAGCATATTTTAACCCAAAGCATGCGTTAAAACTCCAGTCTACAAAAGAAGGGGAAGATTATAATTGTGCAATAAGAAGAAATGAAACTAAAACTAAAGTAATATTAGTAGTGAAGTATCATAGTTCACATTCATTGCTGGGAAAGGATATCCAACATCCATAAATTGAGGAAAGAAAGATTTATTTTAGTTTACAGTGTCAGAAGGTCACAGCCCATACATAGGAGGCTGGCAGTGTCTTTGAAGAATTTAGTTGAGGATAAATAAATTTTTGTGCGTTAAAAATTGTTATTAATACAAGTTCACATTTACTTGCTAAGAGGAAATCCTATGACATGTACAATAAGGGCAGCTTTCATAAAGGAGTGTGTATAGACATGTCACTCAAGATACTAACTTTCAAAAAGAAAATTGGTAATTAAGTCAAGACACAGTTAGTTATTCAAGTAGAAGTTGGGTCAAACAAGCAATGACAGCTTCTCTTCTTTTCCAAACAGAAGTTATTTTAAACGCCTTATACATATATTTATCTAAGTACTATGACTAAGAATCTAGTTTTAATTGAAGAAAAAGAATAGGAAGAAGAAATAAAAAGAACAGGAAAAAACAATGAAGAAGTAGGAAGAGGAAGAGGTGGCAAAAAACAACAAAAAAAATTTTGAGGGGTTTGTAGGGAAGCATTGCCTGCTGGGAAACAGTATCTTGACAGAAAATGTGGAGGAAGCAGGCAGAACCCTCTATCAGTATAGCACATTCCATGCACTTCTGGCTTGAAAGAGACAGGGGTAAGGTAACAGGGATAGGAAAATTTCCCCTTTATACAGAAAAATCATATTTGGTGAATATCTTCAAAATTCTAGAAATTGGCCCAGGAGCTAAACATATCACTCTACTCTAGAGCTATGGCTGGGGAAAAGAAATTCTTAAAAATGGATGCAAGAGAGAAAAGTCACACTCCTTTAGTAAACACCAAGTCTGAAGCATCAGATTCTCTTGGTGACTTTCTGATCTCACTTCCCTTAGTCTCTTTTTCTCTCTGATAGGTTCTTGCTCTGAGTCTCTTTCCTAGTAGAGAGGGATTTGGGAAGTAGCCCTTATGTATAAGACCCTTGTGTCAAGTTGATATGACAGTGTATTATGGTTCCATCAAGTCGAATTACTATTTTCTCTTTCTAGTAGGTGTGAATAAAAAGTCAGTAGCTCTGTCCCTACTCCAAGTAGCACAAAGGTAAAGGCTCAGATATATTCAAGACACATCTCCTCCAATAATCCACGTCTGTGGCAGAAGAAGGTCTGCCTCTGCCCTAAGACATGGTGACCTAACAGCAGGAAAGCAAAGCTACCACAGTCTCAGGCATGACCATTTATGCTTACATCCAACTGCAATGAGCCTATGTATGTTAAGTTGGCAGAGACCCTTTGTGCTAAACACCATGTAATCCTAATTAAAACTGAAGGCAACAAGAAATTGGATGAATGGTCAGGTCTGTGTAAAACTAACTAAGGTAGAAACTCAGGTAAAATGGTTGGTGCGCAAGTGTCAGTGACTAAGGAGTAAGCTGAAAAAAAAAAATCACACATCAAGGAAGTTATCAAAGCATGCATTAAAGGCAAGAAATGAAGAAATGCAAAAAAAATGGCTTATGTCAAAAAGAAAAAGTGGATAATTCTGATTGTGACTGGTAGCTTTTCTGTTATCATAGGAAGAGCTGAGCTCTGGTTGATGTTGATGCTATGAATCACAGAACAAAGGTGAAATTAAAAAAAAACTTGTATCTTCATAACATTGCTCAGTTGCTGAATCAACCAACTCTAGAGACTATTCCATGTTTAATTCCCTTTTCATATGAGATAATAAGTTTCCAAATTGTTCAACACAGCTTCGATTTGCATTTTTAGTGACTTAAGGTCAAAAACATCCTAATGAAAACACCCTGAATTTTGTAGTAGGTGTCTGATTGTGACAAGGGCTATGTAGTGAACTATCTGTGCTTAGTAAATAGGTCACCAAAGAGTCAGGCCTGTCATTTAGACACATTAGAAAGGTATCGTAAGGAGGTAGGACCAGTGTAGTTTCTTCTGTCTGAGTCATCTTCCAGATAATGAATATAGCATAGTGCCTAACACAGGGTGTTAGAACCCCGGCTCTACCACTGAGTAATTGTGTGGCCCTGAGCAAGCGCCTTAGGTTCTTTAGGTCCTTATTTTCTTCCAATGGAAGATAATCATAGTACTTAACTCTCTGAGGGTTTTTTATCAGAATTGAATGAAGTGATGCATATGTATTAGTGTACTAATTAGGATTTATTTCAGCTATAAGTAGCAAACAAAATAAATAATAAAAACTGTGACTTAAACAAGATTTTTTTTCCACTCTCACATTGAAGAATTCACAGATTTAGGGAACTCAGGATTTTTTTTTTTTTTATCTTGTTGGCTCAACGTCAATTTCCACCTATGGTAAACAGTGGTTCCTGGAAATCAAGCCATTCAATCACCTATCCAAACACGTGAACAAAAATGGGAAAGAAACAGTGTGACTTTTTAAGAACATTCTCTGGAAACTCACACAAACAATACTTTTGCAAGTATATCCATGTAAATCAAGAGATTTATTAAACAAGGAAAAGAGCCTCCAACTATTACAACAACATGTGAAGTCTGAGCACTGTGATGTGGAGCAGTGTCTGCATCGGGGCACAGAAGTTGCTCTTGTTACAATCTCTATTTCTCTTCACCCCAAGAGAATATTCTCTCTCTACCACCCAAGACCCAACTCCCAAGCTAAACTTCTGTCAAAATCCCACCCTGACTGTTAGGGCTCTGAACGATCCATTTAAAGAAAGTGTTATTGAGATAGCACTCAAAATAAAAAACCCAATTCCTGCTCTCCAAAATTTTACAGTTGGGACTTCTTGTCAAGATGGCAGCTGAGTCACAGAGCTACATAATGTCTCCTCATGGAGCCACATAAAAATTGAGAATATAATCAAAAACTGCCTGTTCAATGTAGCTAGGACAGGGAGGAGCACCCCAACAATGAAAGAAGACCAGAGGAAGATCAGAAATCCAGAAGGAACATCAGAAGTGGGGAAAAAACAGCAGCCTAAAAAGACACCACGGGCCAACAGAAAATGGCTGGGAGCCACCAGCATCCACAGACAGAGGAAAGCCCAGCCAGACCTGAAACCTCTGACCCAGCTAGGAAAGGAAAGAATGCTCCAGAAACTGAAAGGAGGCCATGGGAAAGTCAGAAATCCCAAAGACATATCAGAAGGGGAGAAAAACAGCATCAGACTGAGCTTGGCCCTGAGCAGCCAGCATCCACAACGGAGGAAAGCCTGGAAACTGAAACCTCGGACCAAGGTAAGTGCAGATACCAGAGAAGTGGGAACTGACAGCAGCTGGAAGCCCCAGCCTCCAAAAAACAAGCCTTTGGGTAGTGCATACTACAAATGCAATGTGAGCTCCCCCTAGAAAAGGCCCTCTAGAACCAATATCAGAAGCAGTAGTCAGCAGTCATAATTGGCAATGATGAAAGCAGGAGCCATTTTTTAAAAAAAAGCCCAAGACTGAACTAGTTAGAGCAAAAGAAAGCTCAGAAGAGCACATCAGGGTGTTTTGGGGTCAATCTTAAACAGTGCTTATGAAGAAACTGGCACTGGAAAGGAAAGGCTGTGGATTGCTAGAGTGGCTCATGTGTATTGGGAACACCTCAGAGGGTAGAGAGCCCCACTCTCAGGGGAGAGAAGCCAGAACAGGCAAGAGAGCTCTGCTGAGTGGCCTGGGGTGATTAAGACACCTCAGAGACCATTGGCTATCAGATCCTCCCTCACTGCCTACTCCTAGCACAGAACTCAGAGGAATTTCGGCTCCCCCACACACCCATACATTTATTCAAAGAAACCTCTCACAAGGCCTTTAAAGTGAAGTCCCTCAACAGCAGAAACATGGGAAGAAGACAAAGCAACAGGACACACAGAGATACCTGAGACCCCAGAAACTAATGTCATTGGCCCTAAAATAGTGGAATGTACAGGGAAAGAAGTAAAAAAGCAAATAAACAAGTTGAATGACCAATTCAAACAAGATATTCTCAAAAAAAAAAAAATTCAAGCAATGATCAGCAGACTTAAAGAGGAACTTACTGAACAAATAGTGGTCCTGATGGAGACAAAGTTCACTGAGCACATGGAAGCCACAAATAAAAAGTTGTCTAAGGTAAATAAGGAAATGCTAGATATGAATGAACATTTTGATAGAAAAGTGGAAATTTGAAAGGAAATCTACTTGAAATTCAGGATATGAAAAATACATTTAAAAGCAAGGGAAGGCGACTCAACACTGTGAGGACAGAATTTCAGACCTTGAAGACAAGGCTGAGGAAACAAATGCCATAATCAGGCACAACTCCAAAATTAGAAAGGAACAAAGTAGCTGGATACAACTGCTCATGGATGATTCAGAAAGAAACAATTTCAGAATTATGTGTAGGAGAAAAAGCAGAAGACAGCACCAAAGGTATAAAGAATTTATTCACTGAAATAATGTAAGAAAATTTCCGAAATCTAGAAAAAGAAATAAATTTTCAGGTACAAAAAGTTTATAGAACACAAAATAACCTCAACTGGCAACAAGACTTGCTACAATATATCATAATCAAAACCTCACAAATGCAACATAAACAGAGAATATTAAAAGAAACACAAGAAAAACAGACATTATTCTACCAAGGCAAACATATTTGAATTACCACAGATTTCTCAAACTTGAAAGGTCAAGAGAGTCTGGAGTTTTCAAGCTTTAAAAGACGGCAAATGTCAACCCAGGTTGTTATATCCAGCAAAACTATCCCTGAAAATTGAAGGAAAAGTTAAAAATTTTCATGACCAAGAATCCCTAACCTAATTTACAGCCTAGCATTGCAGAAAATGCTTGAATCTGAGACATGTACAAGACAAGCAGTACCAAAAACATGGAGGAAAGGAAACAACTAAAGAGAAAGTATAATAAAAAAAATTGATTGGTATTTGAATCATTTGATTGGTATCCTTCTAAAACAGTACCAACTGTCTCATAAAATCTGTGAAGCTTCCTCCATAATTATTTTTAATAATATATTAGTTTGCAAAACTTAATAATTGTATTCAATCTAGAGAATTGGTATAAAATCTTTTTTAAATATGTATTCAAGAATTTGTGGACGGGTAGGTAGATAAAATGACAAACCAAATCTGGCAAAATGTTAGTAATTAGTGAAATTGAGTAAATTATTAAAGTTTAAAAATCTGAAATAACTAAGCATGCCACTATATTGCTATAAGTGTTACATACTTATGTGATATAGATTTGTTCATTAAGTGTAACAATTAGATATAGACTCAAGTTCATTTAATGTGGAAATTCACTTAGTCTTGGGTTTAAGTTTATCCTAAGAAAACTGATTGATGTAATGAAAACCTGAATGTCCTTTGAATGCACAAACATTTACCTTTCAGTATTCAGCTAAGGAATTTGAAATTTAACTTCTCTTTTTCTTTCTCATATTTTCTAGCCTCGTGAATTTCATTGTCATAATTCTTTTCTTATGTGGACTGATAGGTGAGGCCATGTCAAAGAATCTCAACAAAGGTAGAGTAAGATACAGAAAAAAAAAAGAGAACTTTTGGCAAATCACCCCAATACAGGGGTCTGCTGGACTCAGAGAAGAGGCATCAGGATATGGCCACTGTAGCCCATTCTAGGGGTGGGAAGCTGAGATAAAGAGTGGTGATTTGAATGGTAAAGTGAGTCAGATGCAGAAGATTAAATATGTTAAATATCACATGATTTCTCTGATTTGGGAAACCCAGAACACAGGCATTCTATAGAACCAAATGGTGTGATAGTGGGAGATATGGGGGTAATGGGGAGGACCTGGAAGGCCCAAAATGGGGAGATTGATGTCATATGTATGTGCACAAAATACTCAAGTTCAGTGTGTGTGTGTGTGTGTGTGTGTGTGTTTGTGTGTGTAAATGTTGGGGGAAAATCATTTTAAAAAATTTACAGCTGGCTGGATGGAGCACTAGAACAGGCCTATAATCCCAGCTACTTAGGAAGCTCGGAAGGGCTGGAAGTACAGTTCATATAAGGCACTTGCCTAGTAGGTTCAAGCCCGTGGGTTCATGTAAAAAAAAGCAGAAGTGGTGGGGGAATTTTACTGTTATGTAAAAGATGCTATTGTCAAGCTATTGGAGTATAAATCTGTGCATGCCTGGCTCATAGGATATGCTCAGAGAATCTTTGCAATTATTGTTCTTGTGGTTAACGGCCTGCACTTTGGAGACAGAAAGACCTGAGCTTGAATTACTAGTCAACTGCTTAATTACTGTGTGATCTTGGGCAAGCCACTGAAATTCTCTGCGCAGTAACCATATTTCCACTCTTTGACAGCTGCATTCAACTCTCATTTCATGCATTACAAGACAGAACACTGTATATTAGGATTCCTTTCAGAAATTGACATTTTAGTTGCCACAGCACTCTAAGAAATTATTGTCCAGTGTGTGACTTCTAAACACCACTATATGAGAAAATGTTTGTCTGATCTTCTTTATTAATACCAAAAACATGCCTGGTGTGGTAGTAGTAGAAGTCTCAATAGCTCAGAAAGTGACAAAGAATGGATTGGAAAATACATAGAATATCTTTGTTCAGATTTACTTATTTTCAACTAATATTGTGATCACGTGTCCTGGAAATCTAAAAGTAGCTTTTTCACAAAACCAAATCTCTGAAACAAGAAATAGAAAAGTTGGTAAAAACATGTTTTAAACTTGCTGCTTTGCCCACAGTTAGCTGGTAAGTCAAGTCAACCATAAAGGAAGATTTAGTTGAATAGGCTTGCAGAAGAGTCATTGGTTTCACCATGAGAAATTTAATGATAAATCGATGTTTCCTGTAAAAATATGAGTTTGGTAGGATGAGAAAGAAAAGAAAAGGAGGAGGGGAAGGAAAAGGAAGAAAGAAAGGGAAGAGAGCTGTACCTTTTCTATATTTATAAGGAACTTGAGAAGAACGTCTCCTCCAGCAGAGGGAGGAAAGCTAGAGGAACACATAGTCACTCTCACCTCTCAGATGGGTAGAAGTTGAGCAGTTACAGGAAATCTGATCATCTGGAAGGAGTTTGGTCTAAGTTGCCCGATGTTTATCATTTCTTTCCGCCACAACTGGCTAAGTTAAAGACAAATATAACAATCTGTGGATTAGGTGGCCTACTTCAGGAAATGTGATTTTACCTACAGCATCTTTTGCCACAAAGTTTTTTCATCATTACTCAAAGCCTAAGCATCTAAAAAGATTTGCAAATATTTACAAAGAAAAATAGCATTCAAGAACCTAAGCTCCTTAGGTTACTGGAATTCCTCAGCACTTGATGCTGCATTAGAGCCTCCCTAATCAAAAGAGCACATTGCATTCCCTTGGCTCATTCCTCACAGTCTGTTCCTCGTTTGTTATTGTGGCCTGTCTGCGTGGATCTTATTGTAAAATGCAAAGAACAATATTAGAGAGCTAATGTTTCACAAAGAACATCCTAGAAGTCATGAAACTATAAAACAGAAAGTTTTCAAGCCCTCTAATATATTCAAGGAAATAAAAGATCTGGGGAAAATATTCTGAATGCATTCCTATTGGTTATGATGCATTTGTTTAGTAATAGCACCAAATCTGATTGGAATAGCTCAAACAAACAAACAACAAAAACCCCAAAAAGTGAGTACAGAATCAATATTGACTTCAGTTATGATTTGTCCTGCAAAACCACCATGCACCTCTTTCTCTGGTCTCTCAGCTCTGCTTTCTTCCTGTTCTAGCTTCGGTCTCTGTCTGGCTTCCATTGCAACTGAAAATCTTGTAGCAGTTCCAGACTTCACATTCTCATGCCACATTATCTGAAAGAAATGAGAAGATTTCTCTCAATTGTCCTTTTAAATAAAGTGGTGGGTATGCCTCAAGAAACTTCCCTTTAAGATCTCATTTCATGTACATAAGGGGAATAGGAAATCCCAGGCCCACTCTTAACCAAGGCAACCTATAAGGGAAGACCCTATCTCTAAAAACAAGAACAACAACAACAACAACAACAAAAAATGCTTACTGCCTTATTTCCATCTCCTTTAATCAATTTCCAATACTCAAGCTAAAATATTTTCTTAAAAATATAAAGATAAACATCTTATCATACCTCTACTCAAAAATCTTCAGGCTGGAGATGTAACTCAGTGGTACAGTATTTGCCCAGCATGTGCCATAATGGAGTGGTTGGGTGAGGTGGGGGTAGGGGGGTAGTACAGTCAGAAGGCGACTTTACTGGATTATTGAGACAATAAGTGAAATAATATATCAAAAGTACTTAATACCTCTCATATAGAAATTTTCCTATAAATGCAATCTATGATTATTTAAAAATTACAGTTAATATTGATGTTTTGTGTATATTAACACTCAGGGGTTTAAAAAATGGCCACAGTTGTTTTTAAGAGTCATTGGATAATTTATTAGTGTTACAACTGTTATTTTAATAGAAAAAAGATCAGAAAGCCACTCATTTGCAATTTATATATGTATGCATGTGTAAATTGAATAGGGCTGAGAGTGTAACTCAGTGGTTGAGCTGTGTCTAGTACAAAGAAGGCACTGGGTTTGATCCCCAGAACCACAAAAGAAAACCAGATTGATATGAATAATTTATTATTTGCAATAATGCACGTATAAATATCAGTCCATGATTAGCTCCCACGTGAGATGAAGTCAGTAGTGACAAGATCTTGGATTGTAACACCAGGCAGGCTTAGAATCAGGTCCTTTCTCCACTTAAGCAAGGATGGGCATACCTTCAGCACTCTGAGATTAAAAGGCAGAACACATATAAAAATATCCCATGCCTGTCACAGAGGAAACACTCAGTAAATGACAATCACTTATAGACATTATTATTGTCAGAGAAACCTAAAATTTATTATGTCTAAACAAGCACAGATTTGAACACTAGAAGTTAATCTGTGAACACATAGGTTGATAAATGGCCTAAGATCAAAGCTGGACTGAATTCTGCATCGACTACCTGATGGTAATGGGCTGGTAAAGGGCCAGAAGCAAGGATAGTTCAGAAAAGGTCTGTCTTAGTTACTTTCTTGTTATTCAATACCCAACAAACACAAATTAGGGAGGAAAAGTTTATTGTAGTTCACAGTTTCAGAAGGTCTCAGTCCATTCACGGGTGTGAAGCTAGGAAATGGTGGAATCACATGGCAAGGATACAGCAGGTCTGGGGCCAGAGCCAGAGATCTGGAGACAGAGATCCTCACAGATGGCCCCTTCCAGCCAGGACACACCTCCCGATAGTACTCGAATCCATATGTACATGAGGCTTCTGGGGATACTCAGACCCAAACCATGACAAGGTCCAGCTCCGGTGAACCAATCCAAGGTAAGTAAGGAAAAAGGTGGCGGTGAGTCCCAGGGAGTCAAACCAAGCAGACCCTGAGCATTACTTCCACATCAGCAGACTCTGATTTTGATCGGAGCAATACTGAAAGTATTAGCTCACAAGTTTTTTTTTTAATGGTCTGGATGATACTCTGGATTTATTCTGATCAACAAGAACCTTCTGGGTTTTATAGAGGTCACAAAAACCTCAGGGGAGAAACAAGGTCACCATGACATTCTTAATAGCAAAATGGTCAACTCTGCTCTCCAAATGACATGAAAAAGTGTTTCAAAATTCTATAAATAAATAAATTCAGTAATATAATAATACCACTAAGGGAAGGGGGGTAAAATGGGGTGGAGAAAGAAAATAGGATTTGTGTTTATTCACATTAATAAGTATGTGTTGAGAGTCCTCAGGACAGAGTGGAAAAGCTTGTGCAATGCTGTAGAGAGCCTAAGAGGGGGAAGCAAGCAGACCGGAAAGCAAGCAGACAAAGTCTTACTGCCATAAAGAGATACCGTGACCTCAGTAAATGGTCTAATCTCTCAGCTTTGCAGGAGTGACCTACAAAAATAGGAATAATAATAAAGCAAATTCTGATTATCATGACAATATAAAAGGATATAAGACATACACACAGTACTCGCCCATCATAATGGGCAAACAAGCATAAGGCTACCTAAAATTCATGACAGAATTTGAAAATGAAATATTGAAGGTACAGATCTGTTTCTATAGGAAATATGAACTGGACTGATTCTGATTTGAGGATCCAGTCTTCATGAAAGACAGAGCATCTGAGTTTGGCCTTAAAGTAAGAATTAGGGTTATAACAAAGAAAGTGAAGGAGAGAGAGAGAACAAGACGTCAGTAACGCTCTATGTATTATCAAGACCTATATTTTCGCAGGCCTTAATTTCCACATTTAACATCTTTTCTAAAGTCTTCAAAATCTCTAAAGTTGATAGGGAGACTATTTTTTTCATTTTATTTTTATTTTTTGGTAATATATGAATTGTACACACTTCAAATATTTTCCATAAACATTATCTATCTAACCCTTATGGCACTAGCACATCAGAACGTCTTACTCCTGTTCAATTATAATTTGGTACCATTGGTTAGTTGCACATGTTAAAACAAATAGAGGTCAGTGTGACATTTTGATCAGTCTATACTGATCAAATCAGGGTCATTAGCATTTCCCTTTCCTTATAACTTCTTTAGAGCTTTTGACTTCTTCTCTTCTGATCTTTATGAGATACATAATAGATTCTTGTGAACTATAGTCATCTTGCTCACCTTATAGAACACCAGGCCTTATTCCTTTCTCTGTGTTCTGGCGACCATGACCCAGCATCGCTTTTTTTGCAGCCCTCCATCTCTCCCTTCCTGTAGTGATCACTGTTTTACTACATTTAGGTTGACTTTTTTTTTTTACTTCCACACATGAGGAAAAACAAGCATTTCTTGTTCTGTGTTTGATCACCCACTCTAGTACAGACAAAGAAATTGGGTGAGTGACTTCCTTAGTTAACAAGGATGCGCCAAATCAGAATTGACTAGCCAGTGCTCTCTCCACTCTGTCAAGCTTTCCTCCCAAGAACTTGGGAGCCACAGAAGTGCCTTGTCTCACAGGACTTTCATTGTAAGGTCAAATTGTTTGACTTACTTGGTTTTGTGGGCAGATGATATGAACAGGCAGAATGGAAATTCGAAGTTTGGCAGCAGTCTATGCATATTCTGTCTTAGTTACTTTTTTGTTGCTGTGACTCAATACCCGGCACCCACAAACTTAGGAAAGGAAAGGTTTATTTTAGCTCACAGTCTCGAAGGTCACAGTCCATTCAGAGGTGGCCGGCAACAATCGAAGTACATGGCAGAGAGAGAGGTGGAGGCATCTTCCCCGGACAAACAGGAAGCCAAGCTGAGGCTAGTTGAGACTAGTCCCCCATCCTCCAGGAAGGCAGGTGCAGCTCATGTATCCTTTCAGGTCTCCGCCCAGTAACCAGTCCCTCCTGCATCCAGGTGTGGCCACTACACTCCGTTAATCCTAACTTACCTGCAATCCACCCCTCGAGACCAGACCCCAATCCACCAACATCATATGGTTCCATTAAAATACATGAGACTTTTGGGGGACACTCCAGATCCTAACCAGAACATACGCACAGGCAAGAAATTTCCTAGCTGGTTCTAGACAGTCAAGAAAAGAACCTTCAACATGAAATCCAATCCAAACACACTTACAGCAGGATGTGGTGGCATTGGCCTGTAATTTCAGCACTCTGGGAGGCTGAGACAGGAGGAAAACCACAAGTTTGAGCTCAGCCTCAGCATCTTAGCGATGTAGCAAGACCCCGTCTCAAAAATCTAAAATAAAAATGGACTGAGGATGTAGGTCAGTGTAAATGCCGTGGGGTTAATTACTCAATATCATAAAAATAAGCAAATAATAAAATAATGTATAAAAATTAAACATATTTGTAAAGCTGTGGGTAAATTAACAGTTTGTAAGAAATGGATGTATAATTGTCAGTGAATCCTAAACATCATGTAAGCTTCAGAGTTATATATCCTATAAAAAAAATGTTCTGTTTGGCTATATTACCAGAAAATTAATATTCAGAACAAAATTGGGGGAGGCGGGACAGGCTGTGAGTATATCTCAGTGGTAGTGCTCTTGACGAGCAAGTGAGAGGCCCTCAGTTTAATCATAACCACTGCAAAATAAAACAAAACAAATATTAGTCAGGAGGCTGAGGTAGGAAGATTCCAAGTTCCAAATCAGCCTGTGCAACTTAACAAGACTCAATAGTAAAGGAAAAAAAAAAAAAAGACAGGGCTTGGTAATGTGGCTAAGTGGCTCAGGTGTGGAGCAGCACTGGTTTCAACCCCAGTACTGTAATAATAAATAATATAAGTAAGCACAGGGTAGACCAGCATGCTGCCGACATCACCCTATCATTTCCAGGGATAAGCTTTAAAGAGGACACTCTCCATGAGTTGTAAAGGTAAAAAACAAATCAATAAGAATTTTTAAGGGTCTTTTAAAAAGCCCGTATGAAGATTATATTGAGAGAACTGGAAATTTAAAAGGACTTAGAAAAGGGAGGTAGATAAATTCCACAGGGCAGAATGACGAGTAGTTGTGAGCTGGCAGAATTTGACCAAATACAGACATTTTTTTTTTTTTCCTAACTTAAGTGCCATCATAAAGCACAAAGCTTGGTGCACCAGTGCACAAGAAAGACCTGAAGGTCTGTGTTAAGGTGCATGGCTGCAAGTTGCTGTGTTGGAAAACAGGTTTGACTTCGTTTTGAGATCTCTAAGAACTTTTTGAGGTTTGCTTGTTGATTTGTTTTGTTTTGCGTTAGCACTAGGAATTAAGTAAACTCTACAACTTAGTGCCTCCCCCAGCCTGAGTTTTTAACTGTAGTCACACATTTGCACATACAATTATTTTTATGAACTTTCAGCAAACTAAGAATAAACATGAACACAAATAATGGTTCTCATGAAGAAATAAACTGTACTATAGCTAACTTATTCAAAATATACTGAGTTGTGCTTATTTCTTCTCAATTCATTAATATAAAGCTTATTTTACAAATAGGAAGAAAGGTGGCTCTATGTGTTGACAATAATTTATAAACCACCATTTCTCATTATTTGTAACTTAAATAACTTACACTGGTGGGAATTTTAGTTACTTTTTATTCCTTCTGTAGGTCTTGCAAAGTTATTTTCTAAGCAATTTATCAATGTTAAATTACTAAATGTACAGTAATACAATATCAAAGAGTCATCATGCAAAGCTTCCTATACCTTATAATTTATATGAGCTTTAAGGGAGAAATAAACATGACATTGTACTTTTTTGGGAAAAGCTTTTGGAAATAAAACTTCTTAAATTCTCTGCCCATTTGTTTATTCTCAAAAAACATTTGGGAGGTAAATTGCTACAAGTTGTTAAATTTTAATTCTTAAGTCACCTTATGTTTACCCCCCCCAAAAAAAAACCCTTAGAGATCTCTTTCTTAAAGCAATTTTTTTCTCACTTGTTTTCTTCTACACACTTGCCTAAGTTAATGCTTACATGATTTATCACATCTTGAACTGTGAAGAATTCCACTATATAAAAAATGCCTATGCATTAGTCATCAGTTAATATGCATGATAAAATCAATCATAGTATTTACTATGCTGCTAATTGGAGGCTTTTATGAGCTAGTAGGTCTGTATTTAAAAAATAACGTGATATCATTCTGTAGCACCTAGATTAGGCCTTACATATCCATTGAGGTATGTTCAAATTAGACTTAACACATGTCTAACTGTATTCTTATTCTCTGTAAATTGCTAACTCAAGTGAATTATAAGTCATAATTTTAATCACACACCGTCTTTAACCAAAAATGCAAAACAAATTTATGAAGCACAGAACACATACGAATTTCTTTTCATTCATAAAAGAAATACAAAGAAGTAAAATTAATGGAGATCTTTCAATGAATTTATGAAACAGTTGATGTAATACGGTGCAGGCATATTAAGAATGCTATAAAATATTTTATAATAAAAGCAAAATAAGTAACCAATCATAACTAATATCAAAATTATTTTTGACAAAATCATATTATGCAATATTTTCTCATCTCCTTTGTCACAGGTTCTTCTCTTTGGTCAAATGATTCAAAGACAAGATAATATGTAAACCTTAGATCCATATGTTTGCCATTTAGTGTTGATATATCATTCCTAGGAGGCACTTGTTGATTACCAGGCCTGATTTTGGTATGATTTCATTACTCATACTTTAAACATCTTTTACAGTACAGTAGAAAATATGTCAAAATATGAAAAAGAAATTATCACTTGACTTCGAAAAATCGTGGTCAGTTTGTCTTTTTTTTTTCAAGTGGGCACATTCTGTTCAGGTTGTATTTATATTTAGGGAGATCTCTTCCTCTGCAGCACCTCAAAGATTAATTTTATTTATTTTGTTTCACTTGCCAATTACGCATACTATACAGAAGGGTCAGACTCAGCTGTTCTGAAACCAGAGTGGCTTCTGTTATAACACTGTCCAACTGACATAAAAATAATTAATACTTTTATATCAAATTTTAACATGTGAAAGAGTTGTAAGAAAATATTTCTTCTGTGCTAAATGGAAACATAGGTATTCGTTTGGTTCGTTGGTTTTGATTTTGTTTTTGGTGATGACAGAGTCTGAATCCATAGCTTCATGCAAGGTAGACAAGCTCTCTACCACAGAGCTACGTCACCAGCCCACAGTTTCTCTTAGTGTAATGAATTCTTATGCTAGAGAAATCGATAGGTTATTCAACATCAGTGAAATTAACATAACTTAACATTGATGCTGTCAGGCCCAATGGCAGAGGCCTGTAATCATAGTCCTGTAGGAGGCTGAGGCAGGAGGATTACCCATTATTAGAGATTATAAACACTGACTCTTTTTATAATGTATATGTCCTAATACCTATTTAAAATCAAGGACGCTGACCAAGATTTTTTATTTTAAATGTCTTATGTTCACTCCTTGTAAAAACCTGATTTCTTTTACTAAAGAATATGCACTAATCATTTCTTAAAATGCTATCTAGCCAATATTCTGATTTAAAATGTTATATACCAGAAATTAAAGAAGATTAAGGGTAACAAAAATTTCAACTTGCTGAGTAGATTACTGGCCCAAAGGCCAATCCAAAAGGAACTCACAATACTATGTGGCCAGTGATGAGAAAACCACAGGAAAAACAGTCAGCAAAAGATGGCATCATCTGAAACACCGGCATCCTTATAGATTATGATAAAATGTTACAATGGAAAACGAAATTCTAAGAAACGGAAATCCAAAGTAGTGTTCCCAAAAGAGTTCTAGCAAAATTCGAGTTGAAAGGTAGAAATGAGTTCTGTTTTAGGATCCTAGATAATGACATTAACACAGTCAAGAGAGCAAAAACTCTTCAGGATATCATAGCTTAATTGAAGATGCCTTTAAAATATTTAATTTTCTTTTTGTGTGTGGGTGGTAAAGTTGCTCAAATACAGGGCCTTGTGAAAACTAGGTGAATGGCCTACTACTGTGCCACCTCTCCAGTACCCCTTTTTAAAAATTTTTTGAAATAGGTTCTTGGTTAGGCTGGCTTTGAACTTGCAAGGCTCCTGCTTCAGCCCTATGTACCTGAGATTACAGACAAGTACTATCACACCAAGCTGCCTTATTTTCCATTCCCCATTCTACTCCCTTATTCTTCTCTATTTGCCAAATTCCTAAAGAGTGTTTGCCTTTTCAATGGAAAGCTGCATGAAGAGAATGTGTTTAGCATAAATCAATTAAGTATCTGAGTCTTTAAAAGAATCTTGGCTGGGAACAAAGATGCATCAATTTATGATGCTTGAACCAGGTCACGAATACTCCATCTTCCACAGAACTATCACTTGTATTTCTAAATATGTTATGGTTTGTCTTAAACAAAACTTATTTGAAGGCCTCATTCTTTAATATACCAGTGTGGGAGGTGGGGCCTTCCAGGACATGTGTGGGTCAGAGGAGCAGAGCCCTTATGAATACAAGAATGTCATCTCCAAGGAGCAAGTTCTCACTTTTGAGGGACTAATAGATTATTGTCTTAGTTACTTTCTCATCACTGTGACTCAATGCCTGAAATCCACAAATTAGGGAGGAAAGATTAATTGTAGCTTACAGTTTCAGGTCTCAGTTCATTCATGGGAGGGTGGCTGGAAAATGGCGGAATCACACGGTGGGGCTACAGGTAGAGCTACAGAGCTGCCTAGGAGACAGTGATTCTCACAGCATATTGGAACAGAAAGAGACTGGGAGGAGGAACAGAACCAGCACACACCCCTCCAGGTCAATCCCCAAGCATCTCTCCTTTCCAGCCAGAAACCTACCTCCCAACTCTACAGAGTATCCATAGGAATATGAGGCTTTGGGGGACACTCCAGACCCAAACCACCACAATTACCATTATTGTTGCTGTTAAGCAAGGTTACTCCTCATATTTTATTTCATAAATATATCTTTATTTTTCTGCTTTTTACCTTTAGTTGAAGCTATAAAAGCTTCTCACCAAGTAAATGAAGCTGAACAAATGGCAGCCGCCAGACCTTTGAATCAAAATGAACCTTTTTTCTTTATAAATGTTCTAGTCTTGGCCATTCTGTTACAGTAACAAAAAACAGTTTACAAAAATACATGCAACGAACCATCTAGTATATGTATAAACCTTGCTAATAGTGCTGGCACAAGCAGACTCTCTAAGAATGTAAATTATATAAATGTGCCTAGAGATTTTTCTTTACCTAGAAATTTAGAGTTTCACTTATAAAAAATATACAAACTCCTAAATACATATTAAATATCTTCCATGTGTGTGTGAAGCCCATAAAAAAATAAAGACAGTGTTATTTTTTAGGAAGGTCATAGTCTAGTTAGGAAAATAAGTGCATGAAATTAAAGTTAACTAGTCAAGCAATATAGGACACCAAAGTGAAAGGGACTATATGTAGTCTATGAATGAGGCAATGAGATCTGACATGCAGGGCTTATAGAAAAGAGTGGAAAAGTAGGTAAGAAAGAAACTATGCCTCAGCAGGAATCAAGAAGAAAGTGCACAGCACACTTCTGGAGAAAAAGTAGACATTTTGACGTCAGCACGGAGTTTATCTACATCAGAAAATAGTAAAACTAGAAAATAAATTGAGATTTGGCTTTAAAGACCACTAAGCCTAAAAGGCTTCAAATTTAGACCATACTCAACCTTACAAAACTGTATTTGAAGTTAGGAACTATATATTTATTATTTTGTAGTTTCCCATTATATCCTAAGGTACTGCCTCCTGCAAGGCAAGTACTCAGCAAGCGTGTGTGTGTGTGTGTGTGTGTGTGTGTGTGTGTGTGTGTGTGTGTAAATTGAGTTGCCTTATACTAACAATGCAAAACAACTACGGGTTTTAATAGTAACATGGGATGAGAAAACAATGTCTCACAAATATTTATCTGGCAAAGCTAGATATTTAGATGGAGAGAAGGCTGATGGTGAGAAGGCCACTTATGAATTAGGAAAATTAGTCCTACTCTATATGTGTTTGATTAAAAGTTAAGCACCTCTTACAGGTTTATTTTTAAAGGCAACATGGTAGTTAAGTCAGCGCTTTCAAAGTTGTTCACATAGTAATTATCCACCACGTGACTATGTGAACATAGGTGACTCTAAACAAATGTGGTAATTATGATGTTTGTAATTATTATCAGCAGCAGCATCTAAGTTCCTGCCAAACATTTCTACCAAATTTAGAAAGTGTTCGAGAGTCTATCCACTGACTCTCAACTTAGAGCTTTTCTTGGAAGAAGAGAAACAAAAATACCTTCAAGTTTCTTGCAGAAGTAAAATTTACATTATTTTCATGGATACATTATAAAATAGCAAAACTATTTTAAAAGAGTTGCAGTGGGAATTTAGGCTTAATCTCAAAGGCAAGTAAGTGGAAAACTAAGGATAAATGGGGCACTTTGGCTTCATGAAAAGTAGAACCAAAGAAAAAGGAAGAAATATCTGAGATTAAAGTGGGATTTCTTGTTCTTTTTAACTTCAATTGTACAAATAAAATACAAATACAGGTCTGGCATTAGAATCAAAGTCATTTTGCAAGGATTTGTATTTTATAGTTTGTTCTGTTCCTGAAAAAGATGCTGTGGCCCTCAACAGACATCCGCATCACCACAAAGCAGGGAAACTAAGCTTCACATGGAAACTGGATTGTATTTGGTCACTGACCAAGCAGGAGATGAAACAGAAACAAGCTGCCCTGTGCCTCTGGGAGGACAAGAAGCCTACAGTCGTGTTTATCGCCCCTGAGTCACAGAGAGGTCTGTCTTGAAAACAGATTTTCTTTCCCATATTCACTTTAAATAGTCAATGATTAGGCAATTAGGAGGAGCCAAGAAAGGAGGACCTGGGAGTATTCAGAAACATTAATGAGTCATCTTGTAATAATTTAAATGCATTGCAATGTGCAGAATGATTTAAACATGGACAAGTCTTTCATAACTAAGGTTTTAGCCAGGTGTGGTGGCACATGTCTGTAATCCCCAGCACTATGTGTGACTGAGGCAGGAAGACTGCAAGTTCTAGCCCAACCTGGGCCACTAAGCGATTTAGCAAGACCCCATGACAATATATAAAATGTGTTGTAAAGGGTGGAATGTAGCTTAGCATAAAGGCTCTGGGGAAAATAAAGGAAAATGAAAGAAAAGAAAGAAAGAAAGAAGAAAGAAAGAAAGAAAGAAAAAAGGAAAGGAAGGGAGGGAGGAAGGGGAGAACAACTGCATATGGTGGGTGGGGCTCAGGAACAATTAAAGATGGCTGCTTTAGGAAAGAGCTGAGTGTGGAGAGGGGAAGGGGCTGTGAGGAAAGGAGGAGATGGGGGAGCTTGGAGGGATGAAGGGAAGCAAAAATGATTAAGGTAGGACGTGTATGTACACCAGCTCCCAGGCTCAATGCAGTTATTATTATTGCAAATACATACTAAGAGGAATAATTTGGGGAAAAATCAAATTTAGTAAGAAATGTTGATAATATATGAATCTGTCTTCTGATATTTTATGGATGTGTGCTTTTGGATCATGATTTGCCAACAATTAAAATTAACTAGTTTAGTCATATTTGTTCACATCATATTCAACATTATGTCCTTGTAATTTAAAAAAAAAGATTTGAGTGTAATTCTTACTCATACCAACTAATTAGCACCATCGTTGAGTATTAACAATATGCCTTCAGGGCTGGGGTGTAGCGCAGCAATTAAGTGCAAGGCACTAGGTTCAATTCTCCAGACCACGTCAACTGGGCATGGTGGCACATGCTTGTCATTCCAGGGCTCTGAAGGCTGAGGCAGGAAGATTGCCATGTGAATAAGCCTTCAGTGGGCATTCATGGTACATCACACACTGTTTGAATAACTTTAAGTATGTTTTGTCTTGTTCTCAAGACTACTCAATGAGTAAAAGTGAGCCCACAGTTTACTTATTATGTAGTCATTGAACAGAAATTTTAATTAGAGCCTACCAAGTTCTAAGAACTATGGTAGCTGTTGAGGAACAAGTAAAAGCTGTGGAATGTTCATGATGCACCTGGCTTTTTGTCAAAAAAGCCTGTATCTATAATTCCACAGTAACACTGGGAGGTTTATATTGTCATCCACACTGCAAAGAATAGAAAACTGAGGTTTAGGCAAGTTAAAGAGCACCCAGGGGAACACACTCATGATTCAAATTCAAACTACATTGTTCCACTGTTACTGCCCACGTTCCCTGCCATCAGCACACACCAGATGATCTTTCACATTATCATCGTGGTGATAGAAAAAAATCATGGTGACAAGAACTAAATAATTAAGAAAAGAATTACAAAATGGGCAAGTGTAGGGGTGGGTGAGAGAAGACTGGGTACTAAACCAAGAATGGAAGCGTAATAAAAGGGGAAATTTTGCAAGCACAAGGAGAACTACTTAACATTAAGTAAAACTTGAACAGGAATGGATTAGGGTGAGGGGAGACTTCAGTTTGAGGGAAGAATACAGAGGACCTGAGGCAGGAAAGGGCTTTGCACATGCAAGGAACCAAAACAGAATCAGTGTGGTTGTACATGATGGAAGACTGAAAGAGTGGGATGCGATGAACTGAGAAGGAAGGAAGGGAGTGATTAAGGAGGAACTTGGATTGAATTCTAAATTGAATAAGAAAGTATTGGAACCTTTCAGGTAGGAGGGAACATACCAGATTTGTACTGAAAAAGCAACTCTTGTGCATTATTAACAGATGAACTAGAGATATTAGGAGGAAAGGGGCAGTGGGCCACAGTGGAAGTGGAGAGATCAGCTGGTAGGTCACATCCTAGCAGCCTGGAAGAGGTCATTGTGATGACTGGACACAAGGAGAAGGAGCAACAACAGATGTGTTTTGGAGATGGCCTGCACAGGATCTGCTGACGAGCTGGATGCAAGGGATGCAGAGAAGGAAGGTTGTGTCCTGAGATTTTCACTTAAGCTGCCAAGTACAGCTGAGTCCATTCATTGAGATGGGAAAACTCAAGAGCTACGGCAAGAGACAAAGAACTTCAAGCTTTCCTTGCTTAACGAATGAGAAGCTAAAGAAACAGTTGAGAAAAAAGCCTCTAGTGGTCAGAGAAAACTCAGGGAAACATGGCATCAAAGCCACCAGGAAAGAAAAGTCTGTCGAGAGAAAAGGACGGAAAAAATTGTAGCAAAGTCTGATGAGAATGTCTTAAAAATGAAAAGAACCACCTATTGGGTTTGGCAACGTGGAAATCATAGGCAAATGTGACACAGACTGTTTAGGAAATGACAGTAGAATATAGAACGGAAGGTGCTGAGTGCATGAGAAGGGAGAAGGAGGAAATAAGACGATGGAAGGGAGTGAGAAACAGGGAGGCTGTGAACAGAAGTGAGGACTTTTTCAATGTAGGAAGTATGACACCTGCTCCTAGGCTGATCAAAACGACCCAGAAGAGGAGTGTCATCTATTAAGAAAGTGAGGGGAAGTGGCTCCCACAATGCAAGTGCAGAGAATAGCCTTCAATATCAAGGACACTATAATCAAGTGGAAAAAAACGGGAGTCTATCTTAGTAGTAGAGCCCATGCTTGCATGCACAAAACCCTAGGTTCACTTCCCAGCACCAGGAAGGCAAATTAAATAAGGTGGAAAGAGTAGAAAAGGGGGCAGGTGTATGTTAGTTTGAAAGTTTGATAATAAAAGGGAAAATAAAGAAATTTGCTGATAAGAACAAAGCCCAGGGACTGGAGGAATGGCTCAGCGGTTAAAGCACTTGCCTAGCAAACGCTATGTCAAGTGTTAAGTACGTGAGTTCGATTCCCCAGCACCACATAAGCTGGGCGTGGTGGCGCACGCCTGTAATCCCAGCATTCGGGAGGCTGAGGCAGGAGGATTGCCCTGAGTCCAACGCCAGCCTGGGCACCATAATGAGTTCAGGACAACCCTGGGGTACAGAGCGAGACCCTGTCTCAAAAAAAAAAAAAGAAAGAAAGAAAAGAAGAGAAAAAAAAGAAAAGAAAAGAAAAAAGAACAAAGCCCATACCGAAACCCAGACCTGTCTATAAAAGCAGCAGGACCATAGACAAGTAGCCTTCTTAAACTGTTTTAATCTGCTAGGCAGGGTGTTTGCAGAAAATAAAGCATCATTTTTCTAGAGCAAGAATGATCATAATTCTGTTGCAGCCTCATTAGAGACATTCAACCTCTTCTTCCATCTTATCTAACAGGGTCACTGCTCAAATATTTTTTAAAAGGATAGAAAAAAATAGCTTTCCTTTTATGACAGAAAGAGCAAACAGACATGTTCCTCCCTGACCATGAATGGGAGCAGACCTGTCCCACGTGGTTCTCTTTCTCAGCTTTCTCAGTATTACTTCAACTTTTAAATATTTATCAGTTCGGGGCTTTAAGCTTCTAGGCAAGTGCTTTAACCGCTGTGCTATTCCTCCAGCCCTCTAGGCTTCAAGCTTCTTACCAGTGACTGTTGTTCAGATCCAGTTTGGAAATTGTTTCAGAAAGCCATTTCTTGGAAAGCCCCGTTGTTACAAAGCTGACCCCCCTCCGCAGTCCCTCTCTATCTCAACTCTCTCCCTTCCTCTAAGAACACGCTTAACCGGTTCATCCTTTCTTTATTTAAAAAAAAAAATCAAGACCTCTACTTGTTCCTTTCCCTTCTCTTCACCAGCTACACAACCTTTCCATCAAACTCCTTAGATTCATATCCCATGATGCACTGGGTAGTATTTGAAACATGTCACGTTTCATTTTGCTAAATGATTTCTATGACAGTTGCAGAGCAAAAATCTTTAATTTTACTGTTTGAAAATTCATCTAAATATGGCTTTCCACCTACCAAGCAATTTCAGGAACAGCGTTTTTGTTATTTTAATTTGTACCCAGTCCTTACTACTAGGATCCTGAGGGATCCCCAGCTATTATCTTCATTTCTCATTTTGCTCAGTAACTTCCACCCACTCCTCATCATTATCCTCAGCAGTCCTGTCAAAAAATCAATTCGCTGCTTCCTCCGCTATTAAAGTGGCTTATCCAGCAAATCTTTCCTTTTATGGAAAAGAACCGAGCATGGAAACCAGCTTTCCCTATAAGTCCCCAGCATGGCACGGCTGAATTGCTAATGCAGGTACTGTACCATTTTAGATAATTTGCAGACACTGCTGCAATTCTGTCAGATCTCTTTAAAATGGAAATGTTCATTCTAATTGAAGAGTGCCTGCCCACTGAGTGGTACATTAGTGTGCCTGCTGAAAGCATTTGCTTTTAAGGTAATGTGTAATTACTAACATAACTGTAATAAATGTGATGGAAGGGGAAACCCTGAATATAACCAGGATTAGGACTGGAACAAAGAAACCAAGACACATTAATAAATAAAGATTTTAGATCCATATGGAACTCAGCAGTTTTAGACACTAAAGGAGGCTAATTAGGCCTGGAACAGCCAAATTCACCTAGGAGAAGGAAAAAGACATTGTCAATAGCTAGACATGGAATCCTAAAACTGGGAACCAGATTTGCCCTCTGAAAAAAATTAGGCCATTATATTAGTACCAAGAGATGTGAAGTGTTTCTAAAAGCAGCAGCCATAGCACTAAATAATAACTTGAAGATAGAGATGACAGTTCCTTCTAATCATGTGATTGCCATGGAACTCTGGTAGGGATCTCGCAATATGTAAAATGGTCACAGTGGGACTAGTTATGTCTAAAAAGAACAAGAAGAAAAGAGAAGACAGCTGCCGGGTCTTGGTGCATCTTGTCACACAGCACCTCAGAGGCCTACTTCAAAAGTTCTGTTTCCAGATGTAACCTCTCTCATCATTGTTTTCAGATTTGCTTTTTAATAGGACTTCAGACAGACAGCCTCAAAAATACTACAAAGAATTCCTGTATACTTTTCACTCAAATGTTAATGTTAGTATTTTATATCTGCTGTATTCTCTCTCTCCCTGTTGAATTTTTTATAACTACTTGGTCATAAATTTTAGATTTAATGCATTTTTACTCCTGAACACTTCAGTCTGTATTTCTTATTGAATACACAATATAATTATCAAAATCAATAAATTACTCTCAGTTCAATGCTACCTCCTAATTTACAAACCTTTTTAAGTGGTACTAGAAATTTTTCAGTGGTATGAGAGTCTTTGCACAAAGCTACATCTCCAGCCCATTTTTCCGTCTTTCTTCTGAGACAAGTTCTCGCTAAATTGCTCAGAGTTGGCTCAAACTTGTAACTTCCTGCTTTGATTCCCCCAGAGTGCTAGGATTACATATGTGTGCCACCATATATGGCTAGGAATGGCTTTAAAACAATAAAAATTACAGGTTGAACACTGAGCCATTGACATGTCTCTTTGGCCTCCATTTATCTAGAACTATTCTTCATTTCAATCCTACATGACAATGAATTTGAGCTGTATACATCACTTCTTTTACAATGAATGACCCTCAATTTGAGTTTGTCTGATGTCTCCTTAGGATTACACGTATGCATTTTGGGCAGAAATATCAACATGATATTCTTTTCTCAATACATCACACTAGAAAACCCTAATGTTGATTTGCCCTCTTATTAGGTATGTAAATCACTGTTATTTTATTCCAGTTTGTCTATATAAAGTTACTATTATTCAAATTTTCACACACAAATGTTAGTAATTATTGGCGATTCCTATTTGAATCAATTGTAACTCTCATGATTGCTAGAAGCTAGTTTCCATACCGTGTTCATCAGGTGTTAGTTAGCCTTCTTCTCAGATGAAAACCTTTCCTGTGATTTTATTTATATACCATCAATAATGCACTCATCACATAAATATGTATACAATGGATTATAACTATTTGTTTTCATTACTTATTTTGAAACAAATTGAAACCATTTTTGCCACAAAATAGTGATGTGAAATTCAGATTTCAGGCTTTTATTGAAAAACCAGTGACCTGGCAAAACTGAGGCAGTAATTTCCTCGGTTGGAATATCTGAGCAAACTCTAAAATCTGCCTTCTTCAGTTTCCAGATTCCATTCCTAGTTGATTTTACCTATTTACATTACCTAACCTGCAAGGATGTTTCTTACTCTACAACAGAAGGACCATTCATAAACTGATGCAGATTCTTCCTTTTTTTTTCTTTAGTCTTATTCAAAGAACTCTCTCTGTTTCCGTGTAGACTTAGTACAGGAAGAGCATGAGCTAACTAAATAGGTTGTAAGCATCTTAATTCTCATAATAGTTCTTTCAGAAAATTGTTTAATATTCTGGCGTCTACTTAAGTTTCAGTTGACTTTAGCTATTGCTAGTCAATCTCTCAAGACATCTTTAAAAATGGAAAACAACCAGTGTGTGTCTTTGACCTTCAAGATAGAGGTCAAATTCCCAGAAGCTAGTCAAAGCATTCCCTGGCCTTCTCTGCACCAGGTTAGACTTTCCACAGAGACCACACTGGCACCATTTCTGCCCCCAAATATTTACAGAGAAAAAACGTAAATGCAAGTGGAAGAAAGTGACACATTGCCTAGGCATGTAACTGGAAAGGAGAGGAGGAAAAAAGAATAATTAGAGGAGGAAGTAATAGAAAATAGACTAGAAGTAGTGAAATGATAAAAAAAAATTGAACAAAAAGATGAAAAGGCTGTCGATAGCAAAAAATAAAACAAGATCAACAGGCTTACTAGAAGGCTGAACTAAAATGACAAGTATAGTAATTTTGTAACCTGGTCAATTAATAAACAGTGACAGCTCTCAAACTGAAAACAGAGAAGAAAAGGAAAAAAAAAAACTTAAGGTAGGCTTCATATGAACATCAAGCAAATAATTAAGTCAAACTGCCTGATTTGTTCTTGTGATATAAATTATATCTAAATGGTTTATGACCAAATATAATTTTTTCTTTTTTTTTCAAGTTCAAGTTAGGACAGCTACCTAGTGAGTTCAGGAGCATCTAGGCTACAGTACAAGACCCTGTCTCAAAAAAAAAAAAAATTAGGACAAAAAGGCCTTCAAGTAAAGCTTAATGAGAATCATCATTTCTAAGTACCATAATATAAATATTATTTAAATATTTTTTATGACTCATGTTACTTAGTAGTTAATCTACCCAACTTCTCTTTGGATCTATAACTGTATCTATTAATTTAATACATATTAATTTCAACATTAGATTTCACAATTATGCAATATATTAGAAATTTTTCACCTTTAATCTTGAATGATTTTTTTTTCTGTTTGGTTTGCATGTTTTTTGAGATTATGTACTCCAGACTGTCCCTGAACTTACTATGTAGTCAAGACTGTCTTCATGATCTTCCTGTCTCAGCCTCTCAAGTGCAAGGATTACAGGCATGCACCACCACACTCAGCTGACTCTTGAGATGTTTGATGAAACAATTTTTTCATGCTAAAGAAATGAAAAGTTATAAATTTATGGTGTTATTAGCCAAGATGTTAAGACTGATGCCTTTATAACTCGACCTTAAAATAATATTGTTAATATGGTATTTGTAGCTTGAGTGAAAGATGACTAATTCATAAATTTGCATACATTGTAGAAGTTTGAGTGCTCTAGGAAATCAAAGTTTTCATTCATGAAGTGGAATAAGAAGAACAAAAAAGAGAAAGCAGAAAACATCTGAGTTAAAGTAACAGAACAAGATTTTAAAAAGAAAGCAATAATAAGCACATGGAATCATTAATACCTAAAGTAAGTGGGCCAACCTGACTCTAGAGGGCAACAATAATGGCTCTTCCAACAGATCAAACAAGAAAGGGAAAAGCATAGAGAAGAAGCCTGGAAGACACTGTCACAATCCCCTGCCACAAGAACCAGGAGATCGGCATTTCTACCAGCAGTCCTGCACATGGGAACCACCTCAGGCTTAAAACAAAATGCCATGACCTAATTATCTCTTGGGATTTTAATCCAGGTGATTTAGGGTGTGGCTGGGTCTCAGGCCTTTTAAAATTTCTTTGAAATCAAGGTCACTTAGATTCTAATAGAAGTTATCAATTCAAACTCTTCTTAAAGTGAAAGGAAATTATAAGCTAAACAACTGGTCACTACCATGTTGCTTAATTTATAAAATATAAGTTACTAGACAGGACTACTAAAAGAACTCAAAGGGCAAAAAAAAAGCACTGAGAATTTTCTGGTTTTAACTTGTAACTATTTACCATCCTTTTCCCCATTTTCTTGTCTTTTGACTTAGGAATATGTACTTTCAGTTATGATTTTCTAGCCCTATAATTATTCTTCTGAATATCTTATCAATAAAGAAAGTGAACCAGAATAACATCATTTATCAACAACACAAATGGTATTTAAACATGTATATGCTATTCAAACATGATCAACATCACCTTGCACATTGTCACAAAATAAGTAAGACATCCAAAAACACTAACTAATGATATTTTAGACCATAATTCCCTGAGGCCTGAAACTAAATAAATTTTAAGGGTTTCGGCAATGTAACCCAAGACTGACAAACACTATGCACTTAATAAATTTTTCTCTTAATTTTTGTTTTATTTTATTTATTTTTTTCAGTGATGGGGTTTGAACTCAGAGCCTTCCTGGAGCATGCTGGGTGAGAGCTTTACCACTGGACTATAAACTTCCAGTTACATTTTTAATAAAAAATGAAAGACTGAAATGAAAACAGTTATAAAATTCAAAAGTTTACATAAACTTATAGCAAAGTGATAGAGCACTATTTTCACAATTTAAAAATTGTGAAACAATCCATCACTACCTCTTATCAATGGTCAAATATAATAATCGGACCAATGACAAAATAACTGGTATTCTTTCTTCATCTTTCTTTTACTCATTAATCATATATTTTTGAAGTTCTACATGCACAAAGGCCTATTTTCAATAAGGAACTGTACCCTAGACAGCACTCACACCCAGTGCTGGGTGCCATGAGTAGAGGAGGATATTTAGGATGAAATATGAGAACCAGAGGAAAATTATGAAAGTGCCATCACAGATATAGACTAGCCAAAATCTTTCAGTAATAAAGTTTAGTTCAATGCAAAATATATATACTATGTACTAAATACATAGTAATGATCTTAGTTAAGGGTTCTCAAGTTTTTCATCCAAGAATTCCTCCAATATATCCTATAATATCCCATTTCTTCACTGGATACCTAAGGTTGGTGTCTGAATTCCTAGAGCTACAAATAAGCTCTCCCATGGAAATGGTTCGAAGCCCCTTCATAGAGATAAGAATTTCAGCCTGCAATTACTGAGCCTTTTCATCACTTTTTTTCACTAATACTAAAGTAAACAAAGGACTTGGGCTTTTCTCATTCTCCAAACTCCTTTCACTCCTCAGTTTACTCTTTAGTTACAGTCTGCAGGAGTTAGAGAGACCAGGTGGACTCATCCAGTGTGCCTGAAAAAATCCAGAATCCTGTAAGTAAGAAAGCTGGATTCAGGAGCTCAGCTCAGCCTCTGTGACAGCTGCCTCTTGCTGGTTCTCAACTCATAAAGCATTTTAAACAGTGGCCAGCAGATAGTGTTGATAATTTTTGCTACCTAAAGATGTGTTAATTGGTGTAAATATATTGTGGGGAAAGGAAAGAGAAGGATGAGACTACCCAAAACCCCCAATGATAGGTCTGCTCAGAGTTCTGAATGCAGTTCATCCTCACTCCTTCAGAGCAAGGGCTGTGTTTTCCCTCCACAATTCAGCACACACCTAGCATATAACTGTTCAATTTATTAATTTAAAATCCAATTGTCTAGCAAAAAATATCTAAAGGAGAGGCCATGATATCGAATCTCCATTTTTAGATTTGTATCTGATATTAGAGCAAGTTACTTAACTCCATTTTGTCTTAGTTTATCCATTTGTTGGAATTTATACTGCTAGCTGCTGCTTATCCAACAGCCTTCAGAATAAATGAAATGCAAGAATACCTGCCACAGTACAAATGCAGACTAAGACATTTAAATTGTAACATACCCTATTTTCTTTCTATAAAGATATCATAAAGTAAAGTGAGTATAACAATACCCACCTTTCACAGTATTGCTTTGTGAGTGAGAAATAGTGTATAAAAAATCCTTGTAGGGTGACTGGCATGAAATAAAAGACCAATAAATTACAGCTATTATTTTTATCGTTTTTACTCCTGAGGGACTTGAAAATAATTTCTGCCTCCCATGAAAAGAATTTGACAGCTGTGTAAACAATGTACAAGTTCCTTGAAATTAATAAAGAATGTTCAGGTCTCAACTTTCAGGAGTCCATTGTGTTCTTGTTTGCTGAATGAGAACTCGGTGTGCAGTGGAAGTGAGTCATTGCAGCCTAGCCTTCCTAAGGAGGTGATAAAATTTGGCATGTTAATTAGCAGTAGTCATTTCTCTTTAAGACTAGCACCAGTGTGTTTCATCAGAATTGCATGACAAAATAAACAAGATTTTTTTTTTATTTTAGTCACCACACCTTTAGAGTCATCAGTGAGATAGAACTCATCTGTAAGAAAATCCCAAAGCAAACAGCTACAGTAAGTTTAAATGATCTTTTTCCAAGTCCTCTAGCTTTGTTCCATAAGTAATTAATATCACACTTACCTAATATGTTTTCATCACTCTCAACTTATTTGATCCTGATATTGCCAATAGTGTTTTTATTATCTGCTTGGAGTTTTAAAAACTTCGATACCACAAGACAAAGTGACTTCTGAAGGGTCAGGGATTAAGACAAATCTACAATCCCAGTTTCTGAGGCTAGTTTCTCCCTCACTGCATCTTGAAGTTTTCAGAGATCTCCAATGCCCCAAGAAAATAAAAGGCTTTAAACAATCCATTATTTGTCAAAACTGACCACAAATCATAGTGTAACAGATATAGTTACACTAAGGAGTTGATCTGATTTTGCTCTTAAGAATATATAAGATAACAATATATAACAATATATAAGATAACCTTTCAGAAGAGAAACTTCCAAAATTGCTAAAGATAAGGAGTAATCAGTTGGAAAACCAGCTCCTAACTCCCTGTACATGAGAAGACAGCAGCAAGAGCTTCTAGTCAGATTCTGGAAACCTGGATTTCAGGACAAATCTGCCTCTAACTGTGAGAATAACTTTGGATATAGTCTTCATTTTCATAGAGTTCTAGTTCATTTATCTATATAATATGAGAATCAGACTAAATGTAGTAGACATAATGATGCTGAAATTGTTAAATCTATCTATCCAGTTGTTGAATTCTTGCAAGTATTCACTTCTTTGGTAATGATTTACTATTATAAACACTGATAAGCATAAGCTTTAAAGAGCCAAAACTAAGTTTACGGAAGTGTTCAACAGCAGAATGGTGGAGCACAATTTCAATATGCATGAATCCCTAAGGAAAAAAAAAAAGATATCAATTTGCAGAACTAACCAAAATGTATTTGTCACTGCAGTTTTCTAATTCTAAGAATGATACATGTTCTCTTTTGTGCTCAGTTTATCCAGTGAGTCTCACTGAGGAGAAAGAGCCAAGCTGAGGTCATGCCTTCCCTGAAAGAGAGCTCAGGAGTGGGAGAATTGTCAGGCAGTGTGACCACCCACTTCTGGGAAAGCAGCTCTAAGACACACGTGGTCGGCCTCTCCTCACTTTCCACACACAGACCTCAACATGTGCATTTTTATGCTTACTCTTTCCCCTTAAAGGGGAAATCTATTTAAACTTTATATCTGGCCTGAATTCTAGATATAAATTTTCTTTTTCTATTTACAATTGTCATATACAGTCATCAAAAATTCTTTTAAGAGAAGTTCATATTTACATAGCTTTATAAAGAGCAAATATATCTGTTTATCTTAAAATTTGATGAATGACCCTTCAAGCTCTATACTCATCATGAGAGAAATGAACTCCACAGCAGATTACTAAGAAAAACCATTTAGTTAATGATAATAGATCCTCACAATAGTCCTAGAAAAAGCAAAACAGGTCTTTGATAGTAGGAAAAAAATCAGTTATCTTTTGTTACAAATTCAAAATAATTCATCCCTTTCCCACCACATACCATTGAATATAACCTCAAAAAATTTACATTCTAGAGAACTAAAGAGTGCTCTAGCTGTAACTTTGGTGTCTTTTCTTCAAAATTGTTCAAAGTATAGTTTATTCCATAATAGAGTGAGTATATGGACTTATTTTTCTGTGACCAAGCTAATTTAAAAGGTTCTATTTTATTCATTAAGAAAACTTCCAGCCATCAGATCTGTGATTTGGATACAGTATGATGACATTCACCTGGCTACATGGAAAATGTCTTCCTCTAAAAATACTCTAACCTCTTGTTACAAAAACACAAGAATTTTTACCAAAAAAAACAATACAAATAATCCTATGTATCAACTTTTTCAGGAGTATCAAAACCAGAAATTATATGTGAAAAATTTCCCTTCTTTTTTGTGTGGTATTGAGTAATGAACATAGGGAACTCTGAGATACCTTCTCAGTCCTTTTTATTTTGTTTGAAGCCAGGTTTCACTAAGTTGCCCACACTGGCCTAGAACTTAGGATCTCTCTGCCTCAGCCAACTGAAGTAGCTGGTTGTGTAGGCCTGCTTTTCATTGTTAGAACAAAACACCTGACTTATACCATGGGATCAAATGTAACGGTAAATATTTAGCAATTTCTTTACAAATTTTATTACTATAAAGACATTTCACTATCAATTTCTTTAACTCTTTGAGGTAGTTCTGCAAATCCTCTTTGGTAAGTGTCTTTCTGAGGTATGATAAAAAAAATATAGTGAATTCTGCTGCTGAGTGCCATCCAAGGAAAAAGCAGGCAGGTAAAAACATTACAGTGTGTCTGTATTCACCTTCCCCAAAGTAAAAATGACCATGAAAAATAAAGGTTTTTAATGAGTTCAGGACTTTGAGGTAGCCACAAGTAATGACACAAAAAAACTTCCAAGACTGCTTCAGAAAGTGAAGAGAATGACAGAATAAGTGTGGTGAAGCAGGAGTATTTTGAGAGGAATTAAATAAAATATCTTTTATTGTAATAAATTTTTATTTTAACATTTGCCATATTTTTCTATTATCCCTCATAGACAAGTTAATGAAGGAAATGTTGATTTGGGCTCATGGTTTCAGAGGCTTTAGTTCATGCTCACTTGGCTCCAAGGCAGAAGCATCATGGGGCAAAGGGATGGCAGAGGAAGGCTGCTCACTTTGTAGCAGCCGTGACCTGCCTCATCTACTTACAGCCTACATCCTCACTTATTACGGAGATGGAAGGGAACCTGAGGATGGCAGGAGCCTGGAGGGCAGGGAGAGGAAGGAAAAGTGAAAATGACTAACGTGTGGCAGGTGCACGCACCAGTTCCCCAAGGTGAATGTAACTATTAGGCATTGCAAACATATACTAATAAAAATAGTAAGCTGAAGAAAAATAAATTTAGCTTTGTGTTGTAAAAAAATAAAAAAGATCCTCATCAAGCTATGAACTTACCAATGAATTAATCCACTTGATGAAGTTAAGAGACCTCATGATCCCTTCAGTTCCTCAAATCATGTGAGCTGGCAACCCAACCTCCAACACAATGAGGCTTTTGGGGTGATATCTTGGGTTCCAACCATAACACTGAAATTATAGGCATGCAGTCCTACATCCGTCTTCCGAAATTATATTTTTTAAATCATGTAGTTTTCTCTCCTTTAATATCAGTTTTCTAGTCTGGAATAGCTTTAAAAAGCAAAATTATCTTTTAGCTGTATAAACATACTTAGTGTTTTATGGACTTCTTTAACCTATCAGGTTACTTCTGATTTTGTACTTTAAGAGTCTGCATCTTCTTTTTGGACATGTCTTCTGAACTTTAGACATCCATATTTTTGTTTGCTTGGATTTCTTTGTTGTTTGTTTGCTTAATTTTTCATGGTACTAAGGACGGAGCCTATGGCCTCAGTCATCCTAAGCAAGGTAGACCTACATCTAATTTCAGGCTAATGCTTTCAGTAGATGCACTTGACATTTTAAATTCAATAAAATTGTAATGACCTTTATGTAATCACTCAGGACAGACAAGACAAAGTCATTCCTATCCATACCCTGAGCAGTCCACTGCTCAGCAAAGAAGAACATTCAGAATTTTCACAACCTCTCAAACCAATTTGTTATTCAGTCACCACACAGAGCTGGGGTCTTTGCTGGCAGCTGAGAAAGAGTCTTACTACGTTGACCATGCATGTCTCAGACTCACAAACCCAATCAATCCCTCTGACTCAGCCTTGTGAAGAGCTGGGACTACAAGCATTCACCAGCTCAGAGCTGGGTTGTAGTTACCCGTCTGACACTGCTGGTCTCACAGTGGGCATGCTATTCATTCTCTCTAAATCACCACTTAAGACAGGCAGGAGGGATGAGAAAATCTATTCTGTAGGAATGTGTGACAACTCAAAAAGGCAATAAAATGCTAGGGTGTTAGCACAGTCCCTACCTCAGAATAAAATCGTCATTTCCCTGTCTGCCAGAGAATGGGAAAATATTCTGTAGTAACCTGTTTGCTTTTCCTTTTCTCCCTTTAGTCCTTCTACAATTTATACTTGTCTACAATGAAGATCTAACTGCAATACTCTCTTAATTAGAAGCTTCATGGTTGCCAAGGGAACACCTCCACACTTCCTAAATTGGAGGAAAGAGGCCACTGTTGCTGCAACCAATATCAACACTGGCACCAGTTAGTGAAAACTGACATGTATTAACAATTGATGAGAGGAAATAGAAATTACCCCGCATAGTACTGTTGGCCACTTACAGTAGTGCTGTTTAAAGTAGAGCTGTATTAAAAAAAAAAAAAATTTGTACTCCACTTTATATGTTGAATTTATATCGTATTGGAAATTTAGTGAACAAAGTAAGAAGATAAGCAACACCCATAAATCAATGCAATCCAGTAGGTAGAACATGGATGGCTAGTCCTGTCTCAGCCAGGGATAATAAAATAATAAGGAAAAAAAGAGGAATTATTCTTAATTAAAAGAGGTCCCAGGACCACACAAAGATGTAACAGTGATCCTTGGGTGGACCCTGGTATTGACAAGCCAATAATAAAACTCTTAATATAGCCTACCTAGTTGATAACATGAAGAAATAATTAAATTTTAAAGATCTGATATTGTTGTTTGTTTACATAGTAAAATGGTAATTTTTAGAAATCATTTAAGAAAGAAATCACAATTTTTGGTAATGTAAAGGCATCCTGAATAAAAAGCAAAGCAAAATTAAAACTACAAAATTATTATCAATAAAACAGTGCAACTAAAATAGAAGTATAATGTGAGCAACATATGTAATTTAAATTTTTCTAGCAACTGCATTTTATAAAGGAAAACACTGATTTAATCTTAATAATATATTTAAATTAATATATCTAAAATATCAACATATCACTAACAAAACATTTTAGTAAGATGATTAATATCCTTCCATATTAAATTCTCAAAATCTAATTTACATCATGTCCATGCAGAACATCTTCATTTAGAGTAGCCACATTTCAAGTGTCCAAGTGCTGCATGTGACCCGTGTCTGCAGAATTTCAGTACTGTACTTTGCAGGACTCTAAAATATAATGTTCAAAGCCCCCTCGAATGGCATAGGAGGAGGTTATTCTCAATCTGACTTCCTCCTGTATATCCAACCCCATCTCCTGCCTGTGCCTTGTGCCCTAGTCATTCCCTGGTATGCCTAATTCACTTATTCCCATCTGTCGAACATCAACTCACTTAGCAATGAAGATGCTCCTTTTATTATATCTCATCCTGGATCCTGTCTTTTTTACAGGTACTTGTCACCATCTGACTCTGGTTAGTGAGCTGTGTGGCAGGAGAGTCTATTACAGTCACCTCAGCATATTTGATAAATGAATGAATGAAGCAAGCTATTAAGATTTGTGTCTACAAAACACCTTCACTTGCAGGCCTTCCTTTTCTTCTCCAGTAGGAGGTTTTTGTTTCCTCCAGCTCTTCATAGCTTCATTCTTATTTCATATTACCACAAAGATATACAACATGATACTTTTAACTAAAAATATCAATATGATTTCAAATTAAAAGAGTTGACAACAGCAACAATCCCTGATGCTGAGAAAGTGAGTGGAGTAGCCATAAAAAGTAAATAATTTGGGGGAAGAATTATTTTCTTCTCTTCATTTTGGTTATGCATTTCAGAATAAGAAAATGACTGGTGGTGTGAGATTCATAAACTTGAGCAGGTAATTTAAATCAAGCTTCTGCGTACTAAGGAAACCCAAGTGAAATGAAGAGGTTGAGCTATTTAATCACTAAAATTTACCTTAGCATTGCTAATTATTTCCAAGGCTTGCTTTTTTTAACATAATCCCAAAGTAAAATTGATATATAGCCATTTTGTGAGGAAAGATGTTGTTCTTCAGGTTTTGGTCAGACTTTTAGTCTTTTAAAAAGCAGGAAATGGGGAGTTAGTTCATGTAATAAAAAGAATTCACAAGCTTACCTTCATACTTTTTTTTAGCTGTACAAGCTTATAATTTTCTCTGACATTCTGGAATAAACTTAGCAAAGGAACTTTCTCCACATTCCTCCAAGAAGATCAAGTTACAATCTATACAACTATTTGTGTTTAATATTTAAATAAGTAAATATTAGCATATATGTGTAAAATAGTCATGACTGCATAAAACATTCATTGTAATAATATGTTGTGGGTAGACAGAAGGCAGATAAGTGAAAGCAATTTGGCTTTGAGATAAAAAATCAACATAGCCAAGTGGGTACAGATGGGGTATGGGTTCAGGAGTGAGATTAGAATTGAGACTGAAATTGGCTGCCAAACCTTCACACCACAGGAATCATCTAAGCCCATTTCCAGTTTTTAGGTATGATTCACAACCTAAACTTCTCATGAAAATATTCTGTAAATCAAGCAGGATATTCTTAGTCTACACAACACACAATAACAGTCATTGGCCTTATAAAATAAGACAGCAACGATTTTTCTCCCTCTTCCATCAAGTCTTGCAGATAACCATCAAGCAATGAATTAAGACACTTTTTGAAAGGTGGGCAATCGAAGTAACCACACAATAATAAATCTGGTCTCTGAGTGTTTTGTTTTATTTTCTTGCTTACTTGTCTCTATATTCTTGTTACACCTTTACTTTGATCATGCTTCTCAAAAGCAGCTGTCATATAGATTTTCTGCTCTAGTAAGCTGAGCAGTACGTAGATAAAATTTTATTAGCACTGTTGTGATAGGTTTGCAATATGTTAGGTTGTTCTAATAATGCAGAGGATCTGTATCCATAAGAAACTCCTGTTAACATATACTGCATTTTGTTTGTTTCATTTGAGTGAAATAGAATTTTTTAGGGAAAAAAAGTTATAAGGCTGGAGTATTGTAGGATTTGAGATTTACCTGCATAAGGATAATTTGAGTACCTCACTCAAAAGTGTCCTGAATTCTATCCCAGACCCACTGAATTAGAATCCTTAGACGAGAGCTTGGATACCCTGTTTTCATCAATTTTCTTGGATGATTCTATTGTACTAGGTTAAAGACTTTTTAAGCACAAGTAGAAATTCCTGTAGGAACTTCAATAATAGGTAGTTTTTAAAAGACTATGGTTCACAGACCAATGGATACACAAATTGTGGTATTTATACACAATGAAATACTATGCATCTATAAAGTCAGATAGGTTGGAGGGTTTGTAGGCAAATCAAGGAAACCTGAGACCTTCATGTTTAGTGAAGTGAGTCCGAAGCAGAAGGTGAAATATTGAATGGTTTCTCGGATATGAGAAACCCAGATACAATTTTCACATGGAAATTAAAGTGGAAAGTAATGGGAACTGGGGGTGGGGTAGGGGAGTTGGTAGGGCGAGGTTTGAAAGGACAGAGGGGAAGGTCTTGTAACCTTGCCAAGATAGGTATGTGCACAAAATGTTCAAGATCAACGTAAACTCTAAATTTTGCACTTGTATCTATCAATAAAATGGGGGGGGGGGAACTATGGTTTAAAACTGTTTGCTCATTTTTTACAAAAACAGTCATCCATTCTTCAATTGCTCTTCGATCCAAGTGCTTGTGGTGAGTCTTTGGCTTTGACCTTGCCATACTGCTTTGGTACAGTCTCTACTGATTTCAGTAAACAGAAAAGCAAAAGAACTGACCCACCACCAACTATTAGGTAAAACAGACCTAATATGAACTTCCAAAACTGGAATTAACTGCTCAAACAAAAGAAAGGCTCTTCTGTTAGGCTTTTATTTCTTAACTCTGAGAATTTCAAGCATGATACTCTAGTGTTCTTAAAGTAGTAAATTCAGCGTAAGAGAGAATCTGCAGAGAGCTTTCTTTTCTTTCTTTTCTTTTCTTTTTTTTTTTTCCTAACCATTACCTTTTCCTTCCTCAGCTGTGTGTCCATGTGTATGGTGATTGTATTTGGATGAAAGATGGTCAGCAGAATGGAACACCAGAGTCAGGAAAATAAATCACCTTGTATTATGATAGGACTCTATTTTAAATTGCTTCTTTCCCAAAAGCAAAATTTTCTGTATTAATTAAATTGAGCTGAGAACCAGAAAACATGCTGTTGGCTTTTATTTAAAAAGCATTTTAATAACTTTCAAGGCTATTTCAATTAGTTATATTTTCTATTTTAAGCATTTTAACAAATACTTTTATAAAATAAATCACACAGTTCTTTTTCTATTCATCAAATCTCCAAATGAAAATTAACTGGCCAGAGAAAGAAAAAAGCACCATAAGCCCTTTACCTATAGTTTTTTACATGTGTACTAGACAGCAGTTTGGAGAAATGTACTTTTTAAAACTGTACAGTTAGTCAAATGCAAAATTTCTGTTACTATATAAAGAGGTATAAGAACATAAAGAAATATCCACACAAAATCATAGATAAATGTCATGATGCTTAGGCTAAGTACTATATTTACATATATGCTTACATTATTTTTAGAATTCAAGCCACAATGATAAATTTAGTTTATTAATCATATCCTATAAGAAATAAAATTAAGAAAATCTTACCAAATTCCTGGATATTATAGTTACTAGCTTTGGGATTTTTTTGGTTTTTATCTTTTCTTGATGATTTGCATACTGGAAGGAAGTATTATTTTAGATAAAACTGCTTCAGACAATTTCCTAAGCAAAATTATGGTATTTCTCTTGCTTTTTGGTGATTAAAACCAACAGGTTTTTTTTTTTTTTGAAAATAGAGTAAGTAAAAATTAACAAGAGAAATCTCTCTCACATGTTTACTCAGTGTGGCTGGTACTCAGGAAGAAAATTTGGATTGTCTTTTGAGCTATTCCTTCTGCAATAAAGCAAAATGATTTGTAAGAGAATGTTGGGAGTGTTAATTTCTAAGTCTCTCTCTCTCTCTGTCTCTCTCTCTCTGTCTCTGTCTCTCTCTCTTTCTCTCATCTTTATTCTGTTTATACAAAATCACCAAGACAGAGAGTCTCTGCACTCACTGCTGGCTACTGAGAACTACCATGGCAAAAGTCATCAAAAGGACTTAATTTGGGATGTCATAATTGGTGCCACCCTCTAATATTTATTTTCTACTAAAATGTGAAATCTCATTAGTGGCTTAAGGTAATCAATTGCCATCTTATTAAAAGCAGAGTGTTTTTAATCAGAAAATACTCCCATTATCTTGTTCTGCCAGTTGCTGAATTTTCTTGGCAGGTTATCTCCACCCTTTCTGAATCTTCATTTTAACAGTATAGCTCAACATTATTAAGCACCTACCACATGGCATTGTAGTGCAGACACAATAACACTGAGAAAGCTCTGATTAATGCTTTTGGTACCATATTGACAGGGGACTAAACAGAAGTAAACAAAGGATTAGTTTAATACATTGTGATATGTAGGGATATTTACTGCAAGGATGGAATAGAAAACCAATCGTCTTTCATGGTTTTATCATTCTTTGTGAAATTGTAGGCTTTGGTAAACACCTCTTAGAAAAGTTCACCTTACTGGAACTGGAAAGTCTTTTCATTTTTCTCATTAAGTCCTCCTCACTCAACTTAAAATAATATGATGCCGAGCATGGTAGCCCTCACATATAATCCTATCCCTCTGGGAGGCTGAGGCAGGAGGATGGCAAGTTTGATCTCTGCCTGGGCAACTTAGTAAGCTGGAGAAACTCTGTCTCAAGCAAAAATAAAATGGGATGATTATGTAGCTTAATGTAAAGCCTATGGGCTCAATCCCCAAAACCACAGAAATAAATAAATAAATAAATAATAAAATTAAGCGGTGTGTAAAGTAATGAGAAAGCAAACACACACTAAGTAAATTTCAGGGGTTTTGCTGCTGGCTGACAAAAGGTGTACCAGCCTTAAATTAATGACGTCATTACAATATTGTGTGTATGTCAAAAGTAAGCAGACAAGACCTAGTGTAGCTACTAAAAATAAGTAGAGGAACTTCTGGTCTTTTACAAATTAAAGGTCAGGAAATAAAAATTGGAGAGGGGTGATTAAGAAAACACAAAGCAGGCAGTTTTCATTCATCCCATGTTCATTCCTCTCATGGACACTTCCTGAATATCTACCACATACAAGTCACTGTGCAAAGCACCGCAGAAAATACAGCATGCAGGAGAGTGGCTCTCTGCTCCCTCTCCTCCATATTCCACACTGAGTATGTGTGTATTATGCAATCAGGATGAAGAGATAGTTAAAAGGGATCTTACTATCAGGAGAAATGAGGTAAACAAAAAAAAAAGTTTGAGTTAGCATGAAGTATACAAGGTTATGTGAGTCCTCTGGTAATAACACTTGCTGATCTATCATATTTTGACAGAAACTAATGAGTATTCATACTCCAATCAGGAGAATAGTGAGGGCAAGTGAGGAGAGTAACCTGAGATGTGCCTTTGATCTTAATCCTGGGGACGAAGAGAAGAGAAAAGCAATAGCAGGGAAAGACCACCTGAATAAAATATTAAGAAAAAGGCTAACAGAAATTTGCTGCTGCCTGCTGATAGTGGAGGAAAAATGAATGGATGGAGGAGAGCATTACTTAATTAATAATGGAACTGTATCAGAGCTCTAATTGAAATTAACTCTCATTTAAGCAAAAGTGATATATGAGAAAATAATAATCTCTCAGAATATCTTCTCACCATGTTTATTGAACTGTTCTGAATGTGATTCAGGAAATTCAGCTATCAGGGGTAGCTAGTGGGAGAGTCAGTAATAACCATCTCTTTCCAACTCTAAGATGCTATCAATAGGTTCTAACCAGAAATTCAAAGAAAAAGATCGCTGTTGTTCCTGTGTCTTTGGTTATTACCATCCCTTAACAACTTTTCCTCAGATCGCAAGAAACAAAAACAAGACCATCTCTTTTGTTCTTGTTACATGGATTTGCACTTGCTTGCCGGCTCCAGCCTCCCTGGGGCATGCCCTGGGGTTCTTCAATTCCCAGACACAGTAAATTTGGTAACTCTGATGCTCATTCCTCTTCTATTTAAATCTTACTTTGACAACTGGGATTGGTCACTTCACACACTGTCTAATTTTCATCATGTTTAACAGAACAACAAGAGCAAACACGCTACTCAGAACTTTGGCGATAATTAATCAATGTGCATTGGCCCTTCAAAAACAGAGGAAGTCAAAGTCTGTAGTATGCTGCCTAAGATGTGAATAAATATCCTGATGTTTAAGTAAGAACTACAAGGGAATACATACATATTTTTTCTTAAGTTCTCTAAACTTCCACTTTCTCACCTGTAATTCAATTTCATTAAATTCAGTGCAATTTGACTCAATAAATATTTATAGGGAAGATAGTAGAATAAATATGATTTGGCTTCATAAAATATTCAACTAATTCTTTCACAATGCAAATGGAAAGGGTGTGACAATAATATTAATCTCACTCCTAAATAATACCATTTGTTAATGCATTAATTTTTTGCTTTGAGTCATAAGAGAGATCAGGACTATTTTAGGCCTTGTAGGGAAAGAGGATCTGTTTAAAGCATGCCAGGGTTCTTAGCTACAACCAAAATTACCTACAGCTGTAGAGAGGTGTTTTTAGGTATTTCAAGCCCAGGAACAGGTTTTCAGAAATGAAGGTTTACAGTGTAGTAACAAAACAGTGCACTTATTCAAGAACTAAATCTGATGACTATGTTTGGCCTCTAAATTATATAAAGACAGGTTGGGGTAATATTTCAGCCTTATCTTACCTAAATCTCTAATAAAAATAAGAACTGAATGACTACACATTCTTTATTTGTTGCTTTTTATAATTTTTGTTGTTTTATTTTTTTCTTTAAGCTGAAGTTTGGGGAACCTCCTATGAGTTTAGCTCTTGGTTAAGCTTTGACTTGAAGCACCCTGAATCACGTCCTCTCCCAAACTTACTTCCTCATATCAGACACAGTCTGTGCATGTAAAAACCATGAGAAAAGGGCACTAGTGGCTGACCACAAAGCACATTGAGCAAATTACCATCATGCAAGGTTACTAGGTGAAGTCTTTAGAGATGACTAACACTTACTGTATGTGGCTATTTTCACTACCTTACAACAAGAGTCTATAGAGGGCTTAGGTTACAACCAAAGCTATTAAGGAAGTCTCATAGTCTTCTTTAGTATCCTAAGAAATTCAGGTTCACCTACTGCAGTTTCTCTCCCTTGTCCAACAACTGAAGTACAGCTCATATGAAATCTTCCTCATAATAAGGGTGATTTTTCATTCAATCTGAAAGATGGGTAACATGCAGTAGGGTCAGACTGAGTTCAGATTCCGAAATCGCTTTCTTAGTATAGCTGAATTCCTTCTTACTGTAAATGTGCATGTCTGAGCAGGTACTCAAATTCTCTAAGCTTCCACTTTCTCATTTATAATTCATTTTCATTAAATTCAGTACAATTTGATTCAATAAATATTGAATCATGAGGTATAATAGGCATGAGAAAATAAAAGCTACAGAATTGATGCAGTCCAGCTTTGGCAGGTCAGGGATAGCCATGGAAGCCAGGGGATATGGCTACAAAATTCCTATAGTATGTTCAGAAGCTTCAAAGGCAAATTGAGTGGATACCAAGACTCTCTAGGGCCCACTAAAAACCCACAGCAGATTTCTTAGTTACTCATTGCTGTGACAAAAATACCCAACATCCACAAATTAAGATTTATTTTAGCTGACAGTTTCAGAAGGTCTCACACAGTCCATTCATGGAGCAACCAGCAACAGTGAAGGCACATGGTGGAGGCTGGGGAGCTCCTCACCCCATTGCAGACAGAAGCCAAGTGAAAGCAGAAGATAGTGTTGTCTAGACACTCAGGGAAGGCTAGAACCTTCCCAGGAAAAAGCTACAACAATGTTTCTTCATCCTTCCTTTACCTAGTTAGAGCTGCCAGGTGCCCCTCCACACTCTTAGTGTGGGTGAGCCTCCCCAACTTTCTGGCCCACAAGTCAATAAAACAAACCTGAGAGTTCTGCCCTGGGCAATCCCAAATCTCAACAAATTGACACAATCCTCCCAGGTGAAACCCCAGGCATCTGACCCTTCCAGTCAGTCCCCACTTCCCAACAGCACACATGGTTCCAAATACATGAGGTTTTGGGGGACATTCAAGATCCAAGCCATAAACCACAAGGAAGGGGATTCATGTGACACTTTCTCTGTCCTTGGGAGACTCTGGTTGTTGTCCAACTGTGGGTGTCCCCAAACAGTTCATGGAACTAAACCAGATGGTGCAAGAGGATACTTGCCAGGAGCTTCTGCCAAGTTTGTGAAAGCTCAGACTTAACATTCTTCCTCTGGAAACCAAAATCCATTTGTCTTTTGAGTAGAGAAAAGAAGAAAGCAGGGCTGAGGAAAAGGATTCTTGGCAGGTAAGCAATGAACAACCAACCATAAAAGGACTTTCCCTTTGGGATGTACAGTACAGCCTCAAAAGAAGAAGAAGCAAAGCCGGCCAGGCAAAGTCCTAGGATAGGTATCCCTGCTATTGACCACTACAAGACACTCAGCCACTATCTCATTTCTGAAAACATATGGCTAAACCAGATCATTGCTTAGGATCTCAAAATTTCTCACATGCCCTATATTATGTCATTGTCCACCCTCCACCAGACCTCAGCAAATGATCATTCTAACACATTTCTTCCAAGAAAAATACTGAGAAGGCTTTGTGAAAGGAAGATCCTTAACGGCAAAATCACTACATCAGCCAGAAATAAATCCAGCTACACTATGGCACAAGAAAAACCAGAATTTTCTCCTACTGTGTCTTACATAGTAAAACAGAATAAGAAATTCTATGCCCCAAAACATTGACAAAGAACTAAAATGTATTCCTTCAGAATTACTTCCATCTCCTCTCCTCAGGCCTATGATAGAGGCCCAACAGCTTGCTCTGTTCTGGAGGAATGAACCAGAAGACCTTCTTGGAATTTGTGAAGCAAGGGCATCGTGCTGGGCATAGTTTAACCCCAGAGGCAAAATCGAAAATGAGCAGTTGAAGACAAAAGCCAGACATTTATTTGGTCTTAACTTTGCCACTGCAGATTTTATACAAATTACTTTGTGTCTCTAAGTCTTTATTATGTCTTTACTGTCTCTTCCTCTCACCTCACAGCATTTGGGGAAGGATAACAATGGTAAATCATTAGGTCTCTCTCTCTCTCTCTCTCTCTCTCTCTCTCTCTCTCTCTCTCTCTCAGAATTGAACCCTTGTACCCAGGGAACACCGAACTATTTCCCCGGAACAACCATTTATTTACTTATTATTGCCAGGCTGGCCTCAAACATGTGATCCTCCTACCTCAGCCTTCCAAGTTGGGATTACATGCGTGTGCCTCTGAGCACAATTTCATTAGTGCTCTTCACAAATATTCCACTATCCTTTCTCCTTCTAGCCACATGAAAGGACTATTTTTCACCCTGTCTTGCTCCCAGCACACACCACACCCCCCCGCCCCCCACATACACACAGCATGCCCATGAGCTTTTGTTTGTTAATAAAATGTAAGAAAAAGCAGAAAAGCAGCATGGGTCACTTCTGGGCAAAAGCTCAGAAGCTCTTGAAGGTCCTTGTGGCTTTTGCTATTTCCCCTTCCCTCTCTGGAGGCCAGCATGTTGCAGATACTGACTGACAGCATGGGTCTCGGGACCCTGGTTAAACTCCAATGGTCACATAGCATACTTTTGTTACTTTTGGCCACCAACATTCAGGGATAATTGCAATATCTGCAAATCTAATCCATATGTTCCAACGAAAGCAATACTACCACCAAAGGAACAAAACCTTTGTTCTTGGGTTATGAAAAACTATCAAATGATCTAAGGCCCTTCAAAAGAAGGTTAGTAGATGGGACAGAAAGTTGACAAGGGGAAAAACAAGGTCTAATGAATCTCTTTAAGAATCTGATCATGATTTTTTTTTCCTCATTGACCATGTCCTGATTCATAGAACAGTATATAAATAAAGGGTCTAGTATACAGTAGGTCATCTCCTTTTCCTAAAAGAGATTTTGAAAGATTCACTCCATCATACACTATATATTGAGTTTATTTATTCTCAGCTTTTTCTTCTCAGCTCCATGAATGTCGGAGGCTTTTCTATTTTGTTAATTGATGAATATCTAGGCCAGAGGACAGCATCAGCCCAAAAAGTTGCCCATTAAATATTTCTGAATGAAGAATAAGTGATGCAGACAGAAACAACTCCTGTCCCCATTGAACTTTCAGGCATAATGAGTAGCCAGTCACGCATGGATGCGTGTAGAACAGGCCACTGCTGGAGCATAAGGCAGAGGAAATGAACCCAGATCTGTGAAGACTGGCAAGGCTCCTGGAGGAAATAATATTTACAACGTAATATGAAAATGAGAAGTTAGACAAACAGAAAGCAAAAGGCAAGGGTCAGTGTGAAGTGGATAGACTAGGGAAAGACTGCAAACTGTAGCTGATGAGCTAGATTTTACCAATGAAGATGTTATCATTTAAAAGTTAAATTTTGTGTTAAGAATATGCAATGTAATATTCTCATTTAAAACTCAAAAGATTTGAAGAAAATTAGCTACATTTAAATAACACTCCCCTCTCAACCATTCTCTCCATATGGGCCCTGATACTGAACGTCATTACCATGTAAAATTACACCTCTTCTGTTATTTATTGCAAAAAGAGTTAGAAGACATGTATCTATCAACAATGAGAAAATAAAACATAGACTAATAGGGCTGCAAGATTCACAAACAATGATAATATAGTATGGAAGAGAAAACCACACCTGTACAAACTCTTAAACTGCTCCATTAAACTGTGGAAGATCTTTGAGGTTGTCATCTGGAACAGCGTACATAAAAACTGATGGATACAAGAAACAAGGAATTGCAAATGAGCTGTAGTTAAAATATAATGACTAATATGGAAAACGAAGGCTCAAAAAGGTCCAAATCTTGGAGCCCTTCACATACCATTTTAAATAGTACAGTAAATTTTTCAGTTTTGATTCAGAATCATGCTGCAGACCAGAAGGAACTTTATGTTTGATGATTTTATTCTGATTAGATAATCCTTTGGGTACTATCTATTAAGTGAAGATGATGTTGAAAGTAGAAAGAAAACATAGGAAGACAATTTTTAAAATACTACAAAATACAACTGAAGGTATAGCTCTGTGGTAGACTGCATAGTATAGACAAGACCCCAGGTTTTTATTCCAGTGCTGCAATAAATAAATTAAATAAATAAAAATAAATAAGACACACACACACACACATAGAGAGAGAGAGAGAGAGAGAGAGAGAGAGAGAGAGAGAGAATAGAGAATAGAGAAATAGCAAAGTAAATAATAAACTTTATAACTTTATACCTCTTTGAATGCAATCATTTTATGTAAAAGGGGCTGGAGTAACTTTGTCTTAATATTTGTTTTCTCTGCTGAAGACAAAGTTAATGTAAAAATAACAGAAATCTGTTACAAATATGATCTCAATTCCTTTGGGATTTTTGTATATTCAGGAAAACCATCCAAAGAAAAGACGGGAAAGATATGCACCAGCAAATGACTACATATTCTCAAAGAGCAATATTGCATGAGGCTTACTACATTTTAAATTTTCCTATACTAGCATGTACTACTTTGGTGATAGGGGAAAATAGAGTTATTTAAAAATTCTACATTATCTTGACATGATAAATAGAGCTTATGGTATATTGGCAAATCTTCAGAGTGAATTTTGTCATTACTGACTTTCACCCTCTTTCCCCAAGGACACACAGAAAGGGAGGAATTAGCATATGTTCTATATAAACATAGATGAAAGAATACAATCAAGAGGATTAGAACAGAACCACAGACAGAAATGCACCCATCAACATCAGCTTTGCAATTTCAATTAACCAAAGGATGCCTTGAACTATAATTTTTAAAGACAAGTCATTATACACAATAAAGTAGAATGATGATGTAAAAGAATGCGATAAACAGGGCTTTATGCTTTTCTGCCACTCAACAAGGCATGTGCATGCTATTCAGTAACAAGTACAAATAAAGGGACTCTGATGCTCTCAACTAAAGTTCATTCATTTCACTTGGATAAGCAGTTGTGTTCAGTAACCCTTGACCTCTGCCTCTCAATAAATCTTATCTTCCAGAGAAAAATACATTCAACATAAAAAATGAATCAACTTCTAAAAAAAAAAAGATGTCTTCTAAGCCCATCTGGTAAGACATATTTTATTTACTTTTTTATCTTTGTGAACAAAGATTCAACACTTATTAATTCAAAACAGTGGAACTCTTCATCCACTGATGAGAAATTCAATTAAGTATTACGTGATGAGCAAAATGCCAGGTTAAAAAAAAAACTAAGTAAATTTTCTTCCCATGGGTAATAATAAAAGAAAGGATGTTGGGTTAAGAACCCTTGCGGGTGGAGAAGAATTTAATTGGTTGATCTGATATTTTTCAAAGATTGCTTACGACATTTTTTTAAAAAATAAAAGGAGCCCTGCTAAGGAAGAGATCTTGAAAGCACGTTGTTACTGGACCAGTGACGCCACGATGTCCTTGCAGGGTTGAAAGTAAGGGCATCCAAGGTCAGGAGAGTGCACACGCTCTAAAAGCAAAGTTGAAGTAAAAAGCAGGATGACAAAATGAAGGAACACTAGAAATTCTCAGAAATAAGCAGCATAACCAGCAAAAAGACCTGTAAAATCAGACTACGTCAGGTTTTAACACAAAGAGATGAAAGGCTGATTTTGGTTACAAATGACCAACTGTAATAACCAAAGAGAAATAGGGAAGAGAGAAGTCATCTGTCTTTGTGTGGCTATCTCCACAGTTTGTAGATGTTCTTAATCTGTGTAAGCACTACATTTTTTTCCTCTCTGCATGGCAAAAATTCAGGAAAATCTTGTCACCAACATTGAGTAGATCTTCCCTTCTGCAACAATAACGCAGGCGGGGAAAAAAAAGGGATCAAGAGCAAATGACACTAATGTTCAAAACAGAAATGAATTCCAAAGATTTATCAATATCAATCTTAACTCACAAGAAAATAACTTCCTGAATATATAATAAAAGAGAAATTCATGAAAATTGATACTTTAAATACTGGCTACTTAGCTGTTTTTTTATTTGACAAGGTGTTATTAAAAGCAAAGCTGATCTCATTTTATTTCAGATCGTACCAAAAATTTCCACTGAAAATGACTCAATTTTGCTGTCACTAATTTGAAAAACACTTGACTTTCATTCTGTAACTGTTCAATTTTAACCACAGCTGGTGTGCTGCAATTTGTTTCTAACTCAGGGTTAGTGCACATTTTCAGAGTTAATGAAGAAAGGGCCCCATCCTCCACAAGACTTCTCTCATTTTAGATGTTAACTACTTTAGGTTCCCCCAGACAACCTGAATATCTGACTGATGAGAAATTTGAAAATTCCCAAGACACTCTCACTTTTGAAAACAACTCTTAGAACTTGGGAAAGTTTAAGATTTATGACTATAGTTTTACTATAAAAGCTATGATCTGTTCCAGGTAAATGAAGAGATATATAAAATGAGGTCCCAATCCAGAAATCCTGTGTAGTCTCCCATCAAATCAGGCCACATCACTCTCCCAGCATATCAATGTGTTAACCAATCAGTGAGTTCCCATAATTGCTTGTGTCCAGCTTTTATTGGGTATACTTGTTAAACTCAGTGGCCACATGATTCATCTAAATCTCTACTCCCTGCCCTTCCTACAGGTTGGAGTGGCTCAATGTTTCAACCTTCTAATTACATGGTCAGTCTTCTGGTGGCCAGTCTCCATTCAGAAACTACTTAGGGTGCCACCATGAGTCATTTAATTGGCATAAACTCAGATGTGATCCAGGAGCTCAACAACAGGAATGCATTTCTGTGGTACAGAAGATACCAGTTATAAAGCTCCATGCCAGATAAAGATATCTTTATCAGAATTACAGAGATCAGAAAGACCAGAATTAACAGAATTATTTAACTTCAATTTCAATGACTTCTTCTTTTCCTAAATTTTCGACATGTTTGTAGGTATGAGCTGTTTCTCCCAAGGAATATATATATATATATATATATATATATATATATATATATATATATATATAGAGAGAGAGAGAGAGAGAGAGAGAGAGAGAGAGAGAGACAGCAGCTTCATTGTACAAAGCATGACTATTGCTATGTCCTTGTCCTCATATACTAGCCATTTTTTTAAAAAATGAGACAATCATTTTCAAAATTAAGTGAAAATAGATAAAACTCTTGAGGACATAGACACAGACAAGGGCTTTTTGAACAGTTGCACAAGACATGACACTAAATCAACAAATGGAATTATAACAAATTAAAAATCTTCTGCCCGGCTAAGGAAACAACTTGCAGAATGAAAAGACAACTTACCAAATAGGGGGGTGGAGGGATCAGACTGTCAGCTAGTCCTCAGAGTACTCATAAGTAACATATATAACAAATCAAAGAACCCCCCCCCCTCAAATAAAGGTCCCAGTCAAAAAGCAGACAATTGAAATAGACACTTCTCAAAATAAGAAGTGCAGATGACAAATAAGTATTTGAAACATGTTCTGCATATTTGGCCAATAGTGAAATACAAACACACACAAAAAATGAGATTCCATCTTAACTCCATCAAGAACTCAAAAAAAATGTTGGTAAGGAAAAAAAAAAAACTTTGTAGATTGTTGTTGAAACTGTAACCTAGTACAACAACCATGGAAATTTATATGGAGATTCCTCAAAGAAGCAAAAATAAAAATTTTATCTGTTCCAGCTATACTTCTTCCAGACATCTTTCCAAAAGATTTAAAGACATCCTATTACAGGGATACATGTATTCACAAGTTTATAGCAACACAACTTATGACAATTAAATCTTTGAAACAGCCTATCTACTCATTAACAGATGAATGGATTAAAAAAGCGGCATATATATCTATATGCAGAATGGAGTGTGACCATTTCAGAGAGAAGAATAAATTTGAATTATCTGTAGGAAAACGAATGCACCTTGAGACCAAGGTGCCAAGTAAAGTAAATCAGACACAGAAGGTTAAATACTATACAATTTTTATATGAGAAATCCAAACTACAAATAATTTAAAGAACACAATAAAAAATAGATGACAGAAAATAGGGAGGTAGACTTCACAGAGATGAGAGGGGGGCCTGGAGATGTAGGGATATGGGAGGGCAAAGAAGGGAAGAGCAAGTAAAAATTATTATGTACCACTATGTATCAATTCCCCAAGGAGAATGGTAAATATTGTGTGTCACAAGCACATGCTAATACAAAAATAACCATGAGTTTAAGAAAACTACTTATAAAGCAATGAAAAACAGAAATTCACTGTTCAAGTCTTTTGAGAATAAAAATATCTGTAGTAAAAAAAACTAAGTGGCATGATAGAGGTAGAAATAAAAACTTGGGTAGTGTTTGAAACATAAGCAATGACTGAGAAAAATCAAGCTAGAAAGAGGCTGTACTCCAAAAGGGTTTTGAAAAATGAGAAAGAATTCCATATTGGATAGAGAGTCAAGAGCTTTCCATGCTGAGTGAAGAGACAAAGGATCCAAATCAAGAGACAAGACTGGAAACTGGTAGGTAGACTTCATGGGGATGGAAAGGAGACCCAGAGGGGAGCAGGGAGGAGGTCGTGGGGATGGGGAAATTCTTTTAAAAAGATCAAAATGCACTGTGTATATGCTCCAACTCCCCAAGCAAAAAGTATTTTTTTAAAAAAAATCTAGTGGTTTGAAATCATATTTGGTGAATTTGTGCAACGGCAGCAAAAAGGTTACAGCTGAATGCCTTAGTTGCTTTTTCGTTGCTGACAAAATACACAAAATCCACAATTTAAGAGAGGAAAGATTTATCTTAGCTCACAGTGTGAGAAGGTCACACACAGCCCATTCATGGGTAACTGGCAATGGTGGAAGCACATAGTAGAGGCCGATGGGAGAAAAGCTCTTCACTCCATGGCAGACAGAAACCAAGTGGAGGAGGAGTTGATGTCAAGAGACTAAGGCTAAGGTAACAGCTTTCCCAGGAAGACGCTGTAACAATGGTTCTTCTTCCTTTATTTAGTTCAAGCTGCCAGTTGGGCTGCTCACACCCAGGTAAGTGGCACTTTCTGGCCTACCAGTCAGTAACACACACCTGAAAGTTCTGACCTGGGCACAGTCCAATCTCAACCAGTTGGCACAGTCCCCCTTGGTCAAATGCCAAGCATCTGCTCCTTCCAGCCAGTCTCACCTTCCAAGAGCATACAGTTCCATAGATACATCCAAATACAAAAGGCTTTGAGGGACATTCCAGATCCAAACCACAGCACAGAATATTTTGGGAGATGAGGCCGGAAAAGTAGTTGAAGCCATTTCAGGAAGGCTTCTAAATTCTGTGCCAAACAGTTTAGAATGTTAGTCTTCAAACAATAGAGAACCCCTGGGAATTTTTGAAAAATGCTTAACTGTACCCAAAATTCCTCTTCCTTAAGTCTTTAGTATTTTACAGGCAATTAAGAGATTATTGAAATAGTCCAGGAAGTAAATGATACAGAATAGAAATATCAGAAAAGAGACACATCAGAATTAAATAAGAGATTGTTGAGGAAGAAATAGGAGGAGCTGGAAACAATTTCTGAAGGTCCAGCCTGCCTCGTGGGGAACATAGGATCATTGAATAAAATGTACAGTTGTCATAATGTTTTAGGCTCTTTTTCAGAAAAACACCAACAGACACTATACTTATGAATAAAAAAAAAACTTTTAGGCATATCTGGCAATGAGTTAGAGAGAATACTGTGGAATTTTAGAGCTGAGAGAACTTTGGAGATCATCTAGAGCAAATTTTCACCTTCATGATCATAGGAATCAGGGTGTCTGAATTTAAGAGGAATTTAGACAATATTAGGTCGAATTCTTCCATCTTAAAATTGAAGAAACTTGTCTGTGACTTGTACAGAGGTGCATTCTAGTCAACAGAATTATGCAACAGAGATCAATATTCTTTTCATTCTCCATCCCATAATAGTATTTCTCAAATTCACAAATATTCTTACCAAGCCAGCCTGGCTGGGGCCCAGTACTATATATTCAGATTTCATTTGTCCTTGGACAGTGTGGTCTAAAACCAAATGGACAGAGCAGAAACAAAATAAGGTTCCTAAAGGAATAACAACAAAGGAATTAAACACTTAAAATATACTGTAGTTGATTATCTTCATGCTCTTTGAATAAAAACTGCCCCCCTCCAAAATCTACATAGTTCGGCTGAGCTTAGTGGTAAAGCACTTGCATATTGTATACGAGTCCCTAGATTCAATCCCCAGCACTGAAAAAGATGCACACATTCAGTCATGACTTACATTGATACTGGAGCAATACAGATAATCAAGAAAATCATTTTATTATAATTAAGATCTTGCAAAACAGTAATTAAGATATCAACATACCCAGGAGAGATTTAAAATGGGAGCAATGTGTTCAGAATGTCTTCTAAAACAGTGCACTTCCATTTAATTTATAGGTTCAATATAGTATACAACTCTTTGGGTAGAAATTATTTGAGATTCTTATTTTCAAATAAATGAACAAAAGAATTATTCCCGAGACCAATATTGGTGTTTGAGTAACAAATAGCACTGCTGGCCATACTTTTTGTTTGTTTGTTTGTTTGTTTGTTTGTTCTTTCTTTGTTTATGACAGGGTCTTACTATATAGTCCAGGCTCGTCCTGAACTCACTATGGAACACAGGGTGACCTCAAACTCATGGCAATCCTCCTGTTTCCGCCTCCCAAGTACTGGAATTACAGGTGTGTGCCACCACTTCCAGCTTGTGTGCTGATGGGGAATCAAACACAGGGCCTTGACCTTGCTAGGTAAGTGCCTTAACTGCTAAGCTATTCCTCCAGCCCCATGGCCATAATTCTAATCATGACATTGCAATTACCTTAGCATCCATAACTTGATACCCAGGGTATCCTTGACCTGGCTTCTTCCTTTCTTCAGTTTCCTCTGTCATCATTTGCTTCACGCTTGTCATTCAGTAATATTGTAACACATACAATTCCTGTCTACGTCACACTATTTTAAGGGGTTTTAGTCCCACTCGCGCTGTTCACTGTCTGGAATGGTCTTGTCATAGCTACCTCTTTATTCTCTGAATGCTTCCAATTTTTCAAGGTTCTATTTGGGTGTCACTTCTATGTAAAATACTGTTGAGACACATACAAGAGTCTGGATGGATTAGAATTCTACCATAGGATACACGTGCCATAAAGTGGTCATTTGTTCCGATGTCTACCTTCTCCATCAGCTCCTTACACTTCCAGAGCAAGAAGTTGGGTTCATTTTGCCATCCTACCTGCCTGCTTGCTGGTTTACTTGCTCTTTTTATGGTAGTGGAGATTGAGCCAAGGGCCTTCAAACTGAGCTACATCCTAAGCCCATTTTTTTCTCAGTTTTTATGTTGAGACTGAGTATTCCTAATTCCTAAATTGCACAGGCTGGGTTTGAACTTGCTGTGTTCCTGCCTCAGCTTCCCAGACTGCTGAGATTTAGCCTGCTTTCCAACTTCAATACCTAACAGTATAGGGCATGTGATAACATGTAAAAAAAAAAGTGTGTCCCTGAGTTAATTGATTTCTCCATACTCAAATTCACAAGTGATTGACATGCAAAACAGAACCCTCAAATATTTTGCTCTTCTTTCAGGTATGCTGGCAGTGGTCGTGTAAAGATCTACCTAAAAAGCTGTATGTACACTGACCAGAGAAGATTAAAAAATTGTCATCATCAGTGTAACTACTCTCAGAAAACACTCACTATTTTAAAAACATCTGTATGAGCCAGTCCTGGGAGAGCACAACAGGATAAAGCGTCTTAGCTGGACTGGATGGTACAGGCCTATAATCCCAGCACTCTGGAAGGCTGAAGCAGAAAGATCACAAGTTTGAGTCTAGCCTGGACAACTTAGTGAAGCCCTGTCTCAAGAAAAAGAAAGAAAGAAAGAAAGAAAGAAAGAAAGAAAGAAAGAAAGAAAGAAGAAAGGAAAGGAAAAAATAGACTGGAGATGTAGCTTGATGTGAAGGCCTTGGGCTCAATCCCCAAGAACACACAAAAAAAATGTTCTTTTTTATATCCGCTCACTAAGCTGATTATCTCTGAAGAACATGCAAGAAGGTTAATAAAAATAAAACCATTAGGAAATGAAAAACAGAAGAATTATATAGACATGAACAAACAAGCAAAGGATGCTGATTACCAAAAGAGGTCATTTGAATTTTGAACTAAACCAGTAGACCATGTTTCTGAAATAGAATAAATGTGATCAAAGGGATTAGAAAAAAGATTATTTGGCCCCAAATTCTAGAAGATATTAAATTAGAAGCTCCATTTGTTCTCTCTGTACTGTTTTCCTTGAGAACGCAAGTTCTTAACCTCACAGTTACTTTTGTTAAATACCCATAGCAGATGAGCCTTTGCTCAGCTGTGTCTAACAAAATACCACAAGCATGGCTGACAGATCACTATACCAACTATCAGCCACGCTTTCCTTTTGTTCCCCTCTCCAGGAGTTAAAATGTTAGAAACATTATTTCTAATAAATTGAAACCTACTCTTATTTGTTACCTAGAGAAGAATTAATTGTGAAACACAAAACCTACCTAAAACAAAACTATTTGGCCATTTGCATTTTTTGTGAAGAGGTATAAAGACATCTCATTTAGAAATCGTTTTTTCAAACCATTTATCAATTTAAAAATAACACAGAACTAAATATTCTATAATCTTGAGCAGAAATAAAAGAAAAAATAATAGTACAAGCTTTAATTTAACAAAACTTTATTCTTGCATCCTGATTAATACCCTGAAACATGAAAAAAAATCTCAATACATATAATAACAGGATGAGTCACTTCAAGAAGGACTATGTCAAAACCATATAGAAATATGTGTAAATGAAAGATTTACTGGGGATAATGGAAATATTGATAACTAAATCCTAAATAAGAACTGTGAAATTGAGAAGTAAACATTCAAAAGATGCTTGTGATTTCTGATCTGTTAGGGGTCCTATGACAAGTCAAGAAATTCTGATGTACTGTAATGTTTTTGAGGACTGCTTTTGTATTTTATTGGTTTTGTATATTCCTGTTCATTATAATTCAATCTAAAGACTAGCATATTTTCAAGCACCTATTATATACCAGGAATTAGATAAATACAATAAAAGACATGCTCTCAACGAACTCAAATACACATAGTGAAAATTGACAAATCAATAATTACAAAGCCATGGGGTCATTTCAAGGGATAAAAGTATAGCCCAAGAGATGAGTTATCTCCTCAGTTGGCCTTCTGATAACTGAAGAATTAATTTTGACAGAAGAGAAGGAAGTAATCCTAGAAGCAGGAACACATGTTTTTGGGCATAAACTATACATTTATTATATTATTATTTATATCATTCATATTTCATGGTAAACTTTAAATAATTATAGCTTGATTGATGGCAAGTAGAGGAAAAGTTATATGGCAAGTAGATAGAGAAATGCAAACTAAAACCAGCATGAGATATTATTACATAATATTAGAATGAAAAGAAGTGAATAAATACCAACAAGGCAGCAATATGAAAAAAAACCTGAAACATGATGGCAGGAATATAAAATGGTAATCACATTGAAAGACATGTTGATGCTCACCTTCAATCTAAATATACATTTCTCTGTCCAGAAGTCTCACTCTTAAATATTTGTTAGAGTTTAGATATGAAAGGTCCTCTAAAAGCCTCATGCATTTGGATGTTAAGGAGTTTGTGTGTTGTTTGGAGGTGGAGCCTGGTAGGAAGAGGCAGATTATGGGCTTGTGGTAGATTATGGGCATGTGGCACACGACTGGGCTCTCTGTTCTGCCTTGCCGTGAACAGCTTCTCCCCAGCTAGGTCTCTGCCTTGTGCTCCCACCATTGCTGGCTGCCCATGAATGGACTGAGACTTTTTGCATTTGTGAGCTAAAATAAACCTCTCCTCCCTTTAGGTGTGGATATCAGGTGCTATGTCAGAAGAACAAAAAAGTAGCTAAGCAGTATTTATTTCCTAAATGGAATGAAAACTTTCATTCACAAAAGCCTGAGCATGAATAATGTTTATAGTAACTTCAGTCATGATCTCTGCAACTGTAAAGGATTTAAATGTTCTTAAACAATGAATGAAAAAACAAACTAGGGTACATTTCATACAATGCTACTCAGCAACATGAAGGAAAGAAATACTGATACAACAATGTGCATGAATCTCAAGTGCTGTATTCTAAGAGAAAAAAGCTAGTCAGAAATGGCTGCACACTGTATCTGTCATGTGTATGACTTTATTTATGCAACACTTGCCAAAGGGCAAACTGAAAATAACAGAAAAGTATTCTGTGATTGCCCATGGTTGAGGAGAGAGGGTAAGTGACTATAAGACAGCAATGGAAAAATCTGGAAAAATATGAAACTATTCTATTATCCCGGTGGTGGTGGTTAGATAATTATATATATTTGTCAAATCTGTTATGAGTCTATACTTCCTAGTAAATTTTACTTATGCAATTTATACCTCATTTTTAAAAAGATTTAAAATAAATTTTAAGAAAGTTCCTAAGATATGAAAAATTGTGTGAGTCTAGATTCTGTGATTCTAGTAATCCTGGAGAGGACTATAGTAAATAAAACTAGAAAACATGTGTCCATCTTTCTTTAGAAACACTACAGAAAATAATGTAAAATCTTTAAACTTTTTCTGACACAGCATGTATCCTGTCAAGTGGCAGCTCAACAAGTCCATTTGTACCTTTCCAGTTTTACAGTGGGGTGTGTGTGTGTGTGTGTGTGTGTGTGTGTGTGCACGTGTGTATGCAACTGAGAAAGAGAATGAATATGAGCTAAGTGAGGGTCAAATTTGTCCCTCAAAAACATATGTTGAAGTCAAATAAGATGAACTTATTTGAATGTAGAGTCTTTGTAGATGTAATTAAGATTCAAGTTAAGAAGTAATTCTATTGAAATAGTTTGGGAGCTGTTATGAATGTTGCCCTTACAATTAAAAGGCAAGGAGACAGAGATAGACACACAATAAGAACATAATGACACAATGGAGACCAGACTGGAGTGATGCAGATGGAAACAATGGCACACTAAGGACGGCCAGCAGCCTCCTCTTGAGAAGCCAGCAAGAGGCCCAGAAGACTCCTCCCCTAGAACTTGCAAAAAGAAAAAAGCCAAGATAACCTTGATTTTGGACTTGTAGTTTCCTGACCTGTGAGACAATAAATGTCTGTTAGTTTAAGCCACCTAGGTTGTAGCATTGTGTTGTAGCAGTCCTAGAAACTAATACATTATGGCTTGGATCTTAGATGTCTCACAAAGGCAATCACTTGGTCACCATACTGTGGTGTTATTGGTAGATATAATTCAAGCTTTACAAGGTGGGGCCTAGTGAGAGAAAGTGAGATCACTGAAGGTGTATACTTGAAGGGAATATTAGTCTCTCTCTCTCTCTCTCTCTCTCTCTCTCTCTCTCTCTCTCTCTCTGCTCACCAGGCACCATAAGGTGAGTAGCTTTGTTCTACCCCATGCTCCTTGCCATGATGTTTTGCCCTGCCACACACCAAAAAGCAATGAAACAAACTGACCATGAACTAAACCTGTGAAACCATAAGCCAAAATAGTTTCTTCTTTAAATTGATTTTCCTCAGGCATTTTACCAGAGCAATGGAAATCAGTGTCATATTCATTATTTACTAGTGTTTTATAAATTCTAAGCAAATTGTGTCTTTACCTTTCCTTATGAAGCCAGTTATATGATACAGACATTTTCCAAAGGACTTATTTATAACTTTAGGTATTCACAATTATCCCATCATTGGGACACATTACCTAATACCCACAACTTACAGGAGAAGAGATTTATTTTTACCTCACAGTTTCAGAAGTCTCAGTCCATTGCTCCAAGGCAGAAAGAACAATAGCAGAGGGGCCCGGTGCCAAGGAAAGCTGTTCACAGCACAGCGTCCAGGAAACAGAGAGAGAAGGCAGGAGGCAGAGAGGAGAATGCACCACCGTTCCAGGCCAGGCCCTCAATGACCCATCTCGCCAAGAAGACCCCAACTCCTAAGAAGAGTTCATGAAATAATATAGACAAGTCCACCAATGAGTATAGTGTCCTCATGATTCCAATTGCCTTCCAAACACATGAGATTTTTGTGGAAGAGATTCAAGCTAGAACATTTTATTATTTTCTGTAGTAAAAATTTATGTGAAATACTAAGTAATTTCATTTTACATTTAATTTGCTTTTATAAACTCTTCTATAACCTAACAAAAATGAGAAAGAGAAACAAGTAATAGCTACAATGAACTGAAATATTATAAAGCTTCAAACCCTTCGCTAAGATCTTTAGTAAAGATCATCGCTAGGACTGCAAACAATTGGGAGGTTATTATCCTCATTTTTTTCAGCGTAAGAGATTGAAGTCACCCAGTAGAATGGGAAGCGCCTGTAGGGCAATTGCTACATTGGATGCAGCTGTATATCCCCACAACCACGCAGCAAGGCTGGCTAGTGTTCAGGTTAAGTATTGAGCAAATGAATTAACACACTTCCCATCTTGCAGTGAGTGCACTGTGAAACTGGAATTCGAATTGAATCTGTTTTCCTACTTTCTCATTTAAAGACATCATGAAGAACAAACCCCAGACATTTCACTTTGAATAATAAAACCTCGGGTATCAAGCCCTTGCCTTCCTCCGGGGCCCACTTACCGCAACCCCTATTGGTGTGATCATGTACCCATATTTGTTTGCCGTTCCTCAAACACACTTAGCTTAGCTCGGCCCTAACTGTTGCTTCTGCTTATGATATTATCCTTGTCCCTTTTGTCCAACTTTACAGAGCTCCAGCCTCCTAACTGTTTGGATTTCAGTTTAAATGCTATTGAAATCTCCTTAGAAAGGCCTACCTGACCACGCAGAAAATACCACAGCAACCCAGTTCAGCTATCTCTATGATATGCCTCTGTGTTTATTTTGTGTCTCATTTACCATGTTCCAGTGTTTTTCTTATCCATTTTCTTGTGCATTTACTATTTCCCCTCTGCTATATACCCATGCTAGAGTTCACCTTTTATTCCCCTGAAAGTTTTTAGATTTTATATACGAAAGAAGTTGATTACTTTTTATTATATACTTAAGAGAGCAAGGATATCACTTGTGCTGTTTACTATTGTATCTCCAAAAATAAAAGAAAGAAAAAGTCTTTCTTATATTATGAGAACTCTAATGACAATCTTTGACTACATAACAAATGTTTTACCTCATGCTCTTTCTATGGTCATTAATATAATCCTAATGGAAGAAGTAACTTGTATACAACCTGATCCAATGAGCCAGAAATAGCCTAGCAATTTTAAGGTCTCAGGTACTTGTTCACCCATAGGGTCTTTTTTCCCTAACACAGCAGCAGTCTCCTAGTAACTAGAGCAAATTGTGGAAATAACAGCTGCGCTATTAATTCCACAGTCATGCCGGGGGTATTCCCCAGCAGATGCCAAGTTTAAATATGGGATATAAAGGAATGCTTTGCAGCCAGTGGGATGTGGGATTCTAGGCACTAGGATCCTGCTGGGCCAAATATTTCTTTAGTGACATCAATGTTTGTACCAACAAGACATAACTGGAGGGGATTCTCTTTTTAAGACTATCACTTCTGCTTTTTAATAGCAATGGAAAAAGTAATTTCTTGGCATTGCATGTAAACTGTATGGTACTATTCTTTTTCTGTCCTTAACTTTATAATTCTCTAAATGTCTTATTTTCATTTCAAATCCCTGAAACTTAAATATGGCTTTTTTTTTCGGACTTTCTAGGTTTGCTAAGTGCTCACAGAAGAAAAGTCCTTTCATTGTTTGAACAACGGCCACAAAGAGCTGGGGAAATGGCACAGTGGTTCAAGTGCTTGCCTCGAAAGCTTGAGGCCCTGAATTTGGTTCCCCATGGTACCACATAAAGCCAGGCCTGGTGGCACATGCCTGTAATCACAGCAGACAGAAGGCTGCAGCAGGAAGATTACCGTAAGTCCAAGACTAGGCTGGACTACGTAATGGGTTTAGGATCAGCCTGGATTGCAGAGCAAGACTCTCTTAAAATAACATACCTTCCACACAATAGCCTCAGCTTCCCTCCTAGAGGAGCTGCTGGAAAAATCCAGGCCTCCCACATTGCTTGGTGAAATGCTTAGGAAATTTAAAATAAGTTTGAAGAAGGCTTCTCTAGTCTCTCTATTCTTATACTGAATGTGTATTTTTTTAACAGTTCTAGCCTAAATCTACCATTATTTCATGGTAAGCACCCCATGATTTCCTTTCTGTCTTTCTTGCCTTTTTTCATTAATTAGGACTCCAGTCCAGGGCCTTTACACTGAGGTATAGCCCCAGTCTTTTCAACTTTTTGGTTTTTTTTCAACTTTTTATGTGGAGACAGTCTTGCTGAGTTACTAAATTGCCCAGACTGGGCTGGAACACACTATCTTCCCGCCTCAGTCTCCCTTGGCAATGGGATTACAAGCCTGGGTCACCAGGCTCTGGATTCTCTGAGCTATTTAGACTGATATTCATCTAAATATAGAAAGTCCATCTCAACTCAACAAAACAGATTGTCATTTGAATACTAAAGGAACTGCACTGTTCTGAAAACTACCAAGGAGGCAGATTCTTCAATCTCCACCAGTCATTTGTTGTTTTCAGACTTGGAATTGGAGACCAAAGAACAGGGCCTAGATCTCACATTTGGGTAATCACTTAACAACTTAAAAGCAAGATGTTGGAGGAGTGGCTCAGCGGTTAAAGCGCTTGCCTTGCAAGCACTAAGTACCCTAGCTCGATTCCCCAGCACCACATAAACTGGGTGTGGTGGTGCACCCCTGTAATCCCAGCACTCGGGAGGCTGAGACAGGAGGATTGCAGTGAGTCCAAGGCCAGCCTGGGCTCCGAAGTGAGTTCAGGACTAGCCTGGACCACAAAGTGAGACCCTGTCTCAAAAAAAAAAAAAAAAGCAAGATACTTCCAGTTTAGTGACTTAGGATAAGTCATTTATCACTAAATAAAGTGAAAAAAGATACAAATTATGTATTTTTACTTTAAAATGCAAAATATTAATGCTAACATTATATTTACATACTGAAAACTGTGTTATTTCAATTATATTCTTTATATTCTTCATATCTGAGAAGACTTTTACAGGGAATATGCATGTTTTGTAAGTATTCAAAAATGCTTTAACATACTTCAGTAAGTACTTGGGTAGCAGAGATGGCAACTTATCGCCATATGCTGAATTTTTTTAAAATCACATCTGCAGTTTTTCAATAAATTCTCCTGCCAGCCCCACACAGATATGCCAGGGAGAGGAATGAGATTTGTGTATCAAAAGGTCAAAGGAAGAGAATCGGGGTAGTATGCATGCTTTATTCAGGATTTTGACAAACTGTACTAGAGCCAGTAATGGGTGCCCCTCACCCCTCTTTTGAGAGGGTGACCATGTGAGGCATAGCCTGTCTTTTGGATCAGAATGCTCCCAGTACTTCGGTTTTGGTGATAATGGCTCCGATACTTGCTCTGACATTAGGGGAAAGCTAAGGAACACGCGTCACTGGCTGCCTGCTTACCGACAGCAGCCTGCTGTGATTCATTATTCTGGAAAACATAGTAGAGATAGGAATGTTTTATTTAGAAGTTTGTGTATAGTTTAGCAGTATTCAGACGTCGTGTTTCACGGAGCTTCGCAAAGAGTATATCAAGTAGGTTTTGTAAATGCGTCTAAATTAATAATGAATCATTTATTTAATTTGAGCATGCAACAGAGGAAAAGTAGCTTTCATGTTTTTGTTGTTATATTAAAACTAAAAGCAACAACTAGAAAAAAATGAACCGTAGAATGTTTGTTAAACTAAACGCACTCACCTATTAATATACCATATCCCACCCATTGCAAAGCATTTCTAAATGGAAATGTCTGAAAGGAAATTACAAAATTCTTTCCCACTACACTCCACAGGGACTGAGAAAAGTATTATGCAATCTGTATTGGCTTTGAGGAGAGACAGTTGTGGCTTTTTTTTCATTTTTCTCTCTTTGTCTCTTTTCTGAGAAAGACCGTTACACTAAGAGTACACAATGCCATCCAAGCTTTGCTCACAATGAATTTTGGTAAGTACATTAACATAGTCTGAGTGGAATTTTCTATATCAAAGTTCTATAAAAGTGGGTGCGTTTGTACTTGACAGAGTTCGTATGTTGAGGGCCTGTGTGTCAGCTTCATCTGAATTTTACTGCTTCTTTTAAGACATTGGCCATAAACAAAGCATTGATACTAAGAACTCTATTGGACTCTTTTTGGTTAAAATAGCATTTAAGTAGGAATTGTGCCAAAAAGACACACATGAGTTTAACATGATGCTAATTCAAGATACTTGATATTATGTTGATATTTGATTAGTATAATTATACAAAATTGCTTTTCTTATAATAAAAGCAATCCATGCGTATAAAAATATACAAAAGACAGAACATAAAGTGAAATGTTAAAGTCTCACCCTGCCCAGTTGTCATTATTGATAAAAGTTCTATATTCATGTTATATGGCAAATCATTTTGAGGACATAAAGGCACATTTAGCTAAAGCTCCCATTTTGCAGCTGATACTGAGTCTGCTATTGACTCAGCAAGTGAAATTGAACATGGAGAAAATAGAATATCTAAATCTCAGATTAAGCAAATGATGCATTAATTCATGTATTCATTCAACAAACATATATATTGGAGACCCTCAGGAAATATTAAGAATCTCTCCCCAAAGTCTCTACCATTAAAATTTTATCCTTAAATATGCATTTGGAAAGCCCTTGTCACCTGTCAAGATACATAGGTGCACAAAATGCTAAACTTCATTGTAAACCTTAAATTTTGCACTTATACATATCAATAAAATGAGAGGAAAAGACGCATTTGGGAAAAACATAAGAATTTTTTTCCTAAGGAATTTTATCAATAACATTTATCTGATTATTACAATAAACTCAGCACTTTACATGTAGTGTTTTATATAATATTATAATAATCCCAGAGTAGAGACTACTATTATGACCATTTTATAGCTGAGCAAATGGCATTCAAAAGAGGCAAAATGACTTTTTCAAATCGAGGCCATAAGTTAGTAAATGAATCTAGTGCCAAAACACAAAGCCACCTTATTCCATATCTTGTCTTTTGTACATGGTGCTATATTACTCCGCAGTGTAAGTTTTCAGTGGGAAAAGAATGAAGTCTTATAATCATTAATATTTTAATGTGAATGAGTTGATTAGAGGAGTGCATAGTAAAATTATACAGGAGGAGGGGGTGAAAAGGATGCAGTAAATGTGCTTAGCCAGGAAGACAGGAACATGCTGGGCTCCATAGCAGGAGGAAGGAGACTCCAAGACAGGGCAGGGAAAAAGAGGTGAGAGGGAATCGAAAAGCATTTAGTCTGCTGCACAATGTCACTTAGGGGCAAGTGAAACAAGTCACTGGCTTCTGTATAATTGATATAATTAATTCTGTAATTGGCTTCTGCAAAATTCTCTTTGTCTAAAAATCATTCCGTGGGAGGCATGATATTTTTTGCCTACCTTCTGCAGAGTAATGAATTGGTTAAGTGGTTGAAAGGTTCTTAGTTGGTTCATCAGGATAAAAAAGAAGATAATTTATCAACCACATTTTTCTCTACTTTTTATCTCTAAGTGTTTTACAGTATAATAGTAATAATTTCAAAATACATTTATGCAGCCACCAATAATTTTTGTCCCACCAATTTAATTACTTTAAGCTCGATTATATAAACTTGATTATCTCAAGAAATAAATAAAATAGATCAATATGACAAATATTTCTGTCCTGTAAACTAAAACAACATTCAAGATCTATCCTGGGCTTAGGTACTGGTCACATGTTGCTATTTAAATTTAAATGAAATAAAAATTGAGGTCTTCAGTCACACTAGCCATGTTTCAGATGCCCAACAGCCACATGTCACTGCTGACTGCTTTATTGGATTGCACAGGTAGAAGGCATTTCCATAATCTTAGAAGTTTCTACTGGACATTGCTAACCTAGAACAAAACCCAGAAAGGATGATCCTTTGTGTTTATGCAGGTAATTAAACTGATGAAAACAGGTAAATAATAAAAGGAGACAAAAATAAGAAGGACTTAACAGTCTATTTTACAAAAAAAAAAAGAAAAACAACTTCAATTTCAAATATTCCAAATAGGTCTCAGAGAATCACTATGTAATATTAAGAGATTGTAAATATATCACTAGTTTTTACAGGTGTTACATGTACTGAAGTTGGAAATTAGGTAAAAATCAGTAATACGAACAATTTTTTTCTCTGTTTCAGAAATCTTCAGTGTGGTAAAGAGACAGAAAAGACCAAGTTGATGGTTAAATCCTGAGACTCAAAGGTTGAGGATGAAAAGAAAATCTCCTGTTCGAGGTGGTATGGAAGAACTAGATGAACTAGAAGGATCTCAGTGATGTGAGAGCAGAAGAAAGAAATGAAAGAAGGAAGTCTGCTACAGGAAGTTGCGGAAATGACTGACATTGCGTTCGGTAAGTGGGATCCCTGTACCCGTGCTGCTACTTACTTGGTTTGTGTAACATATTATGAGTATTACAAATGTATTCTGAAAAGAAAGTCACAGAATGTAAAACCTGCCCTATTCATTTTTTGTACAACTATCATAAGGAAATATCAGAAATGAATCAAACACTGCTTGGGCCATTTTGGAATTTCACAACTAATGTGAGGCATGCAACCACACAGGCATGTCTGAGTCTGTGTTCTTCACACTTTTATGTCATTGCCCCACTATCTCTGCCCAGGCAGGCACAGAACCTCCCTAACTCTCCAGCTCATCAGGTACCTAGAAGCTGTCCTATATCATTTTATGCAGAAGTAGAATTTTTTTCAAGTCATGAGCTACTTCTGTGCTGTGATTTGACTTTATGAATGTCTGTGAAGACTGTAAACAAAGCTAGCACCAGTAGCAGTATTAAACAGAACAAGTTCCATATTTATAAATGTTAACAAGATGAAAAGGCAAATAGAGGGACTTCTCTATTGTTACCCTACCTCACCCATCAGCTCAAAAGTGTCGACTGCCTCAAGTCAGGGTATAAACAAGTGTAGAAAGCAGAACCTTGGGTTTGTGCTACTGCAAGGCCCAGTCTCTTTTGGCCTATACATCACATAGTCTTACCAATAGTGCCACAAGACAGAATGAAGGCAGTAGTGGCCTCTAGTGAAGACAGCAGAAATTTTGACATTGGTTTAAGCTCAATTTCCCCAAAAGATGGTACTAAGGAATGAGGAATGGATATATTAATAGAGCATTTGGAAAGTGATCCCTGGAAGTTCCTTCCCAGTAGGTTGGGGAAGTGAGTCAGAAAGAGAAGGAACCTCATGGGAAGTGGATTAATGAGAAGTCAATTGTAAGTCAGTGAGACTACATCCCACTGGGACTGCTAGAAAATGGTAGAAATCACTTTCCAGGGTTGCTCACACAAAAGAGGAAGCTGAGATATTTATTGTCCATCTCCCCGCCCCTTTGCTGACTGAAGGCTACTCTCAAGGCCAGTACTTCCAACCCGTTCTGGACTTACACAGGTCAAAAGAAAGCCCCATATGCACTCTCAGGTACTTGAGTCAGAGGCCTTTGATGCAGAAGGGCTAGTAGAACAGTAAGTGCCGAGGGGATTTGGTCAGAGTACAGCATCTCTAGACCTTGGGCATGGTAAAATAAACTTGTTATGATTTTACTGCTCCATGCCTTAGGACCAGGCAAGAAGGGATCTCATCTAGTCCTCCAACTCCTTTTCTTTTTTTTTTTAATAAAATAGACTTTTAACAGAAATTAGATGTCTTATAGGAAGTCTCATTTCATATTTTAGTCTTCTTATTTCTTCTGTGTTACTTTGTAACATCGTTATCTATTCCCCCATCATTCCTGTAATTTGGTTGTGAGGTTTACAGACCTGGTGAGATGCGGGCTAAAGCTCCAGAAGATACTCTTGGAATCATATTTCTCTGTCATGAGGCTTATCGTATCAAGTTGTTCCACCAGTAGCTGGGCTAAGATGCATCAATTGTTCCCCACTGCTCTCTTTATTGCAATATGGAAGAATAATAGCCACTTTGAGCCATTCCTATAACAAATTATATGCTCAGGGCACCTCAAGTAACTCATGAATAAAGGAGGCTTGTGTCTTTTAAAAAAAAAAAATATCTACTCCACGTGGAATAAGTACAAAGAGAAAAAAGAAAAAGGAACTTTGACTGAATGCACGCTTGACAGAAGGAAAGAATTTTAAACTGAGTCATAAAAACAGATCAGATGAATTGATTTTAGATACAACTTACAAAGGAAAAAAAGACAGAAAGCACATAGCACAAAGAGCACAGATGGAAAAATATATAAATGTCAATTCAGAAAAATTGTGGGAGATTTAGGTATCACATTAAATGAGTTTAGTCTTTGTTCTGTTGTTGGGAAGCCATCAAAGGGTGAAATTTTGTTTTAAGAATTATTTGACTTGAGTCTTAAGGAACCTCAAGGTGCCAGAGATCTCTCATTTGCCTCTAAGGAGCTGATCTGAAGCAGACACAGGCACAGACCTGTAATCCCACAGAGGGTAATCTGTAATCTGGAAGACTGAGGCAGGAAAATAGAAAGTTTGAGTTCAGAGTGGGCAATTTAGTGACTGCGTGAAAAATTTTAAAAGCTGGCTTCTGTATGGTTTTGACCCTTTGGAGATCCCCTGTACAGTGACGGAGGAGGGAGACGAGGGCAGCTCTTCTAAACCCTGCCCTGCAGGATAGCCACAGGATGGCTCTATTTTCCCCTCCATAAAAAGTTCTTCTGAAGGTGTGTTCTTCATGGAACCTGTCATTCCAGATTATGAAAAGAGTCCTTCCAATGCACCACTAAGGTTGTCCTTTGAGTACCCTGGGGACCTCCACAGTCACAGCTGTAGTCTTCCTCATGCTCTGTCAAATCTTCATGCATTGGCCCTTCATTAACTGCTGCTTGAACTATCATCACTTGAGTTCACATATCGTTCTTCCTGCATCTACTAGTAGTATCAAAAATGACCTTATAAGATTGCTAGTTTAGGTTAGTCCACTAAGAGAGAATCTCTGTTCAACTACAGTGTTGGCAGAAGGAAAAGGAGACACAGAAATGGAACGTGGCAGAAAAAGGAACTACGAGTGTCACATCATGCTGTAGGTCCAGTTACATATAAGCGGATAGTACCAACTGGCCCACTGGAGAGTTTCTCTCTACAAGATCCCCTTTTTTTAGGTTGTAGCAAATCCCTTACTATTTTATGCCTAGGGGTAGTTACCAGCCCCGCTATTCTTCTTGCTTTCTTTTACTTAGGCGTTTCTCACTTTTTAAAATCTCCCTTATTAAGCTGTCCTTCATCTTTTTCTTTTTCAGCACTGAGGATTGAACCCAGCTACAACTTCAATTAACTTTTTATTTTTATTTTGAGATAGGATCTTGCTAAGTTGCTAAGCTGCCCAAGCTTGATTTGAACTTTCAATGTTTCCAGAATGCTGAGACTTCAGACCTATGCAACCATGCCTGGCTTATTGATCCTATTTTTAGTAGGCCATCTTTTTCCTCTTGGCCTTTGATTAACTTTATTACACTAAATTCCATGTATATGTGTGTGTATGTGATACGTATATGTGTATATATATATATATATATATACATGTTGCTGAACATGATGAAGTTCAGGGTCTTTCCTATTGCAACAGACACTCACTGAGTACGTGCTTATGTCTCATTATCAAGAACTATTCATAGCAGTAAATAAGAGCACAAAGTCCCAGCTCTTAAGGGCTTCTCATTCCAATACACTAGACAAATAATAAAGAAAGCAAATACATGAGGCAACTTCAGGCTGTCACCTGAACTATTAAGGAAATAATAGATTGTAAGGAGATGAATAATAATGGGTTAAACCTATTTTATATAACACTGGTCAAAAATATCCCTTCTGCAGAGATGACAGAAAAGACACCAAAAAGGTAGAATCAATGATATCATTAATGAAAATGAGAAAAAAAGAGAAGAAATTGAAAATACTGCTAAAATTTCTATCTGGGTAACTAGAACAGAAGAGTACCACTCTTATCTGTAGCAGATGTGAAACAGGAAACTATTCCTACCTCCCTTTTTGTAAGTAAAATGCTACTAAACTACAGCTACTCTTTTGTGGTTGTTATCACCTATAATGGTAGAGTTGCAGAGTTTCCACAGCCTATTGTGATCAACAAAGGTAAAAATACTATCTAGTTCTTTACAGGAAAAAAAAATCACTGACCCTTTGTTATGACAGGGTGTCATAACATCATAATTTCTAAGGAACTGAGGGACAGTCTATTTCCTCTGCAAATGTTCTGATTCATTATCCTTCCTGTGAGTGGGTTAGAGAAAAATTCATACTCACTTAAATCAATTTTTGAAGACTGAAGGAATTCAGTATTTTGATATGTTTTTACTTGTCTAGGAACTCTATTAGAAATGCCCATGTTCAATAAAATAAAATTTAAAAATTAAGTAGAAGAGAAATCTTGGCCTTGGGCTGAACATCATGTGAATTCCAGCCTGACCGGATAACTTCAGTTCTCAGCTTGCTGTACGTTTCTCATGGCGCAATCCTTGTATTGTTTATTCTAGTCGCTGATAACACCAAAACCACCCCACAGCATCTGCATCAGAGAAAATGGCTGGGATTAAGGACTTCTCCCTCCCGCCTCTATAGAAGGTTCTATTAAAGCCTTACAAGACTTGTTAGAAGCCTGCAGATTCCAGAAAAGGAGCCAAAATGATCCTAATGGGTCTCAGCTGCGGATAAGTCTGTTGATACGCTCTGTCATCTACAAAGTAACTTGTTTCAAAGCTGAATTAACATTTACCCCAAACACAGCTGATACTTGGAATAATAGATTTATTTCAAAATAAGGCTGTGTTCCTAAGCTTATCCTGGCTGCTATTTTAAGATTTGAATCTAGCACATGGCCCAGGCTGCTCTGCCATCATTTGCTTACCCCTGTGCTACCACTTGTTTGTATCTATTTTTCTGTGTTACTATTTTTAGCTATGCTTCCAGCCACAGGATTGAGTCTGAGAGCAGGCAGATGTAGACCCAAGAAGATAGGTCATGGTTTAAGTTTATTCTCAAAGGACAAAAATCAAAACACTCTCCTCCTATTTAAACAGCATTAAAACATGGTTAGCTAATGGCCAATTTTGAAAAACCCTTTAAAAAATGATAAGATTCTACTTGCTACATTCCTAGTTTATATAAACCCTCATTTGGGTAATAATGAATTTGCAAATTTCAGAGCAAACTAGCTGTAGAGATTGGCAATTAAGAGAAAAAATACTGGGTATGGATATTTTATGATCTGGCTGTGAACCTGAGCTCTGTCCCTTAGTCTTTATTTCATTCTAAGACAGATCATATAAACTCTCTAGAATTAAATGTACATACAAATCAAGGATCAGAAGCATTCAAGAAAGTATTTTTCAGTACTACAATTTTATGATTCTCTATATGTCCCAATATAATGCCTAATTTTCTGCCCCAAACTGACACACACACTAATCTGTGATACAGGTGAAATCAAACTAGTTTGTAATACAGATAAATTTGGAATTAGGTTTTGGAGAAGGATTGTTGTTTTGTTTTGAATTTTTTTGTCTGTGCTCGTGTGTGTGTGTGTGTGTGTGTGTGTGTGTGTGTGTGTGTGTTCTAAAGAATTCAGATTGATGGAAATGCATTACCCCTGGCCTTGGGGTATTTATCTTCCTGTAAATTTCTGAACTTTTTTGTTAATATTAGAATGCCTGCTCTGGGGACAGAAGTGCCCACAGAGACCACATAGTGACATTCTTTTCAATTTATAAGCAAGACTATAGAGACTTACTAGCAGAACACCAGCGGTGGGCACATATCACAGCCTCTGGAACAGCCAAGAGCCTGAACAATAATGGCGTATTGACGTTCACTCAAGTATTTCTCGAATTTTCTTACTAATGAATGACATGTGAAAAGAAGCTGTGATTAAATTGAGTTTTCTCTAACTAAAAGTCATTTTTTTTGGAGTCAATAGCTGATTAGTATGATGCCTTTATTGTGGCATTATTCTAATTTTACTGTGGAAACAAGGATTATCCCAATTTCCTTAACCTCAGATGTTTTAGAATGGAAAATTCTCCTTGTGGAAATGAGTATTTTTTGGATAGTTTTTAAATAAAATTGTACTTTTAAATAGCCCTGGCCTTCATCACAAATTATATTGTCACAAAAACCATCACTGAGTAGATTTTGTTGTTCCACAATGCAAATTCACTTTTAAAAATTTCATTCAATGACGAAGGCAATTCTGCAGCCAAACAATCTGAATACAGACTGTTTACTCAGGGTACTTTGATCAACATCGAACCTTACTAAAATCAGAATTGCACTTCCCTAGAAATAAATGATCAGTAGATTAATTAAGGGCACTATGGCACATTCATAAAATAAAAGCCTACTTATTTAAAGTTGTCTTTTATTTTTTAACTTTATATTAAATGAAAGTATTCATCATTAATTTTGAAAATTGGGCTATCAAATATTTTCACCCTATGATGCCCTAAATCTTTGTCTGACTCCTCCCATCCACTTATTGTTTATGTCTGTGTCTAATATTTTAAAAATGAGTTAAATATATATGTGAAGTCAATTTTCAGCAAAATGTTTTGAACTTTTTAAACATGATACTGGTGTTTTGTCTTGTTTTCAATTTGAAACAAAGTATTTCTGCTATTCTCGTTCCCTAGCTTTAATTCCACCTACTCCATATTGTTCTCATCAGAAAACACAGAAAATTAAAACTGTAACATTCCATTTATTTTTACACCTAAATGTTAACAATTTTATCATACAATTACAATAAGAAAATCAAAAATAGATTTGTCTCTGTCTTATTTTCCACTTAATGAGGATGTATGCTGGTCTAGTGCTGTAAACTGATTCAACATGAATCAATTTTCAAAATTACATATGTTGCAAGTTGAAGGCCAAAGTTACTACTCTGTGAAACAGGAAGAGGAAATTTTCTCTTTCAACCTCCTCTCTCTCTCTCTCTCTCTCTCTCTCTCTCTCTCTCTCTCTCTCTCTCCCCCTCTCTTTCTCTCTCTCTAACAGAGCCATCAACCTACAACTCTTATTTGTGGAGGAGCCAACAGAAGTCTTTGCAATGGGCCCTGTGTTTTGTTTTTATTTGTTTTGTGGTTGCTATTATGTGTGTGTGTATAAGAAAGAGATAGAGAAAGAAACGGAGCTTTGGTGCCCAATCTAAGCCTATGAGGTACAATGGGGTGAAGAGTGGCATGCAGTGTAAGCTCTTGTACTGTTATCATGGAAAGTGCTATATGTGCTTGCCTAGTTCTTCCTAGATCCCTTCACAGAATGTATATACTCACTGTCCAACAAATAAGGACACAGTGGAAAAGGACCTGATGTTCCTCAAAAGGTCTTCTAAATCTACAGTGCCAGTGCCAGTGCTCCATGGCCTTACCATGGCCATGTCAAGCACCCCATATCTACTCTGGCACATATTCTCCTTGGCTGTTGCAAGCTTTAGTGACTGCCATCACAGATGACTCATCCTGCAGCCCCTGTGGATGACTTTGCCCCTCTGTGGCCCTCCTCAGTCAGATCCAAAAGGGGCACCTCCATGACCATTTATTTAAATAAGCTCTCCAGGGTCAGTCTGGTCGTTTCTCCTTAGGCTGAGTGCTATACCAAAAATTCTAAAATAATAATAATAATAATTCTAGATAGCACATCTCTGCCTAGTTGTGATTTCTGTCCCCAGCAGCAAATCCTGAGCTGAAAATACCAAAGGCCACTGGCCAGCAGCTGGAGGGCTAACAGCCAGAAAAATACCAAGAGCAACAAAGAATAGCTGACAGCTGCCATCTTGGGTGGCTGGAAGAATTTCAAGGTCTATTGGTATCCATTTGTTCTGAGAAGCAAGGAGGGTTGCTAAAACTAAGAGTAGCCAGTGGCATCCAACGCCCAGAACTGTTAGTTAACACTGGAAGAGCTACACTTTTGCAAGTTGTTTATTTCTATGTAAACTGAAGAACCCTCAGCTGATTGGCAACATACTGGAAACACATACAGGAATACTGTCCTTCAGATTCCCCTGAGAAAGAGGATGGACAGCAGTGACAGTCATCAGCAGGCTCAAGAACCAGCCTATTTCTGGTTTCCATCTTAACCCACACTAGTCAGTAACTAGAGTGTGGGCTTTCAGTAACTCATACCCACTGACTGACTAGGATCAAGCCCAGCGTCTTACTCTTCCTCTTCTTCCATTAGAACCCACAACATATGTCTGACACTGGCTTCAAAGTATATTCTTCTTGCTTTGAGGAGGGCACACTATAGTGGACTTTTGTGTCATCATCTTTCCTGGATGAAGCCAAGGGTGAACTTGATCTGAAACTAAAATTTTGCCTGACTCCACCCATCCACTGCCTCACTTTCTCTAAGATTGTCCCCTCAATAGATCACAGGCATCTTAGTCCCTGGCACAGCCTGTGTGGGCTTCTTCAGAGGCCAATCTAAGATAGGCATGTAGTCTTGAGGAAATTATTTTATTTCTTGGAGAAATATCTTCCCTGTGTAATATCCCAGAACAAATGTTTTATCTTTGGGTCTGTATGTCTGAGTACATCCATGTCTATGGATAGCCCAACAGTTACCTGCTGATGGTGAAAACAAATTATTCTCCTGTACTACACATCTGAAAGGACCAGGCCTTGGAACGCCATAGGTCAGCCTGCCGAATCCCTCAGAAAACCCCTGTCACTGTAGTTGTCTAAAATGAGTAACTGATTACTGTTTTCCACCGACCACCTACAGTAGGCATGACTCCCAGGACAAAACAAACTCTGTGAGAGGGGTAGAGAGTTTTTGAAGGAGAAGGTGAACAAAAATTTCCTGTGAGGTATTGTAGAGTATTTCTGAAACACAGCAACATTCTGAACTCCACTCATTTAATTATTTTCCTGCTCTAAAGCACTTCCTCTCTCTTACTTTTAAATAGTACCCACCAAATAACTGTAAGGATGGCACAGGAGTTAGTGGTTTTTGTGAAAGCAGAAATGTTAAATTTAAGTTCAAAGAGAGTGCAGTAGATATACCTTGAGTATAAAACAGTATGATCTAGTTCTATGTCTTTTACCCACAAATGATATAAGAAAGAATTATATATATCCCTTAAAATAGCTATTTATGGAGACAGGAGAAATGCAATGTTGATAAGGAGAGGCCATCCTCTGAAAGTGAGAACCATTTTGACTAGTATCATTCAAAAATTTATAAGCTAAGTTCAAAAAGAGACTTGCTTTTGAAGCTCTTGGTAAGAGATGCTGATGACACTCTGCTTGCCAATTTAATGTCCTCTAACCCCCTACCCCAGAATAACCAATATGTTTCATTGCTGTTAGGGCATATTCAAGAATGAGCATGAAAGAGAGGAGCCAAGATCCCCCTGTAGGTACATGGCATGGGAGGAGTGGTCAAAGGCAGTGCCACCAAGGACAGGTGGGAGCTTAGGTCTAACCACAGGTGCATGCCTACTGCATATGAATACTATGTAAACTACAAACTAGAGGTAAGCCAATGGTTTCTAAGTGTTAGGAGAGACTCCTGTTACCTGGAGGAGCTCTTAGGGGCAAGTACCTCATCCGCAGGACTGGGAAGACTCTGCTTGCCCGCTCCCCCCGCAGTCTATATGTGAGGAACTAGAGCACCTACGACAAATAGCAGAAAGCAAATATCACTCTTACTATCACTGACATGGGTTGTCCCACCACTCCCACCAAAGCAATCTTTCCCTTTTCCACCCTGATGCTGAAGAAAAGGGAAAGGAACACTGGACATTAAATAGAGATTTGGAACTTATAAATGGTTAAGATGCCTAAAACCAGAGCTAGCCACATAATCTGTAATCATGTCTACTACAAAAGTCAGGAAAACAGTACCCTTAAAGATGCTAAACTATGAAATGCTTTCTCTCAAAACTGTCAGGGTTTCTTCACTATGTCCTGTCCCGTAGATACTCGAAGGGCAAACGCTGACTCCCTCGTAATCAACGGCTGAACTAAAATACTTGGTGCATGTTGCCCTTGGGCCCGGAATCACCAAGGTTCCTCTTCATATGTGCCTCAGACTCTTGAGGGTACTGCAACCTCCACACCAGGACAAACATTACTGCACAGCCGGCTGCCAAAGGCACCATGGTGCTGCTAGCCTAGGGCAGGGAGGGACTACAGGCAGAGATGTGCTGGGTACAGTCATCCTCTGCTCCTTCACTCTTACTGGACTTTTATTTAACCTCAGACAGATTACTTAACTTTTTTAGCCTTATGTTATTTATCATACAAGATTAATTTAGGATTGAATAAGGCAATGCATATAAATTTTACCCTCTCTCTCTCAAAAAGCACACTCCTACATATCAGGATGTAAGGAGTGGGGTCTTTCTGTTAAACTGGGTGCAATTCAGTAATTTTCCTAAAGTACAGACTACCCAGGCAGTCTAATAGGCACTTTTACTAGTGATGCTGCCTGGTAAGATTCAATCTTATCCCTCTTAAATGAGAATTCACTGTTTACTCATTGGTGAGATTTTGGTCTAGGGCCCAGAAGTGCTGTGGCTGGCCAGAGAAGAACCTTAAAAGGGCAAGAACAGAGAAGCCAGAAGAGAGACAAAATCAAAATTCTAACCACCAAAACACTTTAAAAATAATCAGTAACTCACAAGGCAATACAATACTATTTTCAAGATATAATATACTTTATCATATAAAAATCTGAGTGCAGAATAAAGTAGTTATTAGAAAAGTTTTCTCATTTTGCATTATAGAAAAGTAAGTAAATTTTTTCTAGAAAGGACACTTTTAATATAGTCAAGTATTTATATCACAAAATTTCAAGAAATGATAGAAAGGAAAAGTAAAACATTTTAGCACATGTGTTTGGACATACATTTATAACACACAACTGCAAACAAAAAATTAAAAGTCAGTAAATTAGGTTTTTTAAGAATTTGGAGGAATCCTGTAAAGTATGTGTTCAAGCCCATTTTTCTGTAATTGTAGCTACATAGCCTTAGTGAAGTAATTTGCCTACCATTACCAAAGTGGGTAGTGAAGGAAGCAACCGTATCTGAGCCACTGCCTCTGGACACAGTTACATGTGCACCACCTCGCAGGGCATCTGTCAATGAGAGAAACTACTGATCTTACAATGGGTGAATTTATATATATAAATTTCACATATATCTCAGAAATTTGAATATTTCATATATACAAGACTAGTATAGATATACAGTACATATATATTATGTATGCAAGGCTATATCCTTTTATACTTTTTCTTTTGAGACAGGGTCTCATTCTGTAGTCCAGGCTGGTCCTAAACTCACTATGTAGCCTAGGGTTGTCAGGATCTCACTGCAATTCTATCTCAGCCTCCTGAGTGCTGAGATGACAGACACGCACCACCATGCCCAGCTTATATGGAGCTGAAGAATGGAACCCAGAGCCGTGTGCTTACTAGGCAAGTGCTTTAACCACTATACTCCCTGCCCAATGTATCTCTTTATATTTGTTTCCTATTATGTTTAGAAAAAAGATAAGCCTTTTCTATCTATTTGTAAGAGAATGTATATACTGAGGCTGGAGGAATAGCACAGCAGTTAAGGTGCTTGCCTAGGAAGCACAAGGCCCTGGGTTCAATCACCAGTACCAAAAAAAAAAAAAAAAAAAAAAAAAAAAAAAAAAAAAAAAAAAAAAAAAAAAAAAAAAAAAAAAAAAAAAAAAAAAAAAAAAAAAAAAAAAAAAAAAAAAAAAAAAAAAAAAAAAAAAAAAACCCAAAAACAAAAACAAAAAAAGGAAATTTGCAAACACAGACTAGCAGGGGTCTATGACACTCAGCATGTTGGTGGAGTGGTTGAAGGAAAAAGTAAAGGCCTTCCTCACTGGCAGCACAATGTGTCCTTTGGAACTTTTCATCTCAAAGACGCTCTTGCTTATTTTTTTCTTTTTTTTTTTAACTGTTTACAGTGGTTACATTGACCTTGAAAATTTTGTGCACATACATATCACGTCAATCTTATAATCCCTTCCACTCCTCCTGTTTGGTCCTTCTGTTCCCTCTCTCATCTTCCCCAACACCCAATATCTCATCCACTTGATTCTATAAATTACCTGTTTTCTGAGCCTCTCATATTAGAGAAACCACGTGATACTTAATGTTCTAAGTTTGACTCACTTCACTAAGAGTAATGGTCTCAAGTTGTATCCATTTACCTACAACTGACTCGAATCTATCTGCCTTACGGTAGAGTAATATTCCATTGCGTACAAATATTATATTTCTACATTTTTTATATCCATTGGTCTGTTGATGGATATTTTGGTGTCTTCCACAGTTAAGCTATTGTTAGTTGTGCTGCTATAAACATGAGTATACATGTATCTCTGTTATAGGTTGTTTTTAACTCTTTTGGAAAGATACCTAAAAGAGTTATCATGGGGTTTAATGGAATATTTATTTTCAGCTTTTTGAGGAATCTTCATTGCTGCTTTCCATAGTGGTTGTACCTATTTACAATCCCACCAGCAATGTAAAAGGGTTCCCTTTTCCCTGAGATCTTACTAGCATCTATCACTGTTTGAGTTCTTGGTATATGCCATTCTCACTGGAGTAGGATGGCATCTTAGTAGTGTTTTGATTTGCATTCTTTAATGGCTAAGGACATCTCTTCATAAAAAAGCATTTGTCCTCCCCAACTTGACTCTAATCTCCTTGAAGACATAGTCTTTTCTAATTTTTGGTATAACCACCTAATTCTTCTCTCTTTGAGTGCAGGCAGCCTTAATAACCTATTTCTAATGAATGTAATGCAGCATACATGCAGAGTGTCCTTTGAGGCTAGACCAGAGAAGGGGACACATCTTCAGCCTGGTACTCACTGTCAGAATACATGGTCTAGGGACTCCTTGTTGATATGTGATAAGTTTGGCTTATTTCAATCACAAAACCACATGGAGACAGAGGAGCCCATAGTCTAGGCTGCAGATGGTTGAATTTTCCCAGCAGCATTCACTAGATAAAGGTGAGATAATAATGGAGCTCCCAGTCTTTGAGATACACTGTCCGAAGCTCAGCGGCATAGAGATGAGCCTATGCTAAGAAACTAAGAGCACAATATAGGATTGCTCTATGCCACCAATTTTGGGGGACATGTTTTTGCACAGCATTAGATAACTAAAATAGTTAAATGACACAATTAGAAAATATTATTAATAATTAAACATAGATGTTCTCTTCCTAAACATCTGCATCAAACCATCTGAGTAATGAATACAATTAAATTAAATCCCTTATTAAAATAAATTTACTTTTATGAAAACAATATATAGGTGCCAGAAGGCACTATAATACAGAGTCTATGCTAAAGCCTTAAGATCTGTTTTAATGTCATCATCAACTATATTTTCAGTAATCAGTTGCTCCCTTTGAGGTAGCCTTTGCACTTGACACTTTACATGTATTATCTTAAGACATATGCCCTAGGAATTCCTTCCTGATATTTAAGGATATAAATCTCATTTGAAGGCTGACAACACTTCTAGAAGATTAAGGTCATTATACCTACTTTTTAAGATGAAAACTTAGTTCAAGAGACACTAGTTTCTTATTAAAGTCACACATCTGAACCCTACTTGAATTGGCTGGGGTTTTATCTGACCCTCAGCTGCACGTTTCCTCTAAGAGAAGATCTTGGCCCAATCAATTAAGTTCTCGGAAGCTCAGTTTGGTCATTTGTCAAGTGAGGGTGACTATAAATACTCGGCCTGCAGCATAAGCACTCTCAGAAGGATCAAGTAACAAAAGAGATAATTCACTATAAGCTTATCTATAAATAGCATTTAATTCAGTTAAATTTAGAATTATAATTTCAAAGTCTTTCAGTTTAATAAATAATTTGTTATTGTTTCTGATTTATTTATTAACAAAGCATTAAAAACAAGTTTATTAAGACCTATGTGTTTAGATTAAATTAATTTAGAGGAAAATGATATTTCTTGGAGCAGAATCTTTACTTTGCCAATGAAATCTTTAATTATTCAAACCTCTAAGAGCAAGAATCAACTCAATGGCGTAGTTTTCACATTTTGATTTTTGAGAGCATAGGAACTGATGTGTGTGTGTGTAGATATTCATACCTAATATATATATATATATATATATATATATATATATATATATATATATGCATCATTCATTTAGATGGCATCATCTGGGGTTTTTTGCTTCTTGGGAGAAAGATGATACTTTTTCTTCGATTCTTAAAAGAACCCAAGACTCATAAAAGGTCAAGAGCCAATGTGCTAGAATATAAATAGAAAAGGAAAAGATGTGAAATGTCATCTTCTCCCATCAGCCAGCTCATGCTTAAACCCACCCAGCCAGGAATGGAATGCCTCCAGGAATACTTCATGACTTGCCTCTCAAACCACACATTCTATCTCCTGGGGAAATCATTTTTCCAGCAAGTTCACATAACTCGTATCCCTGAATTTGTAGCTTCTTATAAAATTTGGTCCAAATTTTGCCACTTGTATATATCACAAATTCTCATCTTCGTACCCATTCTTAAAATACTAGAAGATGAGTTTCATATTCTCCCCTCCTTCTAATTCTTCCAACCTTCTCAAAAAAAGGTCCCCGCAAGAGTGCAATGTACTTTCTACCAGGTCTGCCTGGAGGGAGCTGTGATTATCTTTTTATTAGCTTTTTTATTGTATCAATAAACCTAAAATGTACTTTGCTTTAACTACTCTCTCTGTATATGTACCTGACATTCTAGAAATTAAAATCTGACATTTCCTCAAACCTCTCACTACCTAGATACCAAATGAAGGAGAAAAAGAAACAGCTTAATAGCTTAGGGTCAGCAAAGAGTTTTAATAAATAAAGAAATGATGACTTTATTCTTCCAAACACTAAGTCAAAGAAATGAAATAGAAGGGTAATGTGTAGGGCCTGATTTAGGTTGGAAATGGGGAAATGAGGATTCTCAAGAACTAAGTCAGAAAGAACAATGCATGCATTATTTGGATATTCAATAATTTTAAAAAAGAAATCTTCCTAGTAACTGCCCCCCGACACACACTCCACACATATATATTTTGTGAAACCAACACCAATCATCACTACCATGGTACAACACAATATTACAGAACTTAAATGATAAGTTTTTGTGAGCTAACAGATTTATTTTAGCTGGAAATAAACAACAGAAGACATACTCTATGGGCAAAAAAAAAGTTACAATGTGCAATGTGGTGCCTGAAATAAATATTTGGCGGTAATAATGTCTCTTAGAAAAAGTATTCTCTTAAAAATTAATATATTTACTTTAAAAATTCCTTCTGATGTATCTTTAATCAAACTGTACTATTTTATTTTACATCTTTAGTGAGTATTTTCTTCTATTTCCACTTTTTTGATATTATAAGAATTTGAGAACTATTTCAAGTTTTAGTTCATATAACTTCGTTTGTGTGTTTTTCACCCCACAGGCAAAACGGGATTCCTGAGGAGTGTTTCCCATTGACACTGTTTTACTAGGGAATTGAATTGCTTAGTTAGCTCAGTTGCCAAAAGTAGATTCCATGCCAGAAATTTCAGTTCCATTATTCAGCAGCCAGAGTCCACTGAGGACACCATAGGGTGCTGTGGACACCACTGCCTGTCTCCAACTAGGAAGTTATTGAACCAAGCACAGCAGCTGCAAGCTTGAAAGCAATCCAACAAGTTATTATGATGTAGTTTTCATATGCTTTTGATTAAATTTACTTTAAATGGGTAATACATCCACAAGCAGAAAATTCAAAAGATACAAAAGGCAAAAATGCTGCCACCAACCACTCAGATTCCATGTCTTCAAAGCAATGTTCTTGTTTCCTTAAAGATATATTTCATGCATATACAAGCAAATTTATGTATTTACACACGTAGCATGCATGGGTATACATACTTTCATGTGCCTTCCTTTTATGTGTTTAACTACTGAATAACAAATTATATCATGAAAAAGAAAAACAATCAAGGGTGGCATACTCGAAACCATGGGAAGAAAACGCTTCAAGTAGAGAAGGGTGGGCTCAGCTGTGTGAAATATTCATCACTGGGTTTGGCAAAAAGAAAGTCACTTACGAGGTTTGCAAGAACTACTGAAAGGGAATGATGGGGCAATGCCCTGACTGAAATGCAGGCAAGAGAGAAAGCATATGTAGACAGCTCTGTAAAGCAAATTCACCATAAATAATTTCCAAGGAATTTTGTTATGAATGGGAATAAAATAATGGAGCTGTATGTAGAGTCCTAAGAGGAATTTCTTGGTGGGAGAAATGACAAGTCTTATGAAATTAGGAATGACTCATTACAATAGGAAGGTTAATAGAGGATAAAAATGAGGCAATGTGCTACAAGATCTTCCAGGAGAGGTGACCCAAGGCACCAAAGGACAGTGTTGACCAGTGAAGGGTATGTAGACAGCTCACCCAGTGTGTCAGAATGGAAAGTAGAGTGTGTGGGCACAGACATAGAGGAAGGAGGGAGAGGGACTTGTGGGGACATGTGAAGTCAGCTGCCATCTGCTTCTAAATTCGCACTTTAAAAAGCAGTGGGGAGAAGCAGGTGAGTGTGAGAGGGCAGTGCTCATCTATAAGAGGGAGAGAACAAATAGCCTGGCCTAACTGAGTCAGTGGTTAGCCTTGTGGTTGAGAATTTAAGTGCGACTAGTTAGTATGTTTGTGTGTTTTCCTCAACCGTATGAAAAACTATGTGCACTTAGGATATTAAACACATAACTGGGGTCTAAAGTATTGGGGGATGCATACAACAGGGAGCGTGGTATGCACTGTAAGACAGCCCCAGAATCCTAGTTCCCTGCTCTACTTGCCTTCCCCTTGAGTGTGGGTGGGGCCTGTGGCTATGATGGGATATCTCTCCCAGGTTGATATTATGTTACATGGCTAGAGATTTTTCTGGCTCCTAATGCAAAGATTATCTTGGGTGAACCTCACCCAATCAAGCAAGCCTTCAAAGAAAAAGCCATAGGTCTTCCCTGAGTTCAAAAAGGCTCTCGTGCCAGCCTCAAAGAAGCAAATCAGCATAAGTGCTACAACTGCAAGAAATAAGTTCCCCAAACAACCATGTGAGGTTGGAGGAGGGCTTAGTATCTTGGCCACTTATAAAATCAAGGAGAGTTAGCTAAAGTGAGTTTAAACGACTGACCCTTGGAAACTGCAATAACAAACAGGTGTTTTAAGCCACTAAGCTTATGATTACTTGTTACTGCGGTGTAGAAAACCAATAAAGAGAGAGAAAAAAGCAAAAGAGAGGTAGACAAAGGATGCTTATTATAAAGAACAACAGAAAGTAAGCTGAAGAAGAAAGTAGGACTTTAAGAAAGTCAAGTGTCCCAGTTACTTTCTTGTCCCTAAAACACAATAGCTAATACCTACAGCTTAAAGGAGGAGACGTTTATTTTGTCTCACAGTTCAGAGGTGTCAGTTCCTTCGTGGTCAGCTGCCAATGGTAGAAGGGTGTGGCAGAGGGCCTCGGCACAACAGAGGTGTCTGCAGCATGGACACAGAAAGCAGAATGTGTTTGGGGAGGAACTATAGGCAAGAGTATGTCCCTCCAGGCCCAGCCTCCTAATAGCACATGAAACCAACACATTCATCCACTTCCCCAATTAAGCTCTATATTTAATCACATTTCAAATACAAGGCTTTGGAGGAACATTCTAGATCCAAGCCATAACAGTTAGGTTCAATGAAAGCATGAGAACATCAACTCTTTGTCCTTAAATATTTGTTTCTTGTCTAAAATGTGGTAGAGCCCAATTGGGCTCCAACAACTGGCTTGATAAGATATTGTGGCAATTCTTTCTTGCTTGAACAATGGGCTTCACTCAGCTGTGGTGATGTCCTGCAACTCCGTATGCTTTGGAACAGCAGTAGATGTTTAAACTTTGGGGTTTCCCCATCCAAGCAGATCTCATGTCATGGCACTGGACAGAACATTCACAGATTTGCTGGGCCTTGCTGAAGGATCCTAATGCTAGATCCTAGCCCAGCTTTTTGAATAGAGGCCCAATGCAGATGACCAGTTTGTGAAAACTCCAGCAGAAGAAGCATCTATGTAAAAGCCCTGAAGCAGGAAATTGGAGAGTACTCTCAAAAAAAAAAAAAAAAAAAAAAAAAAAAAACCTGCTGAAATGCAAATAGCCCTGAAAAGAGAGGCATCTGGTATAGCTAGAAAAGAATCTGGAACCTGAGTCTGAAACAAAGCTCTAGGGAGCTGGAAGTGAAGACATAGCTGCTTCATTGGAAAGACCCAGGCAGGAGTCATGCTCAGAAAGCCTTCATGAAAAAAAATTGGCTTCAAAGTGATTTTAAATTCTAAAAAATACTTTCAAGCTGAAATGAATTACCAGCTCCATTATGACTTTGTACTACTTTTTAACCCAGCTATTCTCTTGTGTAGTTTTACAACACTGAAGCTATCTCTAGTAATCTTAAGAAATGAAAGAATTTACAAAAGAAAATTATGTTTAATTCAAATAGTAAAAACACTCCATCACAGCTCTTATGAGAGTGAAGAGTGAAAGATGATCAAAAAACTCATGTAAACAGAAGCTGTCATAACACAAAAAAGTTTTAAAAAAGGAATTGCTCAAATCTTTAGTTAAGATATAATAAAGTTTCCAACCTCACCACTGTTCAATTGTGAACTATAATTTGGTATTTATTGTCATTTCCTCATAATACAAATGGTACAGATGGGGTAGGATACTACAGAAGACAGTGTTTTCCTTAACTACAGGAAAGAATCATCGTTTGTTAACCTCTTGCTTTTGTCTTTTCAAAGCTAATCTTTGTACCTGAAAATAGTCTATCTTCCATTTACTGATTTTTCTGTTTTTGACCAGTCTTCACTGTTTACACAGGCCATGATTATAAAGTAACAGCTAAGTAAAAATCGGGGAAGGTAAGATACTTAATCACATCTGTAATACGAAGTTCCTTTTTATCCTCTAAGGCAACATGTCCACATATTATAGGAACTGGTACATGAACATGATGAAATGGGAGAAGGGTTCTGTTCTGTTTACCACCAGTTGTTTGATATATTTGCTCAAAGTGTAAAAGACAGATTTTAAACTTGAGATTTGTTTAACTTCATAACAAATTCTGTGGTTGGAGTTGTTCTTTAAACTCAGATATGCCATCACTCATCCAGTTTTAGCCAAGCTCAGTGGAAAGACTCAGGATCTGAAGTCATTCTAAGATTCCAGGAACAAAATCCCACGTTCCAGTCATGACAGTCTTCCAATTGCCTTGTCAACTCCTCTTGCCCATCAAGTTACTTTTACAGTATGCTACAAGCAAGCTCTGTTACCCTAGAAAAGAATTTGATGTATGGTCTGCTCTAAACATACAAATGATACCCACTCAGGAAGAAGTCTGCTCATGGGTATTACTTGTAGGACTTTCAGTTGTAGGAAAGAGAAATAACATGAGTGCCTATCATTTTCTGAGCACTTATTTCCTATATTCACCCATATATTCACTATCTTAATTATTTTATCATTTTGGTGATAACAAAATTGATCCTCGTGAGTACTGAATAAATTATTATACACCTTCAGGTGAAAAGAAGGAAGCCCAAGAGTGATCTGGTTGGCCAAAATCCATACTAGTTCCTTTATACCAAAATACCTCCCAGAGCAAAGGAGAGATTTCCTGCTGAACTATAGAAAGGTGGAAAAGGAAACATATATCTCTAATGAATTGCTTTCTGGAAAAAAAAGTCAAAGGTAAAACAAAGGTTTGCACAGATTCTACAAATTACAGAATCCTTTACCCCTTGTATAGGTTAGTATACTGCCTGAAACACTGCACATATTCAGTAAATACTTGGTAAAGGTTACTGAATAAATTTGAATGCAAATTCACAACCTTTTTCAGAGGATTAGGTATTGTTCATTTCTTCTATGAGATCACAGGGGATTTAGCTGGGGAAAAAGAAAACAAGCCCAAATAGGATACTAATAGCAGGATTCCTACACAGAGTGGAGATAGGATGCTCGTCATCGCAGTACTCCACACCCTGAGGAGAATGACAACTTTTGATGAGGTAGTTGCAGAGAGGTAACCTAGATATAACCACATACCCACCTGGAAAATCTCTAAACTCCTTTAACTCTTAACCAATTTAACCTCTGAGCCTTAGCCCCACACCACCCCCGACCACCACCCTTCATTCATTGATAGATTCACAGAACACACATTGAATCCCTACAGTGAGACAACCTCTGCCGAATGCTAGGGATATAAAATGATTGGGAAAGAGATTCTGGCCTGAAGAGGGAAAAACAGAGTAACAGAATCAAAATGTATGAAATAAATGTATGAAAGTTTTGGAGGGGCTATATACATGATCATACACAGCAGGAGGCTCAAAACCAGGACTGTAATTCTACATGGAGAGAGACAGAAGTAGAGCCAGAAAAGGCTTTGGAGAAAGGAAGCCTTTAAGGAATGCTCTGATGCTCTCAAGTTTAAGTAAATAGGCAGGAGATATATGGCTGAACAGGCATGTTTCTTGATAAAAGGCATAGCACGAGCAAAGGTACAGAGATGTTGAACCACTAGGTTTTACAGACACTGAAAAAAGATTGGGTTGGTGGGTTCATTGTGAGAAAATAGCCATCTGTCAAGAACGTAATTCAGCCTAACACAGCCAGCATTTATTACTGCCTTCCACTTCCTCTATTGACACTTGCTTTGGCCTTACCTCCAGGTTATTCTGCAAAATTTTCCAGGGTACATGCTTCTAGACAAGCACAGGGCAGGATTTCCAAATCAGCAGCTTCAGTACTGCAGATGGGTAATCTTCCCACTTTCTACATCCAGTCAAGAAATTCACAAAGCTAGGGCTGGAGGCTGACCCAGTGGTAGAACATTTCTCACCAGCTATGAGGCCCTGGACTTTCTAAAATTGTGAGTCTAGGAAAAAAAAAAAAAAGCAGAATGCTTTCCTCTCTTGGTTTTGCTTATCTGCCTTCATTCTTATCCTTCCATTGTCTTCCCCATTTGCCTGCATCCACTCCATCTCTTTTATGGAAACTTCCACTGAGCCACTCTGTACTTTGCTACCTTTTCTCCTGTGAGCCCACAGAGTTAACTGAGGTAGAAATGGAAAAATAAACAGATATTTGATCCATTAAGCTAAAACAGAACACAGAATCTTTGGGAGTTTGTGTGTGTCTCTTTCCTTTGTTCATAAAACTTAGAAATGATAATATGAGGTAAATTATTTGAGTCCTTGCATCTTCCATATTTCCCCCATCTTGTGTTTATTTTTGTACCCATCCCTTATTCTACACAAACAGAAGTGCACAATAGGAAAGTTCTCTAAGAAAGATCATGTCAACAAATGATTAAGATTTTGATCTGATATGCTTTTTCATTACGAGCTTATCCAGGGATAAATATCTGGAAAGTACAGTATTTCCAAGCTGAAATGTCAAAAGCAAGTACAAAAATAGATCACTGGAGTGTTTCCTTTAGCAAAGCAAATCTCCCTCCAAGTTCAACACATCAGGAGTGTGCAAAGTTTAAAACAAGGATAGAAAACTACAATAAATTCCAAAATATTGGTAGGTCTGTGCAACATTTATGGTTGGCTACATATTATGAGATTCTATTTTTAGCACATACTTCCCAAACAACCAGACTTTCTGCATTTTCAGTGAACTATTCCAGTTAATTACCAAAAAGTAAATATCACAAGTAAAGATGTTCAAAAATAGAAGTATAGCTTTAAAAACACTCATCTTGTAAAAGTTGAAAGTAATTTTATTTCACTACCATTCACAGTTACTATTTTCCTTTCCTTCCTATTCAACTTCCAAGCTTCTATATATCCCTAAGAAGTATGTTTAATGTTAGTTTAGATATTACTGAACCTTAGAGTCAGGAGCAACATTTAATGGGTCATTTAATCTAACTTTTACTTCACACATTAACAACTTAGTGAATTTCATGGAGTTCATGCTAACAGCCAGTGTAATAGGCTTGTAGCAGAGATAATATGAAAAATGTATGATTCTTCCAGTCACTTGACAGAATTTAACTTATGCCTCAAAGAAGTTTTATACTTGAGAAGATGAGTTATGTATACATATAGAATAAAGCAAAGGAAGATTTAAAAGCAAAAAGGTCGATCCAAACAACAAGAAATACAGACTTAAAGAAGTTATTTTGACTCATGGGACACTGGAAGGCTACCTTAAATAACGGGATTTAAAGCTGATTGGAAGAATGAATTTTTTCACAAGATGTAAATATAATATAAGGTTATATTCTACAGGTGTAATAGTTTTAGTAAAGATTAATAAACAGTAAAGAACTTATGTGTCTCCAGAGTTCTGAGACTTGGATTGGTAGAAGCCACAGGAAGAATCTTCAGGGCTTTCTAGTTTTAGGAAGTAGACAACCTGAACATCAACAAATGAGGAAACTAATGTAAAAGAAGCTCAAGGGCCCATACTTCCAGGGCATTTATTTCAAAGGCTAATCCAACTCATTAGGGAAACTCATTTCTTCCATTTGTCTCCCTTCTGCCATTGGTACCATGTTGTGTCGAATCTCTCCTATGTCACAAGGTATCTTCTGCAGGATGGCATCACTCTAGGTATCACGGAATCTTGTATAAGAAGACGGACCCTTCTCCCTGGGTATCTTTTGCCTATACACTCACCCCTAAACCAATCTCTAACAAGGGAAGAGGATTACCAATGCTAACCATGACTTGTCTTTGTGTCATAGGCGGAGAAGAAAACCTCAAAAGTCTGGCTTTGCTAACACTGGAAAAGAGACTGGCTTTTGAGTAGGCAACTCAGTGTTAAGTGACTACTAATATACTAAGCTCTGCTTCAGAAGATCAAAGTAAACAGTTCTTTCTTCCTATTCAGAACAACGGCCCATCCTCTAAGGCTGGAGTGATAATGGCTGAGAGTCCCTCTGGGCAACAACAAGTCTATCTGATTGTCAGTAGTTTGGGATTTGGATCAATCCACCTTCAAATTACTAGGTAGTCAGGTACATAAGGAGGCAAGTAATAGAGGGACAGTTTAAGACTAAAACTCTTTAGATAATCTGGAGATGCAGTAATTTCTTCTTTGCCTTCCTTGTGTTGGGCAGTGTACCCTGTAATCATATTAACCAGCCTTAGACACCGTAGAAATGAGTCCTTCCAAACTGCATGTCTCTCATCAGTCCTAGATTATTCAACTTGTGTATTTCAAGAATTTCTCAAGTTAATTTATTATTTTCTCCATTGCTTTATTTCACAATATGATGTCAGAATTCTTAATACCTCAGTAAAGGTATAAGGTTTTGGTTAAGGTAATTGTTGCATACTGCGTCATGGGCATATAACCTGGGCACGCAAATCAATTTTCATAATTGTATGTTGCTACAATGTCATTTTCGTGAGGAAATGATGACGATGTTTTGTGAAACCACATCTTCTTTTCAGCCACTGTTTTTTACTTTACAAGAGAGAACTAAACACAAAAACAAAATGAGTCACTCCAGTGCCACCACTTCCCTTTCATTTCCTTCCTGTTTTCCTATTGGAAGCTGCCTGTAAGGTCACACTGCCAGGCTTGATAGATTCTCCTAGCTGGCTTTGATAAAAGCACTAAAATGTGTTGTCTTTCATCCAAAAAATATTTACTCCAAACGCTGTGTCACAGAATGGAATTACAAATAAGATAGAGGCATCCAGTCTGCCTAGATAGCTTATTAAAAATGACAAAAGTAAATCTATAAATTCATCCTAAATTTATTTAGTATTTTAAAAATTGTTTAGGGGGGCTGGAGAGATGGCACAGCAGTTAAAGGGCTTGCCTTGTAAACATGAGGCCCTCAGTTCAATTCCCCAGCACCACATAAAGCCAGGTATGGTGGCACATGCCTGTAATCCCAGCACTTGGAACGCTGAAGCAGTAGGACTGCCATGAGTTCAAGGCCAGCCTGGGCTACATAGTGAGTTCAGGATCAGTCTGGACTACAGAGCGAGACCCTGTCTCAAAAACACAGTAAATAAATAAATAAAAATAAAAATTATTTTTGATTATCCTTGGTGGTTTTGTTTGTTTGTCAGTATCAGGGATCAAGCTCAGGCTCTTCACTGTGAACTGCAACACTGCTTTTTTAATATATGTTTGATTGTTTTTTTGCAAAATGATCTTAGTAAGTCAGTAAGTTGCTCAGGCTGGGCTTGAAACTGTGATCCTCCTGCCTGAGCCTGCCATAGTGCTGCAATTAAAAATGTGTGCCACCACATTAGCTTTATTTATTATTTATTATTCATATAGACACACAGATACGCTGGAGTGCCCAATACTATGTCAACCAACCAATCCAACAAAACTACATGACCGTATTCCTACTATCTTCTAAGGGCTGGTTCAGGGCTACTAAGGAATAAAACAGAAGATGATCAACACAGCAAAATCATCATCAATGGAAGAATGAATCTGTGCACTGCTTTCTTCTGCTTATACAAACTACTGAAAAAGGAAACTTGATGAAGATTTTAATCACAACAAGACATGTTAAAAGACAGTAATTTCAAATAGATGACTTTTGCCTAACATATTTTAACTTTACAGCAATGTATAATGTTTTCAATAAACTATTATAAGGGATGGTATAGAGGAATGGTTCAAAGTTACGCAAGCAAACAAGAAGTCATTATCTCTACTGGAGGTACCACCAAAACCTACTTCCCCTTTAGAACTGATTTTTGAATTACATTTTACACTTAAAGTCCCTTAGAGGAACTAGCATGTGTTAGTGAAAAAAGGAGCTGGACAGTGTGACTGGACGCTACATGGAGGTCACATAAGGTGAGGAGTATGAGTGGCAGGAGAAAGAGGCTATAATAGCTATGGGGCACATAATAAAAAATATAAGCAATCTTCAAAATTTCAGATTTATCCTAAATTTAGTCAGTATTTTAAAAGCTGTTTTTGACATCTTTCATTAACAAAAAATAAACATGGAAATTCTATGTTATTGTCCTCTGATGTTTTTTCTCTTCAAGCAAATCTTAAGTTCAAGGAGCCGTTGGATTCGACTTGTCTGTTTTCACTAAACACTGAAAATAGCCAGAAAAAAAGGAAAATAAGCAGAGCAAAAACACAGATAAAAGAGAAATCAGAGTCAGAAGAAATTCCAGTGGTCTAGGATAAAGTAGGTTAAGAAAGGAACTGAATTTAATAACAAATAAAGCCTTTTTCCTGCAAGATTGGAATATATCTTTTTTATTTTAAGAAAAGCACAGTACATCCTTCTTTTAAATTTCTCATGCAAATATGTAGTTCGCAGTTTTGTGTTTTAAGGAAAATAGTTTGGGGCTTGAAATACAAGGAACATGTATACACTCTTTTCCTTTATGAGATGTGTGTCTTTGGCATTACTCGTTTTAAGAAAATTTTAACCAAATTAAAAGCCTCTGTCAGTAGATTGTGTTGACAACGCTAACAAGGAAGGAATGAAGATCATGCTCCAGCTTGTGGAACAGAAAAGAATTGCAAGGTATTTGCTGGCAGCTTTACCTTATAATTCATGTTTCTTTGGTATCATGTTCTCTTGCTTGTTTTCTCCTCTGTCCAATAGTTCACAGTCCAACAGTTGTTTCTATTTGTTTTGTTTCAGTTTTGTTCTGTTCTGTTTTGTTTCATTTGGTTTAGTTGAGTGATTGAATTCTGTCTATTTATAAAGTTCTTAAGGCCAGTTACCGTGCCTTCTGTGTGTATCCATGAAGGGCACCCAGGCCCATAGACTTGTTTGTTTACTTACCTTTCCTTCATTTAAAAAGCAATAAAGAAAATGATTTTAGCTTCATAATCCTCAATCAGGGATTATAGAAAAGGTATCCCATTAGTGGTTTTAATTTTCATTCTATCAATCAATAGTGTTTGGGCAGTATACCTCAAGGTTAAACATCATAAAGGTAAATTTAATGCTAACTTATTACTGTATAAATGGAAATGTCATTTTCATGTTTCACTTTCCATTTGTGTTGGATCATAATAAAAATCAAGTCCATCTGCCTGTAGCTTGTGATAATGCATGTGTAGTTAGGGACAATAGGAACAGGAATCAGAAGGGCCAACTTGAAGGCAGGGGTGAAAACAACAAACACAGGTATTCGAGTCAGACTACATCTTTTACTGAATAAACATCTGCACTTTGTAAAATTCACTAGGGTATTTGTTTCCTCATAAATAAGAGGTAAATAAAATTTAGAGCACATGCAAGTTTTAGAAATGTTTTTAGGCAGCTAAAGAAGTATGCTGTAAATGTATGTTGTAAATGTCTATCATTATTTCTTCTTGCAGTCATTATATTTAAATACAAATAACTTAAAAACATATTTTCACCATCAAAGGATTATGGAGGGCTGGGGCATAGCTCACTGATTAGAGTGCTTGCCTAGGATGTGTGAGGTCTCTGGTTGGATCACCTGGCACCACATAGTAGCTGGGTGTGGGGGGTCACACCCATAACCCTAACGCTGAGGCAGGAGGAATACTATGAGCTCTAGGTCAGCTGGGGCTACAAAGTGAGTTTAAGACCAACCTGAACTACAGAGTGAGACCCTGTCTCAAAAAAAAAATAATATATATGTAGAGAGAGAGAATCTGCAATAGTTCAGTAAAATATGTTAAGTCTATCTTTTGCTCTGTTTTTTTTCACTGCCCCACTTAAAAAGAACATCAATAATGGTTCAGTGTATATTCTCCCTTTTTAGGGTGTATTTTATATTTATTTAAAGATTATTTGTGGGAATGTCTTAGTTATTTTTTCATTGCTGTGACTCAATACCCAACACATTCAAATGTAAGGGGAGGAAGTTTAAAGTTTGTGATAGCTCAGAAGTTCACAGTCCATTCGTGGGTGGCTGGCAACAGTGGAAGCACATGGCAGTGACAGAGATGGAGGCTGCTCCTCTCAGCACTGCAATTCATTCAATCTAAAACATTATTCATAATAAATTTCAATAATACTGTGCATGAATGTGTATGATTGCCAACTGACATATACATCATGTTATGAAGCTGAGAGAGGAAGAGAGAAGAAGAGGGAAGAGAGAGAGGCTAGACTCTCTACCAGTTCACTGAGGAACTAAGGTTGAATGCCATTATTAAGTCAAAGACACAATAAAAACGAATGCAGATCTGCCTCCTCTTTACTTTCTCACCATATAAAAGGTGGCAAACTATAGTTTTATCTGCTAAACTTGAGGCAAAAGCCTAGAGCACAAGGACCCAGGTGAGCCAACCAATACTCTCCATGTGGCAATCCTTCTCGTGGCCCTGTGTGGCTAGTTCAAATCAGGAACACTCCATCCTATGGTTCTAGAGTCGTCATTCTGGAAAGATTTAAATCTACAGCTGCTGACATGCAAAAAACCTCAATATTACAAGAAAAAGAGGCCAACATGCCACATGAGCAAAAATGAGCAATGACGAGAAACAGAGAAGCCTCTGCCATAATTTATGCTATTATATCCAACTATATATACTCAAAGTAAGTTGCATTCCAGATTTCCTAAATGTGTAGGCAAGGAAAGATTTCTTTTTTACAAAATGAATTTGTGACGGTCATCTCGTCATTGCAGTCATTTGTGCTGATTCATACACCTTCCAACCAATCTAACTAATGCTTGAGCCAAAAATCCATGAAGAAACATATTTCAAAATTTACACATTATTGTTTTGGATTAGCCTAATGGCAAACCTACATATAATACACAAAAACAGGTAATTCTGCCTATAATCATGAAACCATACTAGGCCATCAGAGGCCTCAGAATAACCTGAGGAAGGGAGCAAAAAAGAAGTACCCTTTCTAGAGAGGCCTGTGTCCTCCCCCCAGAGGGTGGCAGCTAGTACAGTGGTGGACCCTAGAAACCACCAACCATATTCGCCACACACCCAGGTGAGAATTCCTTCCAGATTAGACCTCACTTTCCCCAGAGAAGGTTATGGGGACTGCTGTTTGTTTTGATCTAAATCTGAATTATCACCAGTGTAAACCTTCAGAGCTATTGTCTGACTTGTTTGTAGTTTTCAAACAGTTGTAAGTTTGTATGTTGGTGTTATGGAATTAACTTCAGAGGTGTCCAGCAAGGGTTATGTCCTTGTCACTCCCTGGTGTTTCCCAGTGTCCCAGGAGATGAAAGGCAAAACAATACAAAGAACAAAGTGAAACAAGTACCCGAAGAGATTTGTAACTCTCAGCAGAAGAACTTGTCTGAAAGCTAACATGGCTTGTTTATGAGTGTGAATTTTTCTAACATAGAGTTATGTATCTTTTTCTTAATTATTTTTTAATTATAAGAGCTTGATTTTCCAAAGGGGGAAAAAAGAATTCAGTTCATAACAACTGCTAACAATTAAAGCAATTACTATAAGGCATGTGGTTGTTCTTGTTTGAGCTAGTTTAGTCTTTTAAATAGTTTCATTAATGTTCTCATTTTGCTGATAAGAAATCTTGGAGGTTGGACTACTTATTCAAATTTACATAGCCATGTAGCCAGGAGCTTTTCTGATCCTTACCTTTACCTCTCTACCTTTCCCACAATTTCCTACTGTCTAACAGTTTTTGACATGTCCAGTCCACTCTTTGTGTGTATCAACAATTTTAAATGTTTTTACTTAAATTTTTTCTTTAGAAATTTGTATGAAACCCCTCTATAGCACGTTGTCATTTTGTTCTACTTTCTGAGTGATTTTTTGAATATTAATCTTTCATTCCTTTTAGAGAATCTTTGAAATTTTTAATGGGCATTTTTCCACTTCCAAGAGTTCTCTTTCATTCCTTAAATTTTTCTTGGGGTGTCATTAATCTCTGTGAGAATACTAATTAGAATTAATTTGTGTTTCTCTTTTATTCCTTGCACTAAATCTATTACCCAAGGAAGTTTGCTTCATTGATTTTTGTCTTCTACTGTTATTATTTTACCTCTAATGTGTAGTGATAATTTGTTCTTTGTTTGTATCTGAGAGTTTATTAACATGGATAAATTTTTTAAATAATCAGATTTGCTTTAGGAAGGTCACTATACTGAGGTCCCTAGGTGACTTTATGTAAAGCTTATCTGTGGAAATGCCTTAGTTACTTTTTCATTGCTGTGATTCAATGCCCAACATATTCAAAGGTAAGGGGAAGAAAAGTTTATGATAGCACAGAAGGTCATAGTCCATTCATAGGTGACTGGCAACAGTGGAAACACATGGTGGTGACAGAGGTGGAGGCTGCTCCTCTCAGCACTGCAACCAGGAAGCCAAATCAAGTTCCAGAAAGAAGTAGAATATATCTTTCCAGGTCCCATCTGGGTGATCAACTCCTTCTGGGTCCAGCATCAGTGTTCTGTCCCTTCCAGGGTTAAGCTCCCACCATATGCTTGTAATCTATAATATACCACACACTTGGAATCTGTAATCCAATCCACACACCTATTTTCCTTCACACACCCATAATCCACTCCTCCAGAACAGGCCACAATATCCTAACGGCACATGGTTCCATAGATAAACTATAACATCCAAATATATGAGACTTTTGGAAGACAATCCAGATCCAAATCACAACAGGAATGATACTGTCTGATTTGTTTAAAGAAGAAGCTTTCAATACTCTGTGAATCAGAGGAATTTTTTTTTTATAATCATGAGTTTTCAACCTCTTTATTCCCTAGTGAATACCCAGCTTCTGCAGTCTAGCCTTCACTAATCCACAGTAATAATCCTCACCAAGAAACACTTGGTTATTAAATCTAGTTGATACTTTTTAGTGTTTCACATATGCCTTCTATAAGCATTAACACCAATGACCAAACTCTTCATCTTGTATTTCATGGACTATAGGACCCATGCTTCCTTCCAGAACCTCTATTTGTTTCTTCTAGGTAATCCCCATGAGCTCTTATTCCTTTATTTTTATTTATTTTTTTATTTTTGAGACAGAGTCTATCTCTATAGCCCAGGCTAGCCTTGGACTCACAGCAATCCTCCTTCCTCACCCTCTCAAGTGCTGGGATTGCGTGCACAACCACACCTGGCTTTATGTGGTACTGAGGAATTGAACTCAAGGCCTTGTGCTTGCAAGGCAAGTGCTTTAATCTCTGTGCCATTCCTCCAGCTCTACTCCGCTTATTTTTAAACTGTTAATTTTTTTAAGATTCTGCATTAAGGTTCTTCTATTCTCATCACAAAAAATTATTTACAAATTATCCCTTCTAATCCTTGATTGTGTTTATCACACACACAGAGATGACAGATAGATAGATAGACAGACAGACAGAAAGATAGATTTTTTTTGAGACAGAGTCATGCTCTCTAGTCCAGGCTGGTTTCTGAGCTCACTATTTAACTCAGTTTGGCCTCTAATTCACAGCAATCCTCCTGCCTCAGCCTTCCCGAGTGCCAACTGCAGGCTTGTGCCACTAAGCCTGCTATCTTGTTATTTCTAAGAAACCCGAACCTACACAATTCAAAGTGAGAAGAGGTACAGTATTAAATGAGATACTCTGGATAGACCATTAAGTATACTTTTAGAGAAGAAGTTGATTGCAAATTAAGGGACAATAAGCAAAACATTTTCCTTCTTTTTAAGAGTTGAGTCTCACCTTAAAAGGGGTGCAAGTGAGGGTTTGCTTTTTTTTTTTTCTTTTTAGGGAAAGGGAGGGGATATTGAATTCAACAGTCTTCAGACAAGTGATAAAATAAATAGAAGCCTATAACTCACACTAATGGGGAGACCTTAAATGGAAACAACGTCAAGTGCCCAGGCTGGTCTGTGAGATGGCAGAGTGCCGAGTCTCTATCTGGTAAAACCACTCAGGTTCCCACTCGTGACTTGGAACACCAACCGCCACCACAGGCTGCTCTGCTTGCAGCTACTAAATGTTATTCTGAGCAGTTTGATTTAGATTTGGTTAAAAATATTGCTGAGAAGGGGTATTCTGAAGGATCATGAACATTATTATCTAAAAAATATGTGACGGGACTCAAACAAATACAGAAGTGAGCACTGTCACGCAGAGACCTACAGAGGGAAAAGGACGAGTGGCAACTACAAAGTAACCCACCTAACACAGCGTTCATTCATACACACTTTTTCTTTGAGTTCACAGTTAACTCACATTTAGAAGTACTGATTTTTTTTCCCTAGTCCTATATTGTAATTCCCAGGCAATCAGTACAATAACTGTTGCACCTCTGCAATCTTCTGTGCAGTTCACATGACGAACAAGGGAGGGTGGAAAAGGGAAGTGTGGTTTCTTGCACACTTTCCACCCGGCTGTGACGGGAGCACAGCTGCTACCATTTAAGGGCACTGGGTTGAGATGAAGGAAGAGGAGAAACTCGGCTCACTGTGGATCTTGAGAAGGCAAGAGGAGAGCATGACTGGGGGCCAGTTGCTGGGTGGCGCACCAGAGAAAGAATATAAAGAAACCTTCTTTTTACCCAAAATATCCATTGTAACGGAACTTTTAAGGAGAAGCAAAATCCAAAGCCTGAGTTAGAGAGGTCATTTTAGTTGAAGTATAATTTGATATCAAACCAGTTCATCGAGATGCTGGGACCATTTAAGTAACTTAGGCAAAGCACCGACACTGGACGCAGTGCCTTCTTGTGTTTGCTTAAAGATGATCTTTCAAGAATTTTGTCTGGACTGGAAAATTTAAATCTTCTTTCAAGACCCTACGCCTTAGAGGTGTTGGTTTTTGACCCTGGACATGACTGTGTGATGTTCCATGTTCCTCTCGAAAGTATTCAATCTCTGTTGTGTAACTGTCTCCTCCTCTAGGCCGGATTAATATTCTTGGATCTGACCACTTTACTCTCCCGTTTGCTATGACAATAGAACACATTTTAATGGGTGGAAGAAACTATTCTTGCTTGGAAAACGAAATGAAAATAGGTCCGACGTTTATGAGGTGCCATACAATATCCTTCAAGAAGCAGATGCTGCAGCACGTGGTGTGCCTGGAGACACTCCTCCTACTCTGAGGCGGGCTGCTCTAACCTTGTTAGTGCTGTTATAAGAACATGCACAGCCTAGCTCCTCTCCAGGTATTGCCTTCAGCTGAGGAAACTACCCCGTCCAAATTCCTGTCCTCCTTTCCACCCTAATTCAGCCTGCCTCACTTTGGGGCATATTTGAAGGACCACCTTATTTTCAGGGCCTCTGGAGGATGGCCTGAGGACTTAGTGACAAGTAGATCTGTTTTTCCCTCTGCATTTCTTCCTTTCTAATAAATCTTCTGCATTTCATCCTTCTCAGAATTGGTTCAATGAAACTTAATCCGATCATTATTGCCATTAGGTTTAGTAATCAATGTATTTTCAATATCTTATCGGTTACTTTACGTGAATACAAATATAGCAACAGAAATTGAGGATGAATTTTGATATCATGAGTTATGTAATTAATAATTATTTAACTCTTCCTCTAAATTTACCATTTTACATTGAGTAATTTGTATTTATTAATGCTTAGTTCTTTTATTAATGAATTTATAGGAATTATTTTTTAAAAGGAAACCACCTGATTTGGGTGTTTTGTCAAATACAAAGACTCCTTGGCAAAAAAAAAAAAAAAAACCTCAAGTTTCAAATAGATTGTTTTCATCTGTCCTACATTTCTTATTTTAAAGAAACTCCACATCCCTAAAACTTGTGATTCTGATGAACAACCAGCCATACGCTGAGGTTAGAGCAATCTTTTCCCCATCTCCCTTTACTTATTTTCTCTATATGCCCATAATTTCTGGAATTTCTAGTCAGTCAATGCTTACATTTATTCACAAAGCATTACTGTGTGATATCCCTGCAAATATCATTTCCTGCTATCTGACATAAGGAAGTTTCTAGATGAGAGACTTGAGGCCCGCTATGCTATATTTCCTTTGGCTAAATTATTTCTCTATGTGAGGATGAGCCTGTAGACTATGAAACTGCAGCTGAAGGACATGTAACAATTTTCCAAATTGCTGAAATACTGCTTAGAAAGTAATCTCTGTACTGCTAAATTTGCAGTACAGAGATTTGCTAAATCTATTGAAGTAGCTTCATTAAAATAGTGAAAGGAAAGGCACTCACAGGAAAATAAATTGTGGAAACTTATCATTCAAGTACATAATAAAAAGAAATTAGTATCCTGAAGACCCTGGGATTGGCTTTTTATGCTATTTTAAATGTGTTCTAAGAATAACAGTGACAAGATTTTCTCATCAGCAGTGATTTTCACAACCCCAAAGTGAAATTATTCTGCCAAGGATAAGCCCATGACTGATTACAAAGCGTGTTTAAGTTGGTATTCAGCCCTTCTGGTAAATGCTGACATTTTCACAGGTGTTCACGTGACATGAATACAGAGTCTAAAATAGAATCACAAGCAAAACGTACACAGTTGGTGTCTCTTTGGTAGTCACCAGGGAAGCTTTGTATCTTACATAAAATGTGATCTTTGCATAAGCAAGTCTTAGTTACAGGCTCATAAGATGTTAGAATCAATCAAGAAGCATATAACAAGATCACAGTCACTGCACAGAACTAAATCGAGACTAGGGATGGGGAAAGGTCTGGGAGGGTCAAAAAGGGAGAGGAGAAGGATTAGTAATTTTGCTGCAATATATAAGTGCACAAAATACTCAAGTTCAATGAAAACATTATATGCAGTGCAATAAAATAGGGAATAAAGCTCGTAACAGGTGGCCTACTGTAATTCTTTGAAATTTAAGCCCAGAGAAACAGCATGAATCACCTACAATTTCACAGCTAGTGAATGACACAGCCAGGAATAGTAGATCTCCGTTTTCTTGCAAAGGTCTGGAATTGCTTTACTGTTTCTCTTTCATAAATTTTCCTTCAATATGCTTTGGTGGAAAGAGGAGTAAAGCTAGTGACAGAAAACTTAAAGTCTCAGAGTTGAAACTCTCTAAATTTATAATCTTAGTCAAATGATAGTAGCTTTCTGTGTTCCATTCCTCACGTTTCCTCTATCTCACTGCGTCCAATAGAGAGAAAAGAAAAAATTTGCATTTATTAATGTATGTTCAAGGTCCAGCCAGCTTGTCAATTCTAGAGCAATGGGGAGTATCTAGAAATAAATCACTTAGGGTCGGTCAGCATGTGTTTCTCTACTGAACGCAACTTTGCTAATGTAGTGTTACAGAGAACAACCATGTTGAAAAACAGAAGAGCAAGTTATAGATCATTATAGTAAACCTATTATAAAACATTAGTTTTCAGTTTAGAAAAAATAGTATTTTGAAACACTGAGGATTATCTATGACAACTAAAATGTATCAGATATATACCCAAACTACATAAGAATACAAATGATTTGTAAGAAAACAAGTGGCCTGATTTCCTGTGCTATTTTATGGAGCATTTTGTTTCATAGTTACAGTGTTAATGGTTATTCAGCAATTCTTACTTTGTAGTATTATTTTTTCAATCTATCCCTACCTTCAACTTGAATTATCCTAAAGGGTAATAGAAGCCACTTTCTCAACAATGTCAGAAAGTTAGAGAGATGACTACATAAATGCCAAGATATTAAGGATCCTCAAGTGCATTAAAACAGAAGCACCTGAATCTATTTCTGACTGGTTAAAACTTTTACCATTTTTGGTGGTATGAACAGTTCACACACATGCAATCTCACTCAGCTCAACATAAACACAGGCACTAGCTCTGATTTGTTTCTATGGTTTCAAATCATTGCAGATGACACCATGCTACAGCTTACAGAAACACCTCCTGGTAAAGCTCTGCTTGCAATACACTCTTTATCTAGCTTCCTCTAAGAATTGTTATCCCAAATCCAGTCATTTTGATTTTCTAAGGTTTTTTTTTTTTTTAATCACTGCTTTAAGAAGACAACTTCTTTGACTCCTTAATGTACCTTTGATTTATAGCTTACAGGAAAAAAAAAGGTTGGGTTATGTGGACAAAGTAAGCACCATAGGGGAGAAATATGAGTTTTAAGTTGCAAGTTTAGGCCCTTTTTGTATGGCAGATTCTTGACTCGATATTACTGGCACTTAGTGAGTTCTCAAGGAGCTCATTGGGATGGTATCCTGCTATGTAGCCATTTCTCTGACAAAGAGAAAAGGTTCAGGTGAGCTATTCTGCATGCTAAATCAGGGAGACACTTAAGGAGCTCTACCCAAAGCTAGATATATTGTTTATAATGAAGGTAGACAGAAAATAAGGCCTTTGTCTTCTGGACCCACCATTCCCTGCCACAAAAAGCCTGTGAGAGACATTTGCAGAGCTGATACTCTGTGAAAATATACATTTTATCCTATGAGGCTTTGGTTAGAAATGTTTATGAGACTCCTACTCTTATTTTGCATAGTATCTTGTCATAATTCATATTCATCCAGAACTTAAAACTGTGAACTTATTTGGAGATGTAATTATTTAAAATGAATTTGATGGCTGATTACATCTGCAAAGAACTTGTTTCCACATAAATAAAATATTTTTAAATAAAATTTAAAAATCTTATTTCCAAATGACAATTTATTTCCAATTAGGGTTAAGATGTTGGGATCTTAAATCTAATCACTGGAGAGTACTTGTAAGCAGAGGTTGGTGGGGTGAGAAGACGGGTCTGGGGACGAAGTAATGATCAAAATGTGATACGTAAATACACCAATTTCTCAAGCTGAGTGTTATCATGTTATCATTATGTATCACAAATACAACAAAATAATTTTGAAAAAGAAGAGAACAGACAGCCTGAATGAATGGTACAGCGGTTAAAGTGCTTCCACTGCAAGCACAAGCCACGAAAAAGGTCAAAACATTAACTCTAGCCTCATATTTTAATGTGGTGGGGTACACGTGTAATCCCAGCACTGTGGAGGCTGAGGCAGGTGGATTGTCCCGAGTCCAAGGCCAGCCCGGGCTATATCAGTGAGTTCAGGACTAGCCTCGGCTACAGAGCGAGACCCTGTCTCAAAGAGACAGAGAGAGAGAGAGACAGAGAGAGAGAGAGAGAGAGAGAGAGAGAGAGAGAGAGAGAATAGAATAGACATATTTAGAGATGTGCACACATATTTGTATTTATCTAAAGGATCCTGGCCAATGCAAAAGAAGACTTGAAAACAGAGCTTCAAAGCTCTTACAGCAGGAGTGGCTGAATGAGCCTAGACACTGATGGGCAACAGCCACTTGGAGACAACTAGTGAGCGATTACGTGTGCAGTCCCAGAATCTAGGAGATAAGCATGGGACAGTGACTTTGAAGAATGAGCCTATAGGTAGCAGCAAAGTCTTGTAAGTTTATGAGCTAGATCAGCTACGAAATGCAAGTAGAAGAAGCCATGAGGGAACCTGATGGGAACAAGAACATGCACAAAGGCAAAAAGACAAAGACTATATAAGATACTAATAAAGAAAAACAGAAAATAATGTAAAAATAAGAAAATAGTTACCAAAGGTTGACTCAATTAACATGGATCTGTGTAGTATGGTGGAAATATAAGTAGTTCAATATTACTGAAATACACATATCAAAAGTAGACTGGCAGGCATGTCACACAGCTTCAGAAGCTAATTGAATAACTGATTAAAATAAGTGGAGCTAGAGTTTTAGCTCAGCGGTTAAAAGCCCTGCCTAGCAAGCGCAAGGCCCTGAGTTCAATTTCCCAACACAACATAAGCTGGGTATGATGGCACAACCTGTAATGCCATCCCTCTGGAGGCTGTGGCAGGAGGACTACCATGTGGCCAAGGCTAGCCTAGCTACAAGATGCATTCATGAACAGCCTGAACTATAGAGTAAGACCTTGTCATAAAAATAAAATAAAATAAAGAAAATATGTCAGATTTATTGCAACAAATTACACACATTACAAAATGTATTTTCAGAAAATGATGTATAACCAAGGGTAACAAAGCTCAACCAAAGATTGAAGACATTCTCTTAATGACTCAGAAGATGGCTGAATTTGTAAGATTGTGTTTTTTCTAAGACTATTAATTTCTATTACTCAAATAAATAGAGAATCATGATTTGATCTCCATTTTTTAAAAAAGTTATCAAGTTTACAGAAAAGTAACGCTCTTCTTTTTATACATCACAAAAAATAAACAATATAGAGCCTATTATAAAGAAAACACGTTATGTTCAGGACATCTCTAACTGCAAGTGCCATAATTAATTGTCCATTCCAAAACATTTCAAGTTAGATCATGTTAAAGGAAAAGTAGTATGATTAAATAGTCTGTGGCTTAAAATCTCTCCCAAGATTTTTAAAGATCATAAATGCTTTTTAAATCACTTATAGTTAATTAATTCATTCTATTTAAATCAATTTGGCAAAAGTGCTTGGTACATCCAGAAAAAAATACTATGCAAGACCCGAGGAGTCACAAAACAGGACATAACATGAATTCTGCTCTCATATTTTAATCAGGAAGGAAAACATGACTTTAGATGAAATAATATACCATTGACATATATAAAAAAGGAAGAAAATAAAGCTGCAGGATAAAAATCAACACAGAAGAGTACAGAGTTGCTGGTGGTAGTAGGGCTGAGATTTGAAAGCAGTTTTTCTTTTCCTAAATTCAAGCATTCTACTACAGCACATTTAGCTATTAAAAAAAAAAAATCAACAAACAGAGCAAGTGCTGGAGACTAGGAAAAGGAAAAATACTGATTAGGCTCAGAGAGTAAAAGGTTAACTAGAGTTCCCCTCCCACAAAGCTCATGCAGGTGTAGCACTTCCAAAAAGGGGCCAAAAACATACACTGGGAAAAAGACAGCCTCTTTTAAAAATGGTGCCAAGAAAAATGTTTACTCACATAAAGAAGAATGAAACTAGACCCACATCTTTCACCCTATACTAAAACTAAATCGAAATGAATCAAAGACCTCGATATTAAAAGTAGAAAACCTGAACCTGGGGAAAGATAAAATAGGCAACATACATAAACACATGGGCATAGGCCAGGACCTCCCCAGCACAACACATATGGCACAAGAGAGAAACACCAAAAGTCAACAAATGAGGGGGGCATTGAGTATTGTGCCTCAGTGATAAATAAATCACTAAGACAATACAGGATGCAGGAATCTAATTTTTTTTCTTTTTTTTTTTTTTTTGAGACAAGGCCTCACTTTAATCCAGGTTGGTTCTGAATTTGCTATGTAGCCCAGGCTTGCCTCAATCTCATAATCTCCCTGCCTTGGCCTCCTGAGTGCTGGGATTCCAGGCATGCTCAACAAGTATTTAACTTGTTGAATACCTACCATATGAAGCAGTATAACATGTAGTCAGAGCCAACTGTATTTTAAATCCTGGCTCCACTTCCTGAAGACACCTAAATTTCATGCCTCTCTATTTTCTTATTTGTAAAATCAGAATAATAATAGTGTTTCAAAGGCTATTATAAGTGCCAAATTATGACTTAGTATGAGGACTGAATATATACAAAGTAAATATACAATACATGATCATGAAAAATGCATCCTTATGCATTTACACATGTAACATGCCAGATATTTCTAAAGAGGTTAAAATATAGCAACATATATATTTTTCCTTTTAACTTATATTATAGAAATAGTTTGATAAATATTGTCATATTATTCAATGTACAGTTCTATATGTTTGAGATATTTCTTTTTTAAATTATTGTGTGTCACATTTTGTACTCAGAATGAGAATACAGAGATAAACATAGTCTGGGTTCTCACAAAGCTGACAGCACTTCACAATGCATTCTTCAGACGCTAATTTGAAAAAAATGATAACAGGTGTGATGCGGGTAACAGGTGGTATAGTCAAATAAAATGGGAAACTCTAGAACCTAAAGTCTGGTTAAAGAAACCTAAGTAGCTGTCATTATTCCAGGACTCCTTGGATACTTAAACAACTTATATTTTGTAAACTTAAAGAGAACAATTAAAGTATAGTATTTCCCATATTTTCCAAATTTATTTCACTGATTTTTTTAATATTAGAATCTACCACATTTCACAGGCCACTACTGAGCTACTGTCCTGGCAATCACAGAACCCAGAAAAAATTCCTTCCTACATTTTAAAAATAGAATTGAATTTGAATCACAAAATGGGCTTTTCCTTTATACATGTGTTATACACACAGTACTGTTCCAATCTATATATTGTATTGAATAAAAAAACCTACAAATTTCAAATCACTAATAAATTCAAGTCAATCATGTCATAGGTGTTTTCTTAATCATTGGATATAAAAAGTATACTATCACTACTGTATTTGAGTCTATGAACTTTGTTACTCCATTAATATTTAAATGATAGCATTGTCTAGAGTAGTAATGGATTTCTTCACAACCACCCAAGGTACTGGTTGGTCCTCAGCCTCCACACCAGACCTACTGAATCAGAATATACATAAAGCAATTATCATAATAGCTACCTTCCATTGAAAAGTATTTCCAGCACTGTGATAATTGCTTGATATGATACACTTCATCCCTACAACAACACCATGAGTCAGGGGCTGTTATTCTTATGTTTTGGGTAGACATTGACTCCTCTTGACTCAAGGTTAAGTCAATTACCCAACACAACTTACTTTGTAATAAATCCTTATTTTAATTTATTCACCTTTACTTGTCTCAAATAATTAGTAGCAAACTCCTTATAATGATTCTACACTACATAGGTAGAATTAGGAAGCTACTCCCTGATCCTTAAGAAGAGAATCCAATACTCAAGAGTAAAGACTATCGGCTGTGAAACAAATGGCTAACAAATGGCAATATCTCCTCCCAATCTCTGATTCCAAAATGAGCTTAAAAATAAGACTAGAAAGATGCATCTTACAGAGTGTCCATGGGCAGAAAGAAGCTATAGACTGTGTCCAAGAGCAGAGACTATCCAGTAAGTAACAAAGAATGTGCCCCCACCTAGCAGCATGGCAGGGACTACTTCTGCTCTCACCACAGATACTATCAGGACCCAAAGTTCTAACTCATAGGCTTCTAAGGTAAAGAAAGTTGAGAAAGAAAGAAGGAGAAATGGATCCAGGAAAGGTAAGAAAAGGGAAAGAAGGAGTTCACAAGTGCCACCTGTTTAGACTCTGCACTACCATCCTGTCCAGAAGAGCCTGAGATAATGATGGAAGTATCTTCTGCAGCATCCAGGAGTAAGCAAACCAGACTGCTCACAGTACAAAGGCAACCACTTTCCTTTCCTTTGTAATCTCAACTTTAACCAAAAATCTAATTTTAATATAATTTCATATTTATATCATGATGCTAATTAAGAAACATCTCTTCTGGGTATCTTTCAAAACAGTTAGAAGCACCATATGATAGAGAAACATACATAGTTATGTTTATATAGCAAAACTAATAATAGCTAGCTCATGGAATGTATTGAAATATTCATCAACAGACCAATGGATAAAGAAAATGTGGTATATGTACACAATGGAGTACTTCTCTGCCATAAAGTCAGACAGATTTGAGCCGTTTGTAGAAAAACAGATACAACTTGAAACTACTATGCTTAGGGAAGTGAAGCAGTCAGAATATTAAATATTATATAGCTTCTCTAATATGAGAAACCAAAATATAAATAAGAGTCAAAAAGGGGAGATGTTGGGAGTTTGGATGGAAGGAGGGGGAAGGTGAGAAAGGGAGTAGTAAAAGGAATGTAAAGCTGACATGCACAAAATTCTCAAGTTTAATGTAACCACCATATATTGCAAACACATACTAATAAAAAGGAAAGAAGCTCCTGATAATTTCAAGCATTAATTCATATAGTATACAGCAACCCATTCCAAGTTTTATTCATAAGAATACTTAACAATTTCCATCTGAGGACTACAAATGCAACAAATGACTTCAGTTTAGGAAGGAGTTGCTGAAATACCAATACTTCATCTCAAGCAAGGTCAGTAACTATTTTTAGTAATTAGCATCCAATGGTAAGGCCAATCAGCCCTCAGTTTTCTCAGATACCCCCTTCTCTCTTAAAAATCTTTAATTTTTAAAAAATGTAACAAAACATTAATACTGGTTTCTAGGAAGTGATATGATGGAGAAAACACTTTTATACTGTCTACACTTTAACTGGACACATATTATGCTTTTAACAGGGGAAATCAACCATTATTTAGGTCAATAATATTCATTCCATGACCAAAAACATTTTTTTCATCCATTCCAAGAATACACATTGGCATTCCTGATTACTTTTCCAAAGACTCCAATGTGCTTACACTTTTTAAGAAGCTGTAAGAAAACTAAACATCAGATGCTAGGCTGGATCTTGTGTTTCTTAGTTAATTTTATTGAAATTCATTTATTGGGATTCCTTGCCAGGTTTCAAAGGCCCTGCCTTAAAACAAAAAGCTTTTGATGGACATTGCCAGTGTGGCCTTACTCCCTCCTCTAATCTTCATGCATACTATTCAGTTTTGGAAACTCACATATTACATGCATACAATTCAATGGCCATATATAAGTACAATAATGATATATTTTCCTGGGTAAAATTCTAACTTGTCAATTTTTATCTGTGTGACTTACTCTCTTTAACCAAGTTCAACTTTTTTCCTATGTTAAAAAAAAAGGAGTAACAAGAGATAAAAATAGAACTTACTTTTACAGTGCCTGACATATAAGCATCAATAAATGTAACTCCCCCTACACAAATCCTAGATGAAATCTTTAAACTTCTCTTGAGAAAACAGCTGAAAAAGCTAGATCAAGCTGTACCTGCCAAATGCCAAGCACAAATGAAAACTTATAAACTCATAAAATCACTCAGATTCTCCAAACAGTTGTTATTCAAAAAGTACTGTTATGATAAATTTGTAAGGAAATTGTTTAGTGTTTTATTTTCTTCAGTACCCAGTGCAAATTACTAACTCCACTGAGATAATCCAAACTCCAAAACTATTTTAAAAATAGATGTTATCTGTTTAACATTTATTTGTATAACTTCAGAATACTGACATAAATTTGCCTTAGTCTGATTTCTCCATTCATAAAACATATGTAATAAACTATTTTCTATCTCACAAGTCAAATAAAGACTTCCAAAAATATTTAAGCTAATAAGAAACACAATTTTTGAAAAACAACTTAATTTCCTCAGAGATGGGCACAAAATACCTACAAACACATATGTTACAATGATTAATAGCCAGAAAACTGTGGCTAACATTTAGCAAATGGTCTGTCACTCACTTCCTTCATCAAGAAGAGAGATAAATGTGTGTGTGTGTGAGTGCGTGTGTGTGTGTGTGTGTGTGTGTGTGTGTGTGTGTGTGTGTGTTAAGGGGAATGAAGCCAGGACCCTTGCAGTGCTAGGCAAGTGAGCTATATCCTCAACCCTGGATGACATAGATAAAACCTTTAGAAAAACTGGCTATTTAAACAAAGGATAGGGAGACTGTACCAAAATAGCATTTCATCTAAGAGAGTATTATGTGTATTTTTAGCAAACTAACAAGAATTAGAGATACAACCTATCCTTTTGAAGTAAGTCATATATCAACTCAGAATTAATGTAAAATAAATGCCACAGGAGAGCTAAAGTAGTACATAAGATCTCAGGTAAGCTTTTAGCTTTTCCAATTCTGTTTGCTTGCCATTGAGGTGAGGGGAAGGACCGACAAAGAAAACATTTTAAATGAACATTTAAAATAACTAAAATTTTGTAAGAAAAATTGTGAGAAGAGAAGGAATTCTCATCAGAGGAAATTCAGCATGTGAAAAACCATGAAGAATAAAGAGTTCCTTTGAGAAATAGCACTACATAACATTTGATTGGAATATGAGGCACAAGAAGTAGGACAGAGCTGGGAGCATAGCTCAGCAGGCAGAGGGCTTGCCTAGCAAGCACAAGGCAGGCTCTGAGTTCAATTCCCCAGCACCACATAAGTCAGGCATGATGACACATGTCTGAAATCCTAGCATTTGGAGGCTGAGGCAGGAGGATTGCCATGAGTTTGAAGCCAGCTTGTGCTACATGATGAGTTCAGGACCAGCCTGGACTACAGAGTAAGTCCCTGCCTGTTTCAAGAGAGAGAGAGAGAAATGACTTAAAAGGTAAGCCATGTCTAAATTGCTGAGACGCTGTTGCCATGTGAATAGTGTACAGTTTAACTGGTAGGCTAGAGGGAGCATTTCAAATTTCTAGGAAGCAAATAACAATAACTAAGGAAAATTAATGTAGAGCAAAGATTAAAACAAACTAAGTGAGAGAGTCAAAGTAATAAAAATATTTTTATTAGTTTGAGTAAAGCTATATGCTAAACCATTTCCACTAGTGATAAACTTAGGGAAAAAGTAAGACTGAAATCACGTTGAGTGGCTTGAGAGGATGTATATAGTGTAGTTTTCATGTGAGTAATGTACAAGAAAGGCGGGAACCCTAAAGTTTTAATGTGGCCCTGCCAGTGCTCAGGTGGTGGCCACGCAAACACAAAGAAGGTGAGGTAATGAGTCACTACAAAAGCTAAATTAATCCACCAGGCAGCCACAGAGTGTAGGAGGAGAAGGTAACGAACAACTCAAAGATGACTCTGACATTTAACTTTGGTGAGTAGTCACCAGTAAGGGAACAGGAAAGGCAACGGGGAAGGAGTGAGCATGGTTTGGGCCATGACACATTTGAAATTCCAGACGACTATCTTGATGGTGTGCAGCAGGTGGCTGAATAGAAACTTTGGAGAGAAAGCAGACCTTGGGAGATATCCAAAGAGATGTATGAGTTAAACCTGTGTGCGTGGAAAAGTCTAACAAAGAAAACAGAAAGCCATTAGAGAAGTAATGTTAGAGTCTTTAAGAGATACTGAATTTTTCTCCTTATCCTCCTAACAGAATTAATGCCTGGATACTGCTGCTTATTATGTATATAGGAAAGACCTGAATGTAGGCAATAATTCATCTGAAATATGTAAAAGGAGCCTGAGAACTAATGTAGCACAACACTCATCATTTACCTCATGGCTTGCATAGGAACTTGGATTTTCTTGGACACAGTTATGGAAAACCTACCACTGATGAGAAGTTTGCTTCCGGGTTCCATGGAAAATAGGTTAACTTGATTCTGAAGATGTCTCATTCTGTGTGTGGGCAGAATATGAGAAGGTAACACAACAATCTTGGACAACACTGAGAGAAGAAAAGGTAAGCTAAAAGCCATGAGTCAGAACACAACTCAGGCATCACTCAATGGCAGTAGAAAGACGTCAGTCATGAAGAAACCCAGATGAAGATGTTGGTAAACCAGAGGTCACCTCCAGGTGGGAAAGAAGCCAGAAAGACAGGAGAAAATAGAAAAAGGGACAGGGGAGCATATAAGTAGCTATGTGATGTGCCTCACAATTTTGTTGTGAGACTTCACATGAAAAAAGTTTAACAAGAACCTTGGCGAGTCTACATTAGGGACCGTTGGTCCAATGACCATGTGCTGACTAGCTTAGCTTCTTCTCTTTAAACATTCGGAAGATGCAGAGGAAATGAAGCAAGTTCTACAACAACAGAAGCAACGCTAACATTCTAGGCTTAGATGCTTTGATTCCAATCAACATCTGATGAAGCCGGGCTGAGTGAAAACTATTACAGCCTTAGCTCTTCATTACTCTGGTCATGTCCTACAACGACACAACTTGCAAAAAAGGAGAAATATTCATACTCTTTATGATTCTACTATGTAGGTGCAACATCAAAAGGAAAGGCAGAAGTCCTAACATGCTACTGTGGGATGTATGTGGATCCCGGGAGGTCAACCATGAAACTTCCCAGCATTTGTTTCCTTCTGTCTCTTTCCTCAACTTACCAGTTACATTTCTTCATCTTTCCACACTCCAAAAATCCAGAAAATTAATCCAGAAATGGCCAAAAGTAGTGAAATAAGTAACATTTTCTCACAAGTTTCTGAAAGGTAAAGACCCTCAAGTTGACATCACTGAGTATTTTTAAGGGATCCAACTAGCAGCTCATCCTACAAATTAAACTCTTTCCATCACAATGTATCTCAAAACATCAGCAAAGTAGTCACACAAATAGAATACCAAAAAATAACTGAAAAAGCACACCCATTAAAACCCTGATGAACCTGCCACCTACACTACTAGGATCTTGGGCCAATCACTCTGGATTGAAGAGAATCCATATTGGTGGATCAAAAGCAAGAACACAGAAAAGTCACTCCCCTTTTAATAATGAGAGATCATGGAAAGAAATGATTAGAGGGAGGTCTTATGTCATTAGCGGTATACCTTCAAAAAAGAGACTCCAGCACCTTCTTCTTTGCTCACTGGTCAAGGAAAAAGTAGTTTTGAGTCACAACATACTCAGTAACAGGTCTAAAAACAACAGAGCAACCAATCATGGGCTGAAACCTCCAAAGCTATGTGTCAAAATAAACCTTTTCTCTTCATAAATTAACATCAAGTTATTTATTATAGTAATAGAAATCTGACTATCACAGAGGTTATTCAGTACCAGTATAAGGGAATAAGCTATGGAACATACAGTTACAGAATGCAGCCACCTACTACTACTACTAAAAATAAAAGCCACTAAAAAACTATCAGGGATTCTATTTTTCTCATGCAATAATAAGATCAACAGTAGAACATCACAACCAGTTCCTTTTAACTTGGTGCTTAGGCATTGTCACCTTGGGATCACACAACCAATCTGCAACATGAAACATCAACAAAGGAAGTATTAATCAAAAAATTAAGTTGGACATAAATCATATTTCTTTAAAATGATTTAAATTAGTAAATGAATAGAAAATTATATACACAAAATATCTAAATAAAATTTAAAATACAAATGTCTAAATAGTTTTTAGTTAAAAAGGTATCCAAATTCATAATTAAAAGTAATGAGCACACTACAGATAAAAATTTATAAAGTATGCCAAGCATAGTAGTACATGCTTATAATCTCAGGACTTGGTAGGTTGATGTGGGAAGAGTCTGTGGACAGCCTGAGCTACATAGGAGTTCAAGGCCACACTCAGTACACACAGTAACACTCTGTCTCGCAAGGAAGGAAGGAAAGAAGGAAGGAAGGAAGGAAGGAAGGAAGGAAGGAAGGAAGGAAGGAAGAGAGGGAGGGATGGAGGGAGGGAGGGAGGGAGGGAAAGAAGAAAGGAAAAATTATAAGAGATTATAACAGTCATCTTCAATTTTAAAAATCTAAATCTTAAAACATATGCACTAGTAAATCAGAGTAAAGGTCTAGGAACTAGCTCAGCAGTTAAAGCACTTGTTTAGCAAGCACAAGGCCCTAGGTTTGACTTGCCAGCACCACATAAGCCAGGTGTGGTGATACATGCCTGTACCCAGCATTTGAGAGGCTGAGGTAGGAGGAATGATGTGAGTTTAAGGCCAGCTTGGGCTATACAGAGTTCAGAACCAGCCTAGATTACATAGTGAGACCCTGTCTCAAAAAGAAAAAGTAAGTAAGAATAAAATAAAAATAAGCATTCAAATGAAGAGATTTAGGAAGAAAAACTACAAGTGAAACTTTAACAAAGGCATAGACTAGAACTTAACTTTGAAACAAAGATCAATAAATTTAGAAAGTATAGAAAAGATAATGGATTGAAAATATTAATATTAGGCTAGGGAAATAAGAGAAAAATAACTAAGGGATAAGTAAAAGAGTATAAAGGAAATAATAATTATGATAATAGAACTATTTAGATATGTAAAATAAAATGGCAGAATTTTAGAATACAAATTAATAAACATGATTCAAAATTGGTAGAAAAAATAATATCAATATTTACAAGAGCTGAGGTTTTGCGGGGGAAGCAGTTTAAAGCTCTTGCCTAGGAAGCATAGACCATGGGTTTGTTTCCCCAGCACACACACACAAATAAAAAAAAATGCCGAAGAACTAATTAAAAAAAAAAGAAAGAATAAACAGATTTATCCAAATGATTTTACTATTTAGTTCTATCAAACTTACAAGAAAATTGTCATTCTAAACTGTTTTAATTTATAAAAATTAATTTCTCAAATCATTTTACAAGAAAATAGAATACTAACATCAATACAATTAAAGCACAAAGAATAAGAATGTTGCTATTGTAAATACACATGCAATAACATTAAATGAAGTCATGCGTTGTATCTTCAATACCATAATCAATTTATTATACGGACACAAGAACAGGTCAAATCCAGCAAACCTAGCAACATTATGCATTGTGTTATACTTGCTAAGCCTTATCACATTTAGTCCAGCCCCACTCACCTTGGAGCAAGCTGACCATGCACTGAAACCTCTAAAACCAGGAGTCAAAGTAATTAAACCTTTTCTCTTTTAAGTTGTGTGTATCAGGCATTTTTGTCTCAGCACAGAAAAAAGCTAATAATCTCTCAAATACATTGCTCATTCTTTTTCATTCTCTTACCTTGAGCTTTTTTTTTTTTTTTTTGGCAAAACTACATTTTAATTGATTCCAATTCTCCATTATTCTGAGCCTGTACACTTTCCGTAGAATTGAAGGCTGGAGAAAAGCATGACTAAGTTGCTTGGTTTCACTTCATAACCTCAAATGGTCCCTTAATGCTGTGAGGTAAACATTCTGTATGTCTGTCTTTTGCTCTTCTAGAAGACTGTTGCAGACTTTGCCCATCATTCAAACCCAAATATCTCTCTAGTACTGGCTGATGACCTTTTATTGATGCTTCCTTTATCATTTACTTTATGCTCTGCATTCATTGGTCAGGTTCTTAGTTCTTCTTTCTCTTCTGTTTTTCTTTCATTCAACTGAGTCTCTACTGTGTTCCAAGCAGTTTTAGACACCTGGATACATTGGCAAAAGATTCCTGTCCTCATTCAAGTTTGTACTCCAGTAGAGGCAAACAGATTGCAAGAAGAAATGTAATTAAGAAAGCAAATTATCTGTTCTGCTAGAAAGTGAAGTATTTTTTAAAAGGATAATGTGCAATAGAAAATGGAAAATGCTCGAAAGTAGAAAATGTACACTTTGAAACAAAATGGTAAGCCTTATCAGCAGGGACTGAAGAAAGCGAGAGAATCAGCGGGAAATTTTTATTCTAGAAAAAAGATATGTAAAAGGGTAAGTAACACCAACATCTGGAGGATGACTGGTGATTTTATGGAAGAGCAACAAGGCCAGTGTGGCTGAGCAACAGGACAAAGAAAAGAAAGATAATGACTGAGAGGGCAAATTACATGGAGTCTCATAGGCACCTGGGAGGATTTTCAGTTTTATTCTGAATAAAATAGAACAATATGGTATCTTAAATCAGACTTTCTTTTTAGAATAATCATTGTGGTTACTTATATAATTTTATAAAAATAACTTTATACAAGTAATAAGAGAGTACCTATAGCTAAGCAGCCAGAATGATCATTTTAAGAAGCAAGTCTGAATATAAGTGGAGACTTCAAAGAACTAAATGACCAAAGCGCTGTATGATGAAGTCAGTGAGAATTAGGAGTTGTGCTGGGAGTAAACAAGATCATGTGAGAGACAATGATTGTGAAGAAATAAGGAGTGTTGACCACAACAAAGAGTCATACAATCGGATTACCTGAGATTTACACTCAGCAAGTTTTAAGAGGGAGAATGAAAGAAACAATGACAAACAAGACAAGATCTACCCAATCTCTGGACCCAGTGGGAGAAAAACACTGTCACCACTTCAGAGGGCTGTATAGAAAGCAATGTAATGAGGGGAGATTCATATTTTCATTATAACAAAAAAGACAAAAGAGATGTTTAAAATCTAGGTTGGGCTGAGCCCGATTGTGCAGGCCGGTAATCCCAGTCCAGAAGGCCTCAGTGAGGCAGGAGGACAGCAAGTTTGAGCCCAGCCTAAGTCATTTATGAAAACCTTATCTCAACACCAAAGACAGAAATGCACTGGGTATGTAGCTCAATGTGAAGGCCCTAGGTTCGATCCCCAGTACCACACAAACAAAAAATAAAAAATAAAATAAAACTAAGGCTGAAGACACAGGATTTTACCGACAGTGAGCTGCAAATTAGATTGTGGGCACTGTGGAAGTTTCCAGAGTTAGAGAAAAGTGGGGGAAAGTGCATAGTTTAAAAATGATTAGACTGAGGGGGATGAGGGATGATCTGGGAGTCTATGAAGATGTATGATACATAAACTGGGACAAAGGGCACATTGAGCTTCATGTTTTATTTATCCATTCCACCTCATATTCATGTTCGCCTCCTTCCTGTCAATTCTCTAATGTGGGCAAGCGTGATCTCATAAAAGTGCTTAAACCCCTTTAATGACCTCTAAGGAACTTGGAATAAAAACCAAATTATTGTTATAATCCAAAAACCCTGAATAATCGGGCTACAGTTCTCTCTCCAATTGAATGAATGCATTTGCTTTGTACACCCCAGCCAACTGGCCCTTTTGTTTCCTAAACATTATCTGTCTCACTGAGAAATTTCTACTTCCTTCTACCTACTAAACTTGGTCCCCACATAACCCAAGGTTTATCTACAAAACTTCACTTGCCTGTCAGATATCAACTCATATTATATCCTTCAGTTCAGGTCCTCATGTTTTACTATCTCATATAACTTGTTTATTTCATAAATTTATGATGATTTCTAACTAGGTACGTGTGACTAATTAGTCTTTCAACCTCTTCTAGTTTACTACGTGATAAAATTTATGAAGATGAAAACCATACCTCTTATTTTCATTACCATTATATCCAGAAATTCACTGAGCACGTGGTACTTAGTATATATTCAAATACATATATTTTGTCACACAAGGTAAAATATCTATAAGATTTTAAAAAATCTTAAAATACGAGCAAACAGAATCTAGTAATACAAAAAAATTCACAGTAGATATAGTAGGGCCAAGTTATATCCAAGGAATACATAGTGGGATTAATACTGGAATTCTTTAAATGTTCAGATTAGAAAAAGCCAGAAATTAATGGGTAAGACTCTTTGTGCCAATTAATCTTCACTTTGAACTGTCAGAACTTGACAAAAACAATCCTTAAATTTATATTGAGAGAGGAGACAGTGAGGTTATGGGCAGTTAGTGATACAGGGTTCTCCAGAGATGAAGAGGCTGCTGCAAAGCAGAATTAACTCCTGCCACTCCTAAGAACTACTTGACGGGTGCTTGGGCATGGGCTTCAGCAGCAGCTTAATGCTGGAGAATCTACCAATCAGTTTTAGTGACTAAGCTGCTTAGCACAGGACAAACCCTTACCCAGCTCAACAATAAAAACCCCTAGACACCGAACCAAGGGGCAACCCACATTTCCAGGTCCCCTTTCTGTCTAGCAGAAGCTCAAGTGGGGCAACCTACCCTTTCCAAGTCCCCTTCTGACTAGCAGAAGCTTTACCCTATTGTTCTTTCCCCTTCTGTAAGTTTCCTAATAAAGCCTTTCTTTACAACCTGCTTCTTATCTTTGCAACTTTAAGCCTTTGGAGACACAAACTTGGTACAGAGGTCTGTCAGAATTGGGGCCTGACACCCCAACAGCTAACAATATGGAACCAAAATATACCTACAATAGCCAAAGCAATCTTAAGTAACAAGATAAAAGCAGATATCAAGTCATACTACAAAGCAACAGTAATAAAAACTCTAAGGTACTGGCACAAAGACAGACAGGTTTACCAAAGGAACAGAACGGAGATGTGGGGACAGCCCCAAGCACCTTCAGCTACCTGACTTTTGACAAAAGGTTCAAAACATACACTGGGAAAAGCATAGCCTCTTCAACAAATGGTACTGGAAGAATTGATTATCCACAGGCAGAAGAATGAATCTAGACATAGATATATCTCCATGTACCAAAATCAAATCAAAGTGGAAATAGAAAATAAGACGGAAATGTTACAAATCCCAGGCCATGAGGAGCCCCCAAAACATTACCACTTGTGTTTCCTGATGTCTGGGTTCAGGAATTCTTGATTTGATTAATAATAATCAGTTGAAGTTCACACAGAAAATTTAAACCAAGAAGGGATTTACAGAGAAAGCAAAGCTCTCGAGGACAGGTCAAGAAGGGGTTTCTAGTGAGGGTCCCCCAGGAATGAATGACTTGAGCCCTTTACAAAGCTTTTGGTCAGGTGGTTTCAAGTACTCCTCCTATGGTGGGGGTTGTAAGCCCAGTAATCATCTTAGCACATCTAGAAGAAACTGGGAGGAGGATAAGCTGCCTATCTTAGCTGCTTCTCCTTTAATGTTCCAGGAGGGGCCAGGGCCTTGACTGGGACCTTGACTCCACCTTGATCCCACTTCTGCTCCCATTGCTACTTCAACACCCTGGTGTAGCCCTGTCCATCTCTCCTGACTTATTCTCCTACATAACAGAAACAGTGAGCCTTCTGGAGATAAAACAGGTAAAACTCTAGAAGATGTAGGAGTGAGCAAGGACTTTCTAAATAGGACACTTGATGAAAAAGAAATAGCCCACAGAATCAACAAATGAGATTACATCAAATTAAAACTTTTTTGAATGGCAAAAGAAACTATCGACAGGGTAAAGAGAGAACCAACAGAATGAGAAAAAATTTTACCACCTATATCACAGACGGAGACTAACAATTAGAACATACGAGGAACTGAAAAAATAGACCTCTCAAAATCAAAGACCCAATTAAAAAATGGGCAACTGAAGTGAATAGGCTGCTCTCAGATGAAGTTCAAATGGCTAGCAAATAGATGAAAAGAAATTCAACATAGTTGCCATGAGAGAAATGCAAATCAAAACATCACTAAGATACAATCTTACCCAGTGAGAATGGGACACATCAAGAAGTCAAACAGCAACTGATGTTGTTGAGGTTGTGGGAAAAAGGAAAACTTTTACATTGCTATTGGGACTGTAAATAGGTATAATCACTATAAAGGACAGTATGGAGACTCCTCAAAAGGCTGAAAAAAATATTCCACTAGATTCAGTAATACCTCTTTTGAGTATCTTTCCAAGAGTTAAAAGCAATATATGATAGATACATGTATATGCATGTACCCATATTTACAGCAACACAATGAACAGCTAAACTGTGGAAGATGTCCAAATACCCGTCAACAGATGAATGAATGTCGTGGCATATATACACAATGGAGTATTACTCTTCTATAAAGACAGATACATTCGAGGTTTTTTTAGGTAAAGGGTTGCAACTTGAGACCATCATGCTTTGGGAAGTGAGTCAAACTCAGAAGGTAACATAGCAAACTGTTTCTCTAATATGAGAAACCCAGAATACATACATTTTATAGAACCAAATGGGTGTGACAGTGGGAGGGTAGGATGAGGAAGGGAGCAGGAACAAAGGAGGGAGGGGAAGGGATTGTACTGTTGATGTGATGTACATGTGCAAAAAATACTCAAGCTCATTCTAACCACTGTGTATCGTATACACACATACACACACATACGCATGCATGTGCATATATATATATATATATACATATATACATGTATGTATATATATATGTGTGTATATATATATACATATATATATATATATATACACACACACTCACACATACACACACACTAATACAAATTGGGGGGAAAGAAGATAATAATTATATTTATTACTTTATTAGGTTTGTGATGAGAAAAAAGGATTCCAAAAGTGCTAAGGTGATAGCTTATAAAATATGACCAAAGTTTTACTGAAATTTAAATGTGTTTCACTAGCAGTTATAAGTCTGACATCTTATATTTACAACCAACCATAAGATAAGACAAGAAAAGACATAAAGCAATATTTACAACATTACAAATCTGAAAACTACTTGTTTTCTCTATAAGCACTATCTGAAATTTATAATAAAGGATAAAGTACAGTTCAATAGACAGAAGGCCAAGATCACACAATAGTTAAGAGCACAGAATGTCTAGAATTCCAGGTGTAAGTCCAGATCCGACAGTCTGACTTCCAACATACTGCAACAGGGGTTACAATCTGAGAGCAAAATACTATAGTAAGCACAAAATTTCACATCCTAACGATGAAGTTATGCTTAACAACTTTAAAAAGTGGGTAAGAAAATATAGATCCTAGAATGATGGTAATAGAGAGACGAAGTTACTCCTGGAAGACAAAATGGGAATTCTTACCTTAGCTTTTTGTTTCTTTCATTGCAAACACAAATGCCATTAAGTATGTGCCTGAAATCTGAAGAGGAGTTGCATATATCAACCTGCTCCCTGATTTGACCATGTCACTCCAGTAACCATCCTGTGTGCTTCAGGAGAAGAGCTTCCTATGTTGCATGAAGTGTGCAGAGAACTTCAAACTTACAAACTGGATACAGACTACTTCAGAAATAAGATATTAAGAAAGGTCATATTGGCAACATTAAATAGAAACACTAATTCCTCATATATAGCTGATGCATAGGTTACAGGAAACAGTACTAGGACCTGTGGATGTCTTAAAAGTTTAGATTAAGGAGCCACTAACATGCCTCTAAAATGTCACTAAAATGCCAGGTTAAGGGTAAAATTAAAAATTAATACAAACATAAATTATATCACATTTGACAACTTACAAAGTCTAGAGTCACTGCAAAATTTTACAAGTACTTGTTGACAACTATTACCAATACTTCTCAAACTGTTCCATAAAATTGAAAGAGAAGGAACACTGCCAGGCTCATTTCTGAAAGCTAGCACTATCCTGATACCAAAACCAGACAGACTTCATTAAAAAAAAAAAAAAAAAACAGCACTGTAGGCCAGTTTCCTTAATAAACATAGATGCAAAACTCCTCAATAAGATACTAGCAACAGAATTCAACAAATTATTAAAAAGATTATCCACCATGATCAAGATAGCTTCATCCAGGGATGCAAAGATGGTCAAAAATATGTAAATCAATCAATGTAATACATCACATAAAAGCAAGGGGAAAAAAACCACATGATCATCTCAACAGAGACAGAAAGAACATAACAAAGGACACAACAGAGTAAAGAGAGAACCACTGGAATGGGAAAAAATTGTTTTATTACCTATACCTTAGATAGGGGGGCTAACGAGTAGAATATACAAAGAACTAAAGAAAAATAGACTTCTCAAAATCAAAGACTAAATTTAAAAATGGGCAATTGAAAGGATAGCTTTCAGAAGAATGCAAGTGACCAGCATAAAAAAAAGTTCAACATCCTTAGTCATTAGAGAAATGCAAATCAAAACAACACTGAGATATCATCTTATGTTAGTGAGAATGGCTTCTATAAAGAACTCAAAAAGTAACAGAAGCTGGAGAAGATGGAGAGAAAAAGGAACTCTGCTACATCTCCAGTGTAACTACTGTAAACTGGAACAACCACTATGGAGAGTCCTCAAAAAAAAAAAAATAAATAAATAAAATAAAATAAAACCAAACCTAAAAATAGATATTTCACTTGACCCCGTAATGCCTCTTCTGGGTATCTTTCCAAAAGAGTGAGCAGTAGCATATAACAAAAGAGATATACGCATACCCACATTTATAGCAGCACATGTAGTAATATTAATAGCTAAATCATGGAAGATGCAGAAGTATCTATCAATAGATGGACATACAAGTGATGTTTAAACACATAAATGAGTCAAATGGGTGTGATGTTGGGAGCAGGGGAATGAGGGAGACGGTGGGAGGGTGAGAAAGGGGAAGAGGAAAGGAATGTGAGGTTAATATGTATGTGCACAAAAGTCTCACGTTTAAAGTAACCACTGTGTATCACACACAAATACATGCTAATAAGAACTGAGGAAAAAAATTAGAAAATATTTGAAAATACTTGTTACCATGGGGAAGGAATCAGGAAAATGTCAAAAAAAAAAAACCCACCATAATTATGGGGTTTAAGCATTTGTCATTTTGTTGCTGGCAAAATGTAGGAGCAGGCCGATTTGGTTTGCATTTGGTACGGCAAAACATGTGGTCGATGATCATAGCCAGTATCTCTAAAAAAACAATTTCCTTTAGACAATTTCTATAGTCAACCAACATTCTAGTTTTAATTTCATTTCCTTGGTAATAAGTTTACCTACCAAGGAGAGAATGTATTGATAGGCTGATAAATATGTCTAGTCAGCTGGCAGTTTTAAGTGAACATCTAAATTAATAAACTGTATTTTCATGTGTATATTATACTCCTACAAGTTTTATTGAGCTGGCTTAACTATCCACAGTTCTTATCATTCTCAATGAGTATACTCAAATCAAAAGCTGAAAGGTCAGCTCTTAGACCCTGGTAACCTCACTAGGAAACACTACCTGGGAATCACACCCAGGAGTTTGTCAGCTTCTAATCAAAATCTTAATTACCAGCCCTCAGGAAGTTACTTGTTCCTAGAGCCCAGTTACTACTTTATGCATTCCTTAATAACTCAGCAAAGATCATCAATATCTCCTACAGAGATTCTAATAAATACTGACAGTTTTTGCATGAGTGCCTCTGTCATATAATTCTCTTTATATCACATCTTTTGTCTCTAAAAATCATTCTAATAAAAACAATGATAGAAGTACGTAAAGGAACACAAGAGATGATCAATGCTGTCACAAGAGATCATCTAAAAGAAAAAGGAAAAAAGGGAAGGAGAACCAGAAAGAAGGGAAAGAGGAAAGGGAAGGAAGAATAGAGGAAGGAAGGAAGGAAGGAGGGAAGGTAGAAAGGAAAGAAGGCAGGCAGGCAAGCAGGCAAGCAGGCACGCAGGGAGGCAGGCAGGCCAGCCAGTCTATTAATATGCATTTTCTTGAACATCAATGAGATTTAAGCTGTTACAATGGTGCTAGACATTTTAATTTCTGCAAATTGCATATAATTTGCCAGTTTTTCCTGAGATTTCTCCCCTTCCCCTTTTTACTGATAAAAGTTCAACATCAATTAAATTTCCAATACATACATATATATATATATATGTATATATATATATATACATATATATATATATATACACATACTTATTTTGTTATGTATGACAGAATTTTGTCTGCTTGCTATCTTTCAAAGTGTATGGCAACATTTTTTTTACTTTTATACAGCCACGTATTTCTCTTCCTCTTTGAAATGCTTTATATTTCATTTATTGTTTAGAAAGTTCATGTCTTTAATTCCAAATGAAAAAATATGTTGCCATATTGTTCCTAGTAATTTCATTGTTTTAATTATGTCTACATCTTGAATAATGACAAGAGTTAAAATTGTTTTTAAAACACACTTGCACAAGATTTTACCCCACTGGTTTGTGGTTGAGTCCATTTCACATCATTACTACAAGAAAGGGTAAGAGAAATGTATTGAGTAAAATAGCAGTAATTAAAAATGTTAGTGCCACCTAGTGGCAGTAGTGGCACCTTGTTCAGGTAAAGATGGCAGGTCTTTCAGATGATGGTCAAAGGCAGAAGTGGGTGGGAGGATAAAGGTCACAGCACTGTGATACACTTCACCCTGAACCAATACCTTAGATTTTGTCAGGAAGATTGTGCATTCTGCCAATAGGAAAGGGCAGGGGAGGGGACTTGGGAAACAGAGATTTAAAATCTCCACCCACCATACTTTCAGTGTGCTTTCTTCACCTGCGTGTGGGGAAGTCATCTCTTTTGGTAAAAAGATAATTGAGGCCTGTCCATCCTTTGTTTGGACAGGTAAACTCCTGAGAACCTTTTCTAACAAAAGACACACAGACCAGTGGTCCTACCCTTTTCTAGATACAATTTTCTTTCAAACTATTTTCATATTGACACTCCAGATCAACTTTCATAAACTTTTAAATGGTAAATATTATTACAAATCAGTATTTTAAGTCATTACAGGTTCTGTCCATAGAATCCACTCTCATAGTGGTAATTCAATTCTTAGAAAAAATTTTATTTAGGTCCATTTAAATATTAACTTTAATAAAAATAATTTTCCATGACCATTATTACACCTTAGTTCATTCTGCCCCACTGTTTTTGCACTTTGTCCTATCACTTACATCACAGGTTTATTATCTATGTTAGCATGAGAGTGGAGGCTTTAACTTATTCACCACTGTATCTCTAGCACCTAGAATAATTCAGATACAGGTTAACTGAATTACTGAACCATTGTTAAAAAGTAACATAATCAAACCAAAAACAAAACATACACTAGAAGTGGTGAAGCTTTATGCCAGTCATAGGATTTACTCCAATTAACGATGTAGTAAGGAATAAAACAAATAATATACATGTTTGATCTAAGGAACATTCACTTACTTTAAAAAAATAAAATCTTACCTTTAAAAAAAGGTTTGCTCACTTTATCTGTTTTACTCTTTACTATAAGGCTATCACATTATGATAGCCCTCAGGAAGCTGCTTGATGTAACACTAAGTGATCACTAAAAACAGTGACACAACAAGTTTTAGTGATATGAAGTTTGTGAAAAAATGTAGTAAATATTTATCATCCTATTTTTGTAAAGAGAAAGTATCTATAGCTATATGCGTGAGAATTTAAATGTATATATTCCTGGAATAAATATATTTTAAAACATTAATAGTGAGGAACTAGGTTTGGTTCTCATGTCTGCTCCAATACTTTCTGTAAAATAAACATCCAATACTTATATAAAGGGAAAAAGTACTTACTGTAAAAAGTACGTGTAGTTGCACAGGTTTGTACTCCATATGTATTCCAACCTCCTCCCTAATATATTCCTGTGCTGTCGAGACTACAAAAGTTAAAAAATAATTTCTCAGAACACTTGCACAAAAACTCATGTAAGATCTTAAAGGCAAAAGTAACCATGTGAATATTGCTTAAGTTATTTTCAAGTGGAAAGTTTAGCCAGAAAAAGGATCGATTTTTTTCTGCATAATAGTACACAACAAATATAAACAGGTAATCACAGCAGGGTCCTTACTCCAGAACAAAACTACTGAATACACATTCTAACTTCCACACTTGCAATGGTAGACTCCTTCACAGTTGTAGAGTAGCAACCCCTTTGGTAGGTCAATACCACATGCTTCACTGGAAGTCATTTCTGCAGACATATTCAAGCTCATTCTTCCAAACTTCCAATGATTCTATAAGGAACTCTACAAGGTAGTTTCAAAATTCCCAATACTAACCATCACTCCTCACTAGATAGCTAACAGTTTGTTTCCTTTAAGTCACCACTGACACAAAAATCAAAAATTACCTAGCACCAAGTTTTAAAATAATATATATTTTGTAAATCTAATTCAAAAAACAGGTTTCAAGACTAGTGGGACCTTCCAAGCAAGATGGAACCATTTAGGACCCCCAGATATTTAGTGCATGGTCAAGCCAGAAAGTTTCAACAGAGTAACAGACTGCTCCAAAGGTGTTACTTTGAATGGGAGTGAAACATCAAAATGCAAGAGTAGAATGGCAGAGAGGTTAGCAGTCCAGGCAGGACACTGTGGCAGGACACTGTGGCAGGACGTGGTGAATCCCAGGACCCACACCTGCCACCTAGCTTCTGGAACACTAGTCAGGGCAGGGACCCGGTCACAGCAGACACACAAGCAGCAGCTGCAGAGACGGTCAGTAGTGACCAAAAGCTTCCTGGACTTGACACAGAAAACCCAAAGGATAGCTCATCGGCATAACATGGTATAAATCCAGGTCTCCTTCTCCCACAGAGCAAAGAGATGGCACAGACAGCTATCAATGCAAACCAGCAAATCATGGTAGGAAATGACTGGAGAGCAAGGAAGCTATGAAAGACAGCCATAGCAAAGGAAGTGCTCAAACAACTGACAGAAGCAATGCATTTGTAATAGGGCTGAAACACGTAGTACTCCACAAGGTAGACAGACCTAGCCCAGCTCATTCCCCTGGCTGGCCTAACTTGGGCCTGGCTAATCAGACTCCTTTCCCCATCAGAAGGGACTGGGGAGTAAGAGGGTCTCTATCTGGAAAAAACTTAGTGCCAGAGTCCCACCAGTCAGGCTTATTCATCTAATAGAATTGCAGTCGAAGAGCTGTTCAGCCAGAAAAGGGACTCAAGTGGCAACTCAAGTGGGAAAGGTGCAGATGAAACCCCCAGAACACATGGTCATAATAGGTTGAACACACACACACAAAAGAGGATAACCTAAATAATCCAGTACCTGCACCAACTAAAAGGCCAACTCTCAGAAATAACTAACCCAAACAGTAGCATCACTAACAGGAAACAGAATGAGGTTTAAACATGTCAGGGTTCAGAAACCCAACTACAAAAGAAAGAGAACTGAGGCCAACTGAAGGTTCACCCCCATCTAACTTAAATCTCCCAATAAAAACAGCAAGATGACAAAACAAAACCCCAAAAGCTGAATGATTCTCAAAGGAATATAAGAGAGATTCAGCAACAACCTCCTAGAGATGTTTAGTGAATTTGAAGAAGATATAACTATGGAATTCAAGATAGAAATGACAAATTTTCCAGCCAGACCAATGAGGAAACAAATGTGAGTCTAGTAGAACTATAGAAATCAATTCAAGAAATGAATGACAAATTCAATAGTTTAAAGAATATGCAAAGATACGGGCAAAGCAGCAGGAGATGAAAACCTCACTTGAAAGTCTGAGGATTAGAACCCAGAATGAGGACAAAACTTCAGATATAGAAGGCAGATGGAAACCATGGGCCAAATCTTAGGGAAGTTCAAATAACAATAGAACAATTTAGAAATGGTTACCAAAAAATGTTAGATGACTCAAGAAGATTAATCTCAGAATTACAAGAATATAGGAAAAAGTAGAAATTCAAGCTAAAGAGTAATTTATTCAATGAAATCCTAAGAGAAAGCTTCCCATATATAGGAAAAGAAACAGCCATGCAACTGACAGAGGCCTATCGTATGCCAACCAGATTGTAACCAAAACAGAAACTCCCCAAGACACATCATAATAAGTTACAGACTTTCAGGACAAGGAAAGAACCATAAAAGCTGTCCTAGAAAAACTGCAGGTAACCTACCAGGCAACCTATCAAAATGACAGCAGACTTGTCAACACCAACTCCAAAAACCAGAGGAGCTTGAAGTCTTTAAAGCCCTATAAGAAAACAACTGCTAACTAAGACTCCCATGTTCTCAAAAACTATCCTTTAAAATTGACGATGAAATGAAGATCTTCCATGACAAATAAAACCTGAAGAAATCTGTGACTAGACCAGCATTACAAAAAAACTGTTAAGGGTTTGTCGGACAGAGAGAGAGAGAACACAGCAAAGAAACCAGAGGAAGGGTAATGGGCTACTAGGAAAGGGAAGAAACACTGAGAGTGGAAGGAGGGAAGGAGAGGGAAAGAATAAAGGGAAAGAAAAAAATGATCAAAGGGCAAATTTTCCAAGTTGTATGTTACTGAATCTGCAATTCACTCACATTCAAATAAAGAAAAAATATGAGTGAACAATAAGAAAAAAAAAAAAGAAACGCCAAGTACAATGAGATGTTTATGTGGTCATTCCTTTTAGTAAAACTTTGGGTAAGGAAAATTTAATTTTTACATATCTATTTCCTCTAAATTTTTTCAGGAATACTTCTCGCCCTTTTTTTGTACAAGTAAAGGAAAATAATCTGAATATATCTTGAAATGTTACTGGAAAGTAGGAGTATTAATTAAAGGTATTAAAATGCATGTAGTATCATAATACACACAAAAGTTTGTATCCTGGCTCTAAGGGAGAAATTCCCCATAGTCATGATCCCAGAACAAATACAAGTCTATCATAGGGGCCCAGTAGAGCTGACCACTCTCTGCCAGAAAAAGGGCAGCTCTTGGGAACTACATCTAAGAGATGAGACTAGCCAGTGATGCAGCTGCTGGCAAGTTTTCTTTGCTTGCAGAAGTGCATCCCTTGGAACTGGTTATTTTAAAACAACAACAACAACAACAACAACAACAACAACAAATAACAAAAACCTAAGAGGTAATGGAAATACTTTCATTCACCTAATCGCTGAATATAAATTTGATTTCAGGAAAAGCAAAACTGAAACGAGCAAAAGAGATTTTCTTTAAAATAGTCATCTAAAATATCCTGTAACACTTCTGTTTCTGGCTTGATCTTTATTCCTACTTTTCCTCCACCCTTTATCTTAGTAACTTAGTAATAATATACAGCAATATACAGGACTAAGACAAGGACAAGTTATACTTTTTATTCACAAACAGAAATAATCATGAAGTGTCAAAACATATTTGTAATCATAAAAGAATAAGCAGAAACAGCATTCTTAAAATATGAAAATTCCTGTCAAGGAAATTTATTAGAATTAGACAAAAAAAACCTCCTTATACCTATTAACCTAGTTTTATAAAGCTACTTTATGTCATTTGACACTAGTTACTCTTGTTAACAGTATCTTTCCATGACTAGTTTTTAATTTTGATGAACACTAATTTGGATCCTTTAAAGGTTATTGCTTTCTGTGACATAAGAAACCTTTGGCTAACTACTTGTCACAAAGATACTTCAGCTATGTTTACTGCAAAAAAGCTGTCACCTTTTCAGCTACTATATTCTGGTCTATGACCCAACCTGAATTCATTTTGGCAAGCTGGAGTGTCAATGCTTCATTTTTTTCTTATATGGACATTCAGTTACTTTATTCTGACTCTATTTGTTAAAAAGATTTTTTTTCCTTGTTAAGATTGCTTTTCCACCTTTGTCAAAATCCAAGTGATTAGTGTGGAGGGCATAGTTTAGTGATTACAGTGCTTGCCTAGGAAGCACAAGATGTTGGGTTTGGTTTCCCAGCACCAAATAGTACCTGGGCATGTTGGAGCATACCTATAATCCCAGCATTTGGGAGGCTGAAGCAGGAGGACTGCCATGAGTTTAGGACAGCCTGGGCTACACAGTGAGCTCAGTACCAGCCTGCACTACAGAGCAAGACCCTGTCTCAAAAAAAAAAGTGACTAGAGAAATATAAATGTTTTTAGATTCTCTCTTCTATTCGACTGATTTGATTACTAAATACTACTTTCTACAATAATTTTATGTTCCTTTACAGAACTTAAGCCTTAATAAAAGAAAATACAAAAATTAGGGTGAAATAAATGACAAAAAATGAGCCTAAGATAATGTTTTAAAATTGTATCACAGCTTTGAAACACTCCATAATTATTGTATCAAGAGCAAATTATGTTTACCCACCAATAACTGGAAAACTACATATTCTTTATCACCTTCAAATGAAATTATGTATGAAAAATATTTCATTTATTTTTCTACTCAATTTCACCCAAGGATTTTCCTCATTAGTTCGATGTCATTAATAAGACCACAATTAGTAAGCCTTGAAGCAATACTAAAATTTCCTTTGTTGAAGCTGGAAGATGGGTACACATTTTATGTTATAAAATAAATTATGTTAAATTTATTTCATAATAAATAAAATGTTAAAAAGGCATCTATCAACTTCAAAACTGTGCTTAGTAAAGAAAAAAGTATATTATTTCCTTTAAAAAAAGAAGTTTTATAAAATTTCCTTTAAAGTTTAACTTGGAAAAGAAGCGTAGGAACAAGAATACAGTACAGAATATTTTATAAAATAAAAACCAAAGCAACTCCCAAAAGGAAAAATAAAAATAAATTCCATTGTGAGCAAATTGTATACAACACTTGGAAACTGTAGTACTTTGTTCAAATTGGCATAGAAAATTCTCTACTATCACTGTCATTTTTTTAAAGCAGATAATCTAAATTCTCAAAATTCCAATTTTCTCTATAGATACAGCTTGACAGTCCGAATAAAAGTTGCCAGATAGAAAGTAACACCAAAACTCTTATTCATAATTTAATTTTCATCTAATATTTCTATTTTGAGCATAATATTTAGATTTTTCTAAATAATTCTACAATTAACTCCAAACACTTGAAAGTTTGCTAAAATAAAACTGGAATAATTACTACCTTTTCTATTGGCAGCAGTGAAAGTCACTAGAGATCGTACTTTTGTTCTTTTTACATGATCTGCAACAGAATCAAACACTTGGTATAAGGAATAAATTTCAGCCTCAAGTTTCTCAAAATACATATCAAAAACAAAAATACTGATTTCTTTTTCCATTAATGATAAGGAGAAACAGAAGATTCACCTTACTTAAGAGCTGATATCAATTAGAAGTTAAAAACTTAAAAGGATTAATTAGAACAATGACAGGTAGAGAATACCATTCTTGCATTGCCAAGGCTCATTACTATAGTTACATATCCACAGTATCAACAGTAGTTCTCAGCTCCAGTGTCAAATAATAAAATTTGGGCAAGCATTCCTTATTATTTTTATTTAATATGCATTACATGCATATAATGAAGGTGGGGGAAAGTTTATGAATCCATGCATTAAAGACAAGACAGACTGGTACTTTTGCCAAACGTGCACTGAGTCAATTAGAATGTTGTTCAAAGTTCCTTTGACTTGGTGATTTCCATGAATTAAGTGTAGAAGCAAAATTGTGTATATATTCTAAAACATCTTCATTTGGTTTCTTGAGCTTTCTTTGCATTCTGTTTTTCTTTTGCCTAAAAATTAAAAATAATATGTTACAAAATCATCAATGTCTGCTTTGCACTATGCTACAATAAAATGAGAGTAAGAGGGCATTCTCAAACTGCAAGGATTGAAGTGCACTGCTCATAAAATGTCTATGACTAGGCGTAGGGCACAGCCTATCTCAAAGCTGAGGCAAGGACTATCACTGGAGCCCAAGAATTCCAAGTCAGCCTGGTACTGTAAGGCTTTTTCTCAAAAAGAAAAAACAAATTCTTTGTGACTGATAACAAATTTCTTCTTGATAATTATACAATCACTCATTGCCCTCAGCAAGAAAGGATGATACTGGGTTTGTACTTCTTTCTTATCTGAAGTTGAGATGCATTATTACAACTATAGTAATTAAAAAACACATAATTATTCATTCCATAAAATCAAACTCACTCCTATTCCAAAACAATACTTATCTCTTTCCTATTCAATGTAAGCAAAAGAAAAATCTTACAGTTCTTTCTGCATATCTGAATAAATTAGTTCAAAATAACTAAGAGTTTAAGTGAATTTAGTAAAATGACACTCTGAAAAAGGCACTAAACGAGGATTTGTGGCATCAATTAGCCTTATTTACAGGACCTAAAAAAAGTTTTTACACATGATTTCATTTGTTCCTCATAACATTACATAGCTTGACTATAGCACTGTATTTTACTCATTAGCAGGTTAAAAAAAAAAAAACAAGTTCAGATATACCATCAAATTTGATCAAAGTCACACAGCAAATGTGTAATAAAACTTCAGTAGAGATCAAAACCACATATTCTACAGCTACGCTTTTCAACATATTTACCAATGACCTGGGAACCCTATTAAAGTGAAAATGGAGTTAGCAGATTACCTAAGGTTCTGCATTTCTAACAAACTCTCAAGTAATACCAATTCTACGAGTTTCTGGAAAGCAACCAATCAGACTTCTGGTTTTTTTATACAACTTTAAAGAATTTTGCTAAGGTAAAAAATGAGACAACTACAATAGTACAATTTCTTATGATGCATAAAATTATTATGCAACAGGGTAAAATGGAGTACTATGCTTTAGAGTTAATATTTTAAGACATATAGGTATATTTAACACATATAAAATACAGGTACTTTATGTGGTATTATGCATCACATAAATCCAAATAATTATCTTTATCACCATTTTTTGAACTAACAAGCATAATCTGTAACTTGATATGCATGCCTTATATCACGCAGTTTTCTATTCTTAAACTGGAAATATAACACAATTTTGGGTATAGTTTGAAATACAGTATGTCCCTCTTTCTTCTTTATCTCTGAATGTACTTAACAGAATGCTCAGCACAACGAATAAGAATGAATGCACCAGTTTGTAATATAAATTTTACAACATAATAAACAAAGGCAATGCACAAGGTGTACATACATTTTAAATGGTAATTTATGAGACACATAAAATAAGTTAAAATAATTACCAGTATTATTTATTGTATACTTTACAGATATGACCTCATTTAATCCTCACAAGATGTGCAGCAGGTATAATTCCCAATGTAGATGTGAAACAGAGACCATAAGAAAGTAAATGACTTACCGAAAAGCACCATGTCTTTGAGAATAAATTCAAAGCCTATATTCCATTCTGTCATTGCTAAAAAATGAAAACTACTAAATTTTCCTAATGGTATATAGTTAAGAGGTTTTCCCTCTACATAGTACACCAATGAGATATTAAAAATTTAGGGCATGAGTTAGATAATACTATAGCCACAGATAATAATACAAATATTATTATGAATAACTAGTACATTATTACTTTTAAGACAGAAAAAGGATATTCTAACGTTGTATTACTAATCACAATGATTTCAAACTTATGGACAAACTTATAATACTGTAAAGTCACTAGGGATCCCCACAGCAAGTGTATCCATGATTTTACAGTACAGGAAATTATTGGTAGTTGTGAAAAACTTGGGATGGATAATGATTTCGAATTATATAGAGACTGACATTACATTTTAAAAATAATTATAAGTATACATGAAAAAGTAGAAATTTCCCAAGTGGAATATTAATCATTTTATTTTACATTTTAAGAAACAGATTTGTAGATAGTATAACATTTCATAATTATTTCAGGTTAATTTTGAGTAGCTTTCATATAATATATATATATATAAACCATACATTAAAAAAAGTATGTAAGATTTTAAGCTGCTTCACTATAGTCATATGACCAGGGAGAGTCAGTTTTCACCCTTTGCTTACTATTTTATAAGGTAAAAAGATTTCAGCTCAAATACTTGATGCTACCACAGACTGAGAGAACTGCTTCAATTACCTAAAAAATCTAATCAAGAGTAGGCTTGGCACTCAGCACTACCGCCTACAGCCACCATGTCTTTCCTATTTGGCTCCTTCTACCCTTTTCACAAACTGTTTCACTACTCTGTCTTACCTTTTAAAAAAGAAAAAAGTAACCAAATAATAATTATTTTCTGAATCCCATGCGTAGTGGCACTAATACTATAAAGCATTTTATTATGTGTAATTATAAAATCTAACCTGCCTTCACTTTATCCATTTTCAACCAGCTTTTTGAAATTTATATTTATCATCGGAAAGCGATTATTTCAATGTGGTGTGGTTTTTTTTTTCAAAACAGGATGAACTAAAACATACTTGTGTTTAGGAAGGTGACATATTCACATAGATTACTCAATTAATTCCAATGACACATTTAAGGTTTTACGAATGCATGTCAACTTTTAAGTGGCTATAAAGTTATTTAGGAGGTACTCTGTTTGCACAGGATCTGCAGCATGACTCTATTCCAACACTGATTACTCCGAGTACAGTACTATTAATTGTTTATTCCTTTCCCAAACTATTAGCACATGTTGGTTGAAAAAAAACGTTTATTAATTAGGTGAGGTATGTATCTCTAGACCTTAACAGAATGCCTGGAATATATAGGAGCATCTAGGTAAATGACTGCGGAACAATACATTTCAACAGTTACAACCAAAATAATGAGTCTGAATTTCTTAAAACACAGGATAAAAAACAGACATTGCATATATACAAGAAATAAATGTGTCTCAATATTGCTTATGCAGTGGTACTAATTAAAGAACAGTTTCAAGAAACAGGCAAACTAGGTTAATTACCACCTTCCTCAGAAAAACATAAATAGACTGAATTGGTGTCACAGTACTACTCAGCAGTCGTGTACTGCCACCTTGTGTCCAAAATAAGGTGAACTAAGAAATTATGGTTCTAATCCAAAACTAAAAATCTGTTGCCCTCTATGCTTTCAAAAACTCTGAGATAGGACTGGGGACATAGCTCAGTGATCATAGCACTTGCCTAGGAAGCAAGAAGCCCCAGGTTTGATACCCCAGTAGCAGTTAATAGCTGGGCATAGTGATACACGCCTGTAATCCCAAATCTTGGAGGTTCAGGCAGCAGGATTCCATGAATTCTAGACTGGCCTGGGCCACATAGTGAGTTCACCAGCCAGAATGAGACCCGGGCTCACAAAAAAAAAAAAAGAAAGAAAGAACTAGAGATACGCTTTCACAAAAAACTTACCATAACTTTTCCTAGTCTGCACAAAACAACTATATCCAAAAATCAACTTTTAAAGCAAAATTAATACTTCTAAAATCAATTTATGGGTCCTTAATATTTATATAAAATCAAAGTATAATATATAGATATATAAATAAATAGGTAGGTAGGTAGGTGACAGATATCACACAATTTTGCACATTATACACTGTTATTCTGTTTGTATCTCACGGTGCTCCATACAGTGTGTCTAGTCGTCTGTTAACTAAGCAATTGTGAGAGTCATATGACCATACTTGCCCACTTAGAACTTCAAAAGTCAGTTTCACAATCGGGAATACCTTAAAATACATTAGTTAAAAAACCCATGTGGAACGAGAAAATTTAGCCATCATCTGTATCTGCACTTAATAGCAGCTAAAAGTTGGTTCACATGTTTTGGATAACAAGGTAAATACTAAAATGTTATTAACTTAAATCTCATATCATTTGAAAATCAGAAGATGAAATTTATAAAATGTATCGCTACTTTGTAAACTTTAAAATCAATAGGAGAATATACCTACTATATATTCTGGTCATGAAATTAATGCTTCAAAATTTTATTTGCCTATAGCATCTTCTCAAAGTGTTTCTTAGAATGGGGTACACAGATCTGTTGCATTAACCTCACATGAGAAAGTTATTAAACCTTCTGTTTCTCCTTATCTGAATATCTGAAGAGGAGCCAGATACCATGTACTTGAGTATCTGATTATGGTGGTTTTCAGAAATGCTGATTTGTAGTATGGACTTAGACACAATTTAAGTACATTTCATTTAGTCCATAGACATTTTTCTAATTATCTCATACAAAAGAAAAATCTTTTAGAAATCAGAACTTTTTCCTCATTTATGTTCAATACCTCTCAATGGAAAGAATACATTAGGAATAAGAAAACCTATTTCATAGTTCAGACTACTTTCCCTTCATCAATTTCAATTCAAATTTCTGGCAAATTAAATAGAGGCAAAATGTAGTATTTTAGTTATTAACACTAAAAAGTTGTTTCTGCTTAGAAAAAGAATAGTGTTTCAAATTTTAGTGCAATACAGCACAACGTGAGTTCTAGGCCCTAACAATTTTGTAAGGCTGATACAGTGGAGTGACTATTTTCCATTACCAGAATGAACTAATTCTCAGAAAATGTAATACTAGGTCAAAGCAAAAGAATCAAAATAATAAAACTAAACATCTCTGAGAAATTTTATGCCAAAATAAGTTTTTTAAGACTCTAAACTTAAGTACTTACTGATAAAATATTTACCTTTTCTACAAGTGGTATTAACTGTTGGTGCTCTGCTAAAGTCTTCAACAATTCCATAATGAAGGGCAAATAATTATGCTTCCTTCTGATATTTTCAATCTGAAAATAAAACAAATCAAATCACACTATATTTCTACTAATCTCCTAATTTTTCTGCAACCACTTAAAAGCAGTAATGGAATAAATCCTCCATTCTCATTTAAAAAATATCAGAAATAACAATCTGTTCCTATTAATACAATAAAATATGGGACAAGATATTCTTGGACATGGGTTTATACACTCAACAAAGTCCTCTAAAAGTACAACCTAAGATTATTGATCAAATATGAATGTTTATGTGATAAATTAACAGTCTTGCTATTGTCCCTGTCAAATAATCAAACCACGTATAACAAGATCAGCTTTATTTGGTGACAAAAAGGTTTTTCTTTGAGATGATTACTTACTAAAAAGATGTAGATATTGGAAAAAAATATGTGCTTCAGTGGAAAACTGCATTGCCTAGAGAATACCCTCCCAAGTTATGCAATTCTAAGACTTCGGCTACAAGTGAGATGGCAAGCAACAGGTCTTCTGTCCTGGAGAGGTTCAAATGATTGCTCTTCTTCCACAGAAAACAGCTTTCACCTTTTCTGAATTCCTCTCAATGTTTCTTTAGTTCATATAAATATGTTTTTCTGACACCTCTTTTAACTATTTATGACATCTTTATAGGTTCTTGCAGTTTACTAAATCTTAACAAGTATTTATGTAAGCATGAGAATCATTTTATCTTTTGTTAAGTAAAGCATCCCCAAATAATGTAGCAAGCAAAGATTCTGAGAAACTAAATTTGAGTTTTATTTTTGGTAGATCTTAAAAAGTAGTCAATTATACAATAATCTTGCAAAAGAATATATAAATAATGGGTAGTTTGGCTTTTTAATATTATTTAAAATGGGAAATAATAGTTAAAGCGACTGTCTCTTACTTTCCTGTCCCCATAAAGTTAGCACTTCCTTTATTCTTTCTAGAAAATATTCTGGCAACTTCCTGCCCCTGCTACAACGCTCTAAAGAAATCTTACTAGTACAAGGTCCATTTATTTTATCTGAGTAATCTGTTGGCTCTTGGGCATTATGCTGACACTGTGGTAAGCAACAAGAGGAAAAAGGTCAATTCTTGACTTAAAACTGAGCTTCAAATGAAAGGAATCACAGGGGTCCCAAGCCCAACCCAGGGACTGAACAGCGACTCCCTCTCACAGCATCACTGCCTACCCCTTCTCCCTTTTAGATCAGAGAAGCATTAGATTCCTATGGAAGCACAAACACCAGCACCCCAGCACTCCACTGTGAAACGTACAGGAACGCAAAGGATCTACATTACAGAATTCCTAGCATCTAATGCCAGATGATCTTAGGTGGCGGTGCTAGCACCACCACTTCCTCCAATCCCATCCGTGGAAAAACTGTCTTCCAAGAAACTAGTCTCTAGTGCTAAAAAAGTTGGAGACCACAAAGTACAACATACATGATCAACACTCTAAGTTCCATATCCAGAGTAAGGTAAAACTCAAAGTTAGCTACTCTCTTTACTCTTTCTGGGAAAAAAGCAAGCAAGCAAGGGAGAGAACAGGCAAGCAAGCAAAGAGCTTCTTGAACAGAATGCAAGAGGGAAATGAAGCTATTAAAGAGAATCTTGCTTTTATACCTGACTCTGAAGTATATAATTATTTGATATAACTATGCAAAATTATAGCTCTAAAAAACTACGAATACGGAGGCAAAAATCAAGAGAAAAGTTTTAAATGAATTCCTAAATATTGAATTGACTATGGGTCTAAAATGGAATATGTTCTAAGGAATAAACTTTTCAATTTTTATCACCACTAATGGCATTATTCTCAACCTTTAAATTAATCAAAAACTGTCAGGAGCCAAATTTTCAGCTTAAAAGAAGAAATAAAAATTTTAACTGTTTCAAGTACAAAGACTTTTAATCCTTAATTTCAGTATTAATATGTATTAATGTGAATTCACATTGTAATCTCTTTTTAAAACAAGACACAAACAGTTTGGACAGACCTACAATGACCAATCAGCAGCACTGAGTAACTTTAGTAACTAGATAGAGGTTTTCAAATACCATTTGCTACTGTGAAATCTCAGGGTTTTTTTTATTTCTTTCGAGACAGGGTATCCCTTTGTAGTCCAGGCTGGCCTCAAAATTACAGCAATCCTCCTGCCTTAGTCTGCCAAGTGCTAGGATTACAGGTGTGTACCACCACACCATGCTTACATGGTGCTGGGGAATTGAATTCTGGGAACTTAGAGCTTGCTAGGCAAGCACTTTAACTGCTGAGCTATTCTTCCAGCCTAGCTCAGGATTTCTTGAAAGTGACTTACTCTACTCTGAGTCTGCACCAAGAAATGTAGAAGATGAGCCTGAAAAAAACCTGTCATACTAGAAAGCAAAGTAGCTATGAAGGACTACAGGGTTAGGTCAAAAATGCTTAGCAGACAGTCTGAACGCTCCTCCTAGCCAAATACAAAGTTTTTAGCATCAGTAAGAAAAACTATAGAAAACTAAAGCAAAAATCACAAAGACTACAAAATAAATGTCAGTTTTTCTTAATACTTTTTAAATTTTTAAAAGGGTGCCAGAGAATCAACACATTATTCTGAAAACTAGTAGAGGACAGAAGGAAAATTAATCAAGCATTCAATATACATATACCTTTATCTCAAAATATACTGTTTTTAATTAATACATTAAAGGAAATTTTTTATTTTTATAGTGTTTTTCATTAGAGAAATGTATTTTTTAAAAACATACCTTGTATCTTTTTAACTTTTGCACTTCTTCTTCAATAAGCATCTGATTTTTGGCAACTTCGGACTGAATAGCACTTAACATATTACTACCCTGATCCGTATCCATGGGTTCCTCCTTAGGGGAAAGAAAATGAAATACCACACCCTAATGACTGAAGCTTAAATCTATGTTAAAATGATTAACATGAAACAGTTATTTTAAAATTTCTATTCTTCCTATTATGAATAAAGTAACAGTCTTAAATGGCAATATTAAAGATTAAAAAACAAAAAGTAACTTCTACGTTTCTATTTTCTATAATACGTGAATTTTCCTATTATAACATATGATAAGTTGATATAATCTACTAAGCTATAAATTTGCCTAAATATACTTTAAATAAAAGATTGTAAGAATGATATACTAGGGATGGGTGGGTAGGGGTAGGGAAAAAAGGAGACAGGGAAAGTCCTTGTCACCTTGACAAGATATGTAGGTGTATAAAATGCTAAACTTCATTGTAAACCTTAAATTTTGCACTTATACATATCAATAAAATGGAGGGAAAAAGAAAGATATACTACAAATTCTCTTTTCTAACCATATTTACTCTGTAAGGATATTCATAAAGACTACTGTAGATTATATGTGAGACTAATACTCAATTAACTCTTTGAGAACTACATTCCAACTTGCTTAATTCTATAATGAAGTCATAATAAGCTAAAACAGTTCAATGGCAATACTTGAAAAGGTACCACTTGTTACTCATCATTTTCAGTGCTAAACAACATACATACTCACTTAAGCCTCATGACATTCTTACACAGTAAACTCCATTAGCCTCATGCTCCATGCAGGAACTAGGAATTCACTAAGTGGCAAAGCTAGGGCCAAATTTCAGCAGCCTAAATCTAAAATGCATTATCTTAACTTCTACTCAAGATAACTGATCAAATCTAGCCTCTGAAAAGGAACGGGAAAGTAAGTATTTCCTTAAGAGAATAACTAAGATAAAAATTTATGTTTAAAAATATGGCCACAAACCTCTGCAAGTTGTCTCTGTAACTCCGCTATCTTCTGTTCATATATCATTTTTCTGTCAGACACAATGGCCATTAAATTAAACCGAATTTCACCTTCACTGTACCTAGAAAAAGTCATTTTACAATTTATAATGTAACAATTATATAACCATTATTCTTAAAATAATCCAGTATGTTTCCTGAATGATTTTCTGAGGTAAACAAAAACCTATCAGTTGCTTATAATAAAAATCAACATTTTTAAGACACCAGGGAGGCTGAGGCAGGAGGACCTCAAATTCATGATCAGTCATCAGTCAAAAACATTTTTAGATTTTTATCCTAAAGAATTTAAAATAAATTAAAAACAACATATTTTCATAATTTTTAGTAACTTCACAAGAAATACAGTTGTTCATTTAAGATATCAGAAAAAAATTTCAGAAAACAAGAATTAAACAGTCTCAAACTTGATGAACTAAGTATGTTGACATCATAATGATAATTAACTACTTCTTACTATACAATTTAAATAATGTGATTTCTATTTTAATGTTTTAAATTTTAATTTATACCATAAACATAAATGTATGTCACATATAAATATAGTAAGACCTTACGTATTTTAGTAATATGATCAATATACAATTATATAGTAAAACTTCTAATTGCTGTTAGATTTTCACTACTTGATATTGATGAAACTTCTCATAGTATAGGTGTGTTTATGGTTAAGAAATGACATTTTAAAAAAGATTCTAACATACAAACAGTTCTTAATCAAGTTAAAAATCAAGAAAAGTAAATTCAACTGTTGTATTAATTCCCCTCCAAGAAAAATAGTTTTCATAGTTCTATGTGACAAAAAGAACACAACCTAATAAAATTACAGTGTTTTGAGTCAAGAACTAATTTTTTTCTAATTTTATTAGTGGGATTTCCACGACTTTATTCCTCTCACTAAACAACATAAAAAAATCTGAACATAATATATTACAAAGAAAAAGAAAATTTTCAAAAATACAGCAAGAATAGGCAGGCAAGCTTGGGAAGTCAGGACCCAAGCAACACATGATAACAAATTCCCTGAGTTCTTCCTCTGCTACACAAATCCCAGACTTGAAGCTAAGGACAGCAATTCAGACACACCATCAAAGGCAAAAATAACCCCACTAGAAATCTGTTCTCTCTAGCCGAACAGGAAAGGGTCAGATAAAAAACGTTTAGACAATAATCACTCAACCTTAGTCAAACAAGCAGAAAAATATGTGACTGCATCCATAGCAACAAAAGTGAAGCAGTGAGATCCAATTTCCAACTGCACTACATTGTAATAAGGCAGCTAGGTCAGTAAGAAAATAGGTTGAGCAGGGAACTGGGACTTTCATCTCTGGTAAGTGGCAATAATATCATCATTTACAGTATCAGAAACATTAAGTGGAACCCAAAACTGCCACTCCCATCTAGTGACAAAGAAGCCTTTCCCATGACAGTATAAACAGAAAGGAAGCAGACAGCACTCCTATTTTTTGCAGCCAGAGTGGTGTCAGTGGAAGCCCTGTGGGGTCCTGGACTCCCACCCCGCCTATACCCCTGCCATAATAATGGGGAACTCTTTTCCTACTCAAGTGTCAATGGAGGCCAAACAAGAAATTTGGCTTCTACTCCTACCTATAAGTAATGAGATGGTATTCCCAAGTCACCTTTCCAAGAATGCTGTTCATTGAAAAAGAACTTTTAAGTAAGATACACAGTCTTATTAAAATAATAACCAAAATACTCAGGTTTGGGTCAATAACCACTCAGTATACTAAAACCATGAAAACCTCAGCCTGAATTAAAAAGGTATTTGATAGTGAGGTAACAAATGTAAAAATTATCTAAGGAAAATCTTTAAGAGTCATAAAAATAATTCAAAGATCAATTAGGAACACACTGGAAACAACCGAAACATCTAAGTCACAGCAAAGAAACAGAAACAAAATGAAAGGGAACAAAATGAAACTTTATAACTGAACAAACAGACAAGAAACAAAATGAATCTTTATAACTAAAATATATATATATAAGAAAAAAACTTTTAAAAACTCAGTGGATAGGATCAACAGCAGAATGAGACAGAAATAATAGTAAACTGGAAGGTAGAACAACGAAATTACCCAACCTAAAGAGAAAAATAAGAAAATAAGAAAGAAATTAAGTGCCTCAGGGACCTGAAAACTCAAACTAAAAACTTAACATTCAAGTCCTTGGGATCAAGAAAAAGGAGGAGAAAGAGGGGAGGTTGACAAAGTATTCCAGGATATAATGGCTGAACACTTCCCAAACTGGACAGGACATGAACCTACAGTTTTAGGAAGTGGAGGAAACCCCAAACAGAATAAAACTAAAGAAATTCACATGAAGAAACACCACAGTCAAACTCCGAAAAATTAAAGAGGAAGAAAAACTCTCAAAAGCAACATGAGAGAAATAGCATACCTATGGGGGAATGACACTGGATTTTTTCATTAGAAATCACAGAGGCCAAAAAGAAGTGGCATAATACTTTGCAGTGTCCATATCCTGGCTGTGATAGTTACACTGTGGTTTTGCAAGATAGTACTACTGCAAAGCAAAGAATACAAATGATCTCTCTGTAATTCTTATAACTGAATGAGTACACAATGATTTTAAAATAAAAAGTTCAACTTAACATTTAAGAAACACTCAGAAATGAAACAAAACTCTTAAAAGATCATAAAAACATATCACAGTAGAAAACATTTCATTTAATCGGGATCAGCATTTTTAACTTTTGTAAAGATATCATATTATTCCAAAGACCTAGAGATCCAAGAAACAGATTTCTCAGATGTACTAACAGAATCAAAAGCACTTATTTAACACAGGCTATTAAGAAAAATCAAGTTAGAAAACCAAAACAGAACAATAACAACAATGATTAAAAAAACACTTAAAAATCAGAATGTAATGCCACTGAAATCAGCTAAATATTTACTTTTGTATTCTTTTTTCTATAACTGGCCTCACTGCACTGATCCAGTCATCTTGATTGCATGCACCTAAAAGGAAATTTAAAAAATTAAAACCAAAATAAGAAAAATTAACATTAGTATTTTCTCAAAAGTATAATCTACAATACTCCTTTTTAGAAATACCTCAGTAAATAAATTCAGGACAGTACAAATCATTCAGAATATATTAAGTTTCAATTCTTATTTTCTTGGTAATGTTAGGAGAAAGAATTTTCATAATTTGCATTGTAATATCATGTCAGTAGATAATGAGTAAATATTTAAGAAAGTAGTAATGAGAGCTACGTCATTTAAAGTGACATCCTTTGAGGTAACAATGGTAACTGCTTTCATTTCACAGATGAACACCAGCCCACATGTTAATGGCAAAATAATGACTCAATTGTTTATCTAACCACCCCCTCAATAATAACTGAAAGATAAAAATTGAAATCTACATACAATGCAAGACCAATTTTATCCAATTGCTTTACTCTTCAGCACAAATTGTAATTTGTAACCAGTTACAAAGTAAAACTGTTTTTTTTATTTTCTTTATATGTGATGATTCAAATGAATAAACACTGACTGATCAAATGGAAGTCAACAGAGAATATGCAGAAATCTGATAAACTACCAATTTAGGGAAAAGCAACTACTGCAGAATTGAAAGAACACTCCACTAATTTTTTTATAACGAAGAGAAAAAATAAAAAGTTCAAACATAGAGGCAGCAAGTAAATCTGAGTTAAGTAAACCACTGATTCCATGCATGGGGATACAATCAAAAATACATAAGAAATGAACCTTTTTAATATTTTTTGTAGTATGTGGTTTCTGGGGACCAAACATATGCTAAGTAATTGCTCTACAACTGAGCTATACCCCAGAAATTCTACATTTTTTAAATGTACAAAAGCATAATGTTCCATGAGCTGAATATAACATTAGATTCAACTAAAACAAATGTTAACTTCAAGCTAGATTAAAACCAGAAAAAGACCCATGTGGTGGGAGGGGGGAGGGCGGCCTGCAATCCAAGTGCCCTGAGAGCCTAAGACAGAAGAGCCAACCAAGGTTAAGCCCAACCTGAGCGACTCAGCAACACCCAGTCTTAAAAAAAAAAAAAAAAAAATAGATTGAGGAATTGAGGATTGTAGCTCATGGAAAAGTCTTCCTACCCCTTATCATTAAATTAAACTATCATTAGATTAAAAATAATAATAACTTTTTACGTTCACTAAAGATAGATCATTAAGATTAACTGGAAAATAAATACAAAGTATGTGATCTATAGACTACAAAATATTTTTCCTCAGAAAAAAAATTAAATGCCTGTAAAAAAAAAATGAACTGTAGCAGTCAAAATGTCCTTATTATGTTATTTAACTTCATAAAGAGCTCAAAACTTTCATATTACATTGTCTTATAGTAACCGTCACCTTCAAAATATAAGCAGTCTTGTGGTTAAAATGAATTTTTCCCCTTGTTAAATGAAATACCAGCAAAGGAACCAGATTACCTAAATCAATCGGTCCTTCTCTTAATCCATCTAATTCATACAATCTTCCATTAACAGGAACATAACTGACAAAGTGAAAAGCATCTTCTTCTTTGGCTGATGTCTTTGCATCAAATTCAAACATTTGTTGTCTACAGTTAAGAAAAAAAAAAGTAAGAGACAAGCAAAAAATATATAAACAGTAGTAATTTAATTTAAAGTCTCTTTACCTGGCAAAACTATTGTGCACTTGTCGAATAACATCTGAATTGCTAAGTGCCAAACCTTTCATCTGAAATAATTTTAAAAATAACTTATTAAAATAAGATCTATCACAAATAGATCATTTTAGGATTAAGAAGGCGAATGTACTCACAGCTGCATCAAAACTTTGGGAAAACTCTTTAAATTCTGATAATGTCTCTCCTAAATGGACATCTTGATGGGTACAGTTTAATAACACACTTACAATGGCTTGAGTAGCACACGCATTATTAATTACCTACAACATATGAAAGTAAAGATATTATCAACTTGTTGAAAATATTGCAACTGGTAACAATGACCTCCAAATTTATAGTTTTCAAATTTAATTTCATACAGTCTTAGCACACACATAATATACATTAACTTTCTATTCTAGTCTGTTTTTAGGAATTTACTGAAATTCTGCAGTGAAAGATTCAATGAAACAAACAAAACTAAATGGACCACAGTGGTTGTGAAAATCAATCAAAGTAACGAGACCAATAACTCTAACCTAAAACACAGCTGATTAATCCAACAAAACCTGTCTTTCCCTCTTACTTACTTTCTTCTAAACTTACCTCTACCTACCCAAATTCAACTGTATTTCAGTATGCAGCAGAAGCTTTAACTCATGTATGTGTCTGTTAGAGAAATTTCGCAATAACTCACGATAATTACTATGATCACTTGAATATACAAAAGCAGGTGTTATCCACATATTTTCTCTCAATTATATAGTCTTTATAGTATTGTCATCCAGCTGTTAAATTAAATGTTATATAAAACATATTGACATTACATTACAACGAGAGGAAAAAAACATCTAGGTATCATCTATGTATCAGGCAGTTTCCTAGGTAGTTCACATATATTCTTTTCAACCTCTCAAAACCTGTGGAGTAGTAATATCCTTATCTTCATTCTATATTTGTGGAAGCTAAGGCAAAAAGATGAAATAACTTGATCAAGAGCACACAGCCAATCAAGAAACAATACGATTCTAGAATGTGTGTATTGAGACACCACACTAGGCTGCCTCTACACTTAGGTGGGCTTTCCAACAAGAGTATAAACTCTTTATGGACAGTTGTTTCTTCCACACTCCCCAAAGTATCTATGTATAAAATCACAGAGTTGGAAAGAACCTAATGTTATCAGTATACAAATCAACAAGGTTAACTGAAGAGCTGAATAATTTTTTAAAATTTCACCTTAGTCCTAGTATTGCTTTTTGTCATTATTTTGTAATTCTATTTAATTTTGTAATTAGTCTTTCCAATTATGCTAAGTAGCATTATACTGCCAATTAACAATGATTTTACATATTGGTAAACTATTTTTATCCTGATCGATTTCAGAAAAAATAAATTCAATTCCCTTAATTCTTACTACCCTCTACTTTGAGTGTTGCGAAAGAATATTTAAAGTTATGTGAATATTCATTAATTCTCAATTTTTTTTACTAAAATATGCCTGAAATGTTCCCTGATTAAGACTGTGCCCTCCATTAAGGAACACGATTTCACTCCCTATTTTTAACAAATAAATAGTAACACTACTCTTGTATGATTCCTCTATTAAAATATTTTATATTCAATACCTTCTTATAATTGATGAATTAAAAAATAGGTCATCCAATGTCCTATTAAATTGCTACTGATTTCTATCAATATATATTTTGATCAGTAAATTAATATGAAATACTTTAATGACTAAAGGAGACCGTAAATGTGGTTGATAAAACTTTGTAATATGTAGAGCTCCCTTAACTTGGGTTGAAATTACCTGAGGTGAGAAAATGAGACTAGAAGAGGCAGGAATGAAATCACATATTAAAATTTAAACTTATTCACACATTCTTTCAAAATCATAATAAAGATATATATAAAGCTAAGGTAGGCAGTAAAGCATCAGCAGATACTCTATCAAATAAAGACTACAAATCTGTAATTCATCACTTTAATCTTATAGAAGATTAAAAAATTCTTGTTATTGTTAGAGAATGAAAAAACTGTAGTTACTTATATTTCTCTTTGGATATCAATAATTTAGTCTATGATATTTAGTCTATGATATTTTGTATATGTAAAGAATAGCTCTTACAATGTACTTGGATATAAAATTATCTCTTCAAGTTTGATAAATGAGTTTAGTGCCACCAAGTGGCAGGTCATACATACAACTACCAAAAAAACTGCAAAGTACAGTCCTTCATTCATTCAAATAACATATACTAAGTACTTATTACGTGCCAGATTGCATGATAAATGATGGATACTGAACAAGAGATGACCTTGTCCTCATAAAACCTATATAATATTACTACATATATATATGTGTGTATACATATATATATATATATATATGTATTCACACACAAACATATAGAATATCCACTTGAAATTTAATTCAATATTGCAATATGTACTTATGTGGTCCCTAACATTTTAGATCTTATTATTCTGAGTGTTCTTCTATTGTTATGGTTTGGATATGACAGGTCTTCCGAGGCTCATGTATTAGGGACTTGATCCCCAATGCAGCAGTGTTCAGAGGTTACTGAATCATGAGGCCCTAAACCTAGAGTGAATTAATCCACCAGTGTGGGGACACACAGGACCAAAATGGCGCTGGACAAATGCCTCAGGGGTGGTGACAAAATGTTTTCCACCCTCGTGGACAGTGCATGATCATAATGTAGTTGCTGTTTAAGCCCAATACATGCTGGCGTGAATAAGTGACTAATTGGCTAAAGTTTCACTTACATGAGTGCCACGTCAAATTACTTGTTCCCTCCTTCTTACATCTTCCCCTATCCTATATAAGCTTCTGTACTTCTTGAATAAAGTGAGTTCTTGCTTGAATAAACTCCCTGTTGTGTCTGAGTGTCCCTCGGGACTTGAGAGGCTAGGAAACGGGTGGACTGCGTACTCACCCCTCTCAGACCCTCTCTACAGATAGAAGCCACCACCACCACCACCCCCACCCCCCGACACAGTACATTCATAGCTCTATGGGCTTACAAGGAAGTGGGCTGTAAGTAGAAGAAAGCAGGTCAATAGGGGCATGACTCTGAAGGATGTATTCTGACCCTGGCCCTTTCCTCTAAGGCTTTTTCCCACAATGAGGCAAACACCTTTGCTCTACTATCGCCCAAAAGCAAAGAAGCCACCCAAGCATGAACCCATAAACCAAAAATAAAGCATTTCCCTGTTATGTATGCCCTTATTTTTTTTTAAATCTTATTTGAATTTTAGCTGTATTTCTGACTCCTATGTTTCTTACTTGCATATGTTTGTGACAGTGTTTTTAATTTTTCTTACTGGCCTATCATCCTTCATTATTTATGAGGGTAGAAATCCAGATGATTCTGTTTCTATTTTTAGCCCCCATTCAATCCTTTCTGTAAATTAACTTAAACTGAACCTTCTGAAGCACTATTTTTATTGTTACTTTTCTATTAAAATATTTTAGCGTAATCCTCAAGAGCAAATGACTCCATGCTACTTAAAGTCATCCTAATATAAATTAGTATGCTTTTTACCATCTTACTTTGTTCCTTCATTCAAACTGTTCATTTTGTAGAATTTCCTTCTTCATTCAAGATTTTACTAACTATGAAGATCTATTAACAAAAGTCCTAATAGGCAAAAGCTTAATGATCAAAAAGAAAATACAATTAAGGAGATTAACAAGGCAAGGCAAAAAATGATAGATCATCTGTAGAGAAGCAGAAAGACTGAAAAGGTTCCAAAATGAACTCCAGGATTTGAAAAACTCACATGAAAACTTGGAAAATCAACCTGAGCATTTTGAGGATAGATTAACTGGATCTTGAAAACAGGGATGACAAACTGGATCAGACATTCAGTGATGACCGGAAAACAGAAATACAAGAAAGAGACTAGATGCAAAAGCTGACAGATGACTCAAAGAAAAACAACCTCAGAATTATGGAAGAGAAAATGGAGGATACTTCAAAAAGTAGATAAAGGAGATGTTCAATTAAATTATAGAAGAAAATTTTCCAAATATAGGAAAAGAAATTAACATTGAGCTAATGAAGGTATAAAACACCAACTAGCCTTGACCAGAAAAGAGCCTCTCCACAAAACATCATAATCAGAATTCTAGACACTCAACACAAAGAGAGAATGCTGAAAGCTGCAACAGAAAACCAGAAAGTAACCTCCAAAGACAAACTCATCAAAATTACTGCAGAATTCTCAACACAAACTTTAAAGGCCAGAAGATCACAGAGTATCACCATTTAAATGCAAAAAGAACCTAAATGCCAACCCAGAATTACATCCAGCAAAATCATCCTTAAAAATAGGGGGAAAAATTAAAATGTTTCATGATAAAGGAAATGTAAATGTAGCAACCCACTCAGAACCCCCTCCCAGACAGTGGGAACCTTTACCCCTCCACCCTGTTTTTAAATAAAGACCTGTTTCTACACCATTCTTCTTGCATCTACAATTTCATTCTTCAACATGAGGAGACACACACATAGAAAATGAAAACTTAAAGAAATTCAGGACCACTAGACCAACATTGCAGAAAATACTTAAAGGAATCATAAACAGAGATAAACAGACCAACAGCAGCAAAGAATCCAGAGAAAAAGACATAAAAAGAGAATAAACAATAGTATAGAGCAAATAATCAATACTGAAGCAGCACAATGATGACAGTATGTAGCATACATACCACTATAATAGTGTTCAATACTAATTGTCTCTGCTGTCCTATCAAAAGACACAAATAAGCTGCTGACTGGATAAAAAAAGAAATACCAGTCTGATGCTTGCAAGAGACTCATAAAGGACACACAGATGGAAAAAAAGAAAACAGGAAAGCAATAAACACTTCATGCAACTGAACTCAGAAAACAAGCGGGGTAACTATACTATTCTCAGGCACAGCAAATTTTAAGCCAAAACAAATCAGAAGAGACAAAGTTGGACATTTTATACTGGTTGAAGGAACAAGCCAGGAACAATGCCACCAAAAGACATCACAATTATCAATGTATGAGCACTCAACATCAGGATACCTAGTTTTGTGAAAACTACTGAACATGAAAGGACAAACAGGTTTCAATACAATTATAGTAGGGGATATCAATAACCCACTATCACAAATAGCTTATCCAGACCAAAAAATCCTTATAAGAAAGAAATTTTGGAGCTAAAACACACCATGGAGCAAGTGGACTTTACTCATATTTACCGAGTGTTCACGAATCTGATATCAACAGAATGTACTTTTTTCTCAACAGCAAACAGGTCAGTTTCCAAAACAAACTATTCTATGGGCCATAAGTCATGTTTAAATACAAAGGAGTTGAAAAAATTCCTTGCATAGTCTCACACCACAGTGAAATAAAAAGCAAAAGAAACTACAGAAACTATACAGATACATGGAGACTGAACAATACTATTTATTGAACAAACAATGGGTCACAGAAGATACCAGGGAAGGCATCAAAAACTTAACCTAAGTTCAAAAACAATGAAAGTACAAAGACTAGATTCTGTGGGACACAATAAAAGCAGTGCTAAGAGAGTAATTTATAGCTACGAATGACACACGCGCACAGAAAAGAACAACTACACATAAACAACGTAATGATGTACCTCAAGGTCCTAGAAAAACAAGGACAATCTAAAGCAAAAAAGTAGAAGAAATTATAAAGATCAGAGCAGAAATTAATGAAACTGAAACTTAAAAACAATAAAAAACATCAACAAATCTGAGTTTTCACTTCAAAAGAATAAATTAGATTGATAAGCCTCTAGCTTAACTAACAGAAAGAAGAAAAAACCTTTATCAATACAACTGGAGGTGAAATTACAATGCACACTACTGAAATTTAGAGAATTATAAGAAACTATCTGGAAGACTTATATGTCAATAAACTGGAGAATTTGGAGAAATGGATAAATTTCTAAATTCATTCAAGATACAGAAATTGAACTACAGAGAAACAAAAACTGTAAAGAGATAACAAACATGGAAATAGAGGCAGATGTAAAGTCTCTACCTACAAAGACAAGTCCAGGACGCGATGGATTCACAGCAGAATTTTCTCAGTACTTCTAAAAAGAGCTATCACCAATAGTTTTCAAACTATTCCATGAAAAATAAAGAGAAGGAACACTGCCAAAGTCATTTCTGGAAGCTAGCATTACCTGGATACCAAAGCCAAAGACTTAATCAGGAAGGAAAACAACATGTCAATCTCCTCAATGAACAAAGATGTAAAAATACTCAATAAAGTAACTGGCCAACAGACTTCAATAAATCATTTTTTAAAAATCGTACAACATGGAGTGTGGGGCTGAAAAAAAAATCATACACCAATATCAGCTGGCTTCATTCCAGGAATACAAGGATGACTTTACATGCATGAATCAATTAATATACCACAAAAATGGAAAGCAAGAACAAAAATCACATGAACATCTGCACATATGCGAAAAAAAAACCTTTAAGAAAATACAGCATCTACCCATGGTAAAAATATTGACGAAAATAGACATAGCAAGGCTTTACCTCAAACTGACAGAAACTATTTACACAGAACCTACCACCAACTTTGCAATAAATGACAAAAAACTGAAAGCATTTCCCCTTAAACTAAGAAAATGGCAAGGCTTTAAACTTTCTCCATTCCTATTCCTACTTGAAACTCTAGCCAGAGCAATCAGGCAAGAGAGTAAAGTAAAGGGAATATGCACCAGAAAGGAAGAAATTAAACCAGGTTTATGTCATGATTCCTTACCTAGAAGACCTCAAAAACTCCAATAGACTCTTAGAATTAACAAATTAAGCCAAATTGCAGAACATAAAATAAATACAAAAACAACAGCACTGCTCTATACTGAAAAATGAACTCACTGAGAAAGAGATGAGAATAATAAGCACATTCTAAATAGCTCCTCAAAAATAAATAAATAAATAAATAAATAAATAAAATACCCAGGAAAACACCTAACCAAGAAAGTAAAAGACCTGTACAATAAAAACGAAAAAAATGGAAAGAATCAAAACTATACATTAGGGAAATGATAACCTATTTAACAAATGGTGCTGGAAAAACTGTATTTATACGGATAGAATACTGAAACTAGATTCTTGTCTCCTATCCTCTACTGGTCAATTTTATATAAATTAAATACCTATGTATAAAACCTAAAACTCTGAAACTGTTAGGAAAAAAATGGGGAAAAACTATAAGCCACAGGCATAAGCAAAGACTTCTCAAATTGGATTCCAACAACACAGAAAACAGCTAGAACCAAAAACTGGGACTAATTCTAACTATAGAAAAAAATAGTTCAAACAAATGTTCAAAAAAATGGTTATTCATATCGAAAAAGACAAAACTGAACATCTTCAGCCAATAGGGAAATGCCAATCAAAGCCACATTGAGCCACAGATCTCATATTTGTCAGAATAACTACCATCAATAACACAAGAAACAATATATGCTGGTAAGAATGTGGGAAAAATGAACCATTATATGCTGTTGGTAGGAATTCAAATTAGTATAGCTCCTATGGAAATGAATATGAAAGTTCCTCAAAAAAAAATAAACAAAAAAAAAAAAATCTGACCCAGGTAAAGTATTCCATAGAATACACCCAGAGGAAAATTAGAATCAGCATTCCATAGGGATACCTGAATATCCATGTTCATTGCAACACAATTCACAATAGGTCAAGAAATGGAAATCAGCCTTGCTGTCCCATCAATAGATGGATGGATAAAGAGAATGTTGAATACATATAAAATGGAGTATTATTCAGCCATAAAATAGAATGCAATTAAATTTATCTGCAAGAAAATGGATGGAATTAGAGATCATCATGTTAAGCAAAATAAGCCAGATTTAGGCAAGGATGACATGTGTTCCTTAATATTTGGAGTCTAATAAAATATAACATGGAAACAGAAAGAGAGCGCCACGGAACCTCACGGTGGATCCAGCACCTGGCTGGCTGGCACAGGGCGGAGCTACACAAAGGAGGACTGATAGGGTGCACAGCCATCCCGTGTGCCGCAGAACTTCGCGGCAGAACCTGGACCTGGCAGGCGCCAAGAAGGACTGGCAGGGCTCGAGTTCATATCTCCACCACCCCTCGCCGCGGTGGTCAGCACGGATGCTGTGTTCTTCCAGCGAAGGACAGAGCCGTACCAGGAAGAACCACATAGGGGAATCCAGGGACAGACAACCAGAGACAACCAAAGACAACAGGACCATGAGGAAACATGGAAATAAATCTCCTTCAAAAAGTATTGACATACCAAAGAGCATACCAGGAATCCTAAAAATGCAGAAGCTAAAGATGAAAATGGCACAAATGATGGTACATTCTGGGCCCAGAAATACATTGAATTAAAGCAGGAAATGATGCAGAAAATGAAAATCAGATCAAGAGCTACGCCAAGACCCAGCTAAGCTAAACGCAAGCTTTGAGAAGCAAGTAGAGATCAAAGAAGAAATGAACCAGAAGATAATGAAGGAGATACAAGAAATGAGAGAAGAACACAATAGAGACATAAAAAAAAATAAATGCAGATATACAGGAAGTGAAAAACACACGGGTCACAATAAGCAACGATATCGAACAATTTCGAAACAGATATCAGACCTAGAATACAAAATGACAGAGAAGGAAGAGGAAGACCAAAAAGAACACAAAGCTAAAAAAAAAAGAAGAAACTGAATCATTACAAAGACTGATAGATTTCAAAGAGAAATAACCTAAGAATTATGGGAGTCCAAGAGAAGACCGAGGATGAAACAAAAGGATTAAAAGGCATATTTAAGAAAATTATGGAAGAAAACTTCCAAAATCTAAGAAGAGAAATGAACATTGAGCTATTGCAGGCATATAGAACACCGAACATTGAGCTATTACAGGCATATAAAACACCAAACAATATGGATCAGAAGAGAGCCTCATCCCGACACATCATAATTAAAGTACTAGAAACCCAACACAAAGAGAGAATACTGAAAGCAGTAAGAGAAAAGCAGAAGGTGACATACAATGGTAAGCCCAACAGGAAAATTTTAGACTTCTCATACCAGACTCTAAAAGCCAGGAGATCATGAAGGAATGTCATTCAAACACCAAAAGAACACAAATTCCAACTAAGACTACTATATCCAGCAAAACTATCTTTTAAACTAGAGAGAAAAATTAAAATTCTCCATAATATAGAAAGCTTAAAGAAACTTGCAGTCACTAAGACATCACTGCAGAGAATGCTCAAAGGAAACTTGGATAGCAAAAGAGAGGCCAACAAGAAAAAGAGACCCCAGAGAAAAAAAGACAAAAGCTAGAGGGGGATGAGCTCAGAAAAAAGTAAAGCCAATAAACAACACAGAAAAACTACAACGATGGCAGGACACACCAAACACACCTCAATAATTACCCTAAACGTGAACGGCCTCAGCTCACCTATCAAAAGACATAAACTAGCACAATTTGCTGCCTACAGGAGACATATTTCACCCACAAGGAAACTCATAGACTGAAAATAAAAGCTTGGAATTCAAAATTTCATGCAACAGGTGTCAGAAAACAAGCTGGGGTAGCTATATTAATCTCAGACTCATCAGATTTCAAAACAAAACAGGTGAAGAGAGACAAAGATGAACACTACATACTGGTTAAAGGAACATTAGAACAAGAAGAAATCACAATTATCAATATATATGCCCACAACCCTAGAGCAGCCAATTATGTAAATCAAAAATTACTAGATCTGAAAGGACACATAAACCCCAATACAATAATAGTAGGGGACTTTAATACTCCACTATCACAAATAGATAGATCAACCAGACAAAAAAATCCACAAAGATATACAACTGCTGAAAGATACTATAGAAAACTTGGACATAACAGACATTTACAGAGTTTTCCATCAAACATTAACTGACTGCACGTTCTTCTCAGTAGCACACGGAACATTTTCTAAAATAGACCACATCCTAGGACATAAGTCATCCTTAAACAAGTACTAAGGGATAGAAATAATTCCCTGCATTACCTCAGACCATAGTGGAATAAGACTGGAACTTAACAGCAGCAGAAACAGAAAAAAACACACAAATACATGGAGACTTAACAACTTACTACTGACCAAACAATGGATTATGGAAGAAGACAGAGAAGAAATCAAAAATTTCATAGAGTTAAATGATGATGGAAGTACACCATATCAAAATCTGTGGGACACAATGAAAGCAGTCCTTAGAGGAAAATTCATAGCCAAAAATGCACACATCAGAAGAACAGAACAGTCACAAATAAATTCGCTAATGATGCACCTTAAGGACCTAGAGAGCACCTTAAGGACCTAGAGAACAACTTAACACAAAAGGCAGTTGAACAGAAGAAATTATAAAGGTCAGATCTGAAATAAATGAGATTGAAATCAAAAAGACAATAAAAAAAGATTAATGAGTCAAAGAGCTGGTTCTTTGAAAGAATTAACAAAATTGACAAACATCTTGCCAACCTCATCAAGAAAAGTAAAGAAAAGGCACACATTAGCACACTTAGAAATGAAAAGGGTGAAATTACCACAGACTTTGCAGAAATTGAGAATATTGTAAGAAATTACTTTGAACACCTATACTCTAACAAATTTGAGAACTGGGAAGAAATGGATGACTTCCGATATACATACAAAATACCAAAATTAAATGAGGAAGATATAAAAATCTTGAACAACCCCATCACGCAACACAGAAACTGAAGCAGTAATAACAGCTCTACCTACAAACGAAAGTCTAGGCCCAGATGGATTCACAGCATAATTTTTTCAGTACTTTAGGGAAGAACTTATTCCAATCCTCCTCAAACTATTTCATAAAGTAGAAAGTGAAGGAATACTATCAAAGTCCTTTCTTGAGGCTAGCATCACACTAGTCCCAAAACCAGACAAAGACTTCACCAGGAAGGAAAATTATAAACCAATACCCTTAGTGAATATAGATGCAAAAATCCTCAATAAGGTTCTGGTAAACAGAACCCAACAAGTAATCAGAAAGATCATACACCATGATCAGGTGGGCTTCATCCCTGAGATCCAAGGCTGGTTCAACATACGTAAATCAATCAATGTAATACACCATATCAACAAAAGTGAAAACAAAAACCACATGATCATTTCTATTGATGCAGAAAAAGCCTTTGACAAAATCCAGCACCCCTTCTTGATAAAAACACTGAGAAAAATGGGTATAGAAGGGCCCTACCTAAAACTCATAGCAGCTATATATGCTAAGACTATGTCATAGCAAATGGAGAAAAATTGAAATTGTTCCCTCTCAAATCAGGAAAAAGACAAGGTTGCACAGTCTTACCACCCTTATTCAACATAGTTCTTGAAACACTTGCCATAGCAATCAGACAAGAAAATGGAACACAGGGAATCTGCATCGGAAAGGAAGAGATCAAACTCTCCTTATGTGTAGCTGATATGATTATCTACGTGGAAGACCCTAAAAACTCCACTACAAAACTCCTAGAAATAATAAAAATATTAAGCCAAGTCTCAGGCTACAAAACTAACACTAAAAAATCAACAGCTTTTCTCTATACTAACAATGAACCAAGAATAGCCAAAGCAATCCTGAGCAACAGGATTTTATTTCTTAAAATAAACAAAAAAGCCAAATAAATAAAAGGAGACTGTGAGAGGATTAATCCTATGTGTCATCAACCAATAATACTGTAATTCCATTCTTTACATTTTCAGTGTTAAGAAAATAACAAAAACAGGGCCTCAGGGTATCTCAGTGGTTATGGCACCTGTCTTGCAAGTTCAAGAAACTGGGTTCGATCCTCCTGCACCACATAAAAATTACCCAGGTGTGGTGGAACACACCTTTCACCCCAGCACTCGGGAGGCTGAGACAAGAGGACTGTTGTGACTTTGAGGCCAGCCTGTATTAGAGTTCAGGACTAGCTTGGACTACAGAGTGAGACTCTGTCCCCAAAAATAAATAAAATTAAAAATCACAGGCATCATCACTGACATACTTTCTTACACCATTCTTACATTTATACCATTACACTTTAAAAGTACTTCTTGGGCTGGAGGAACAGCACTGCAGCTATAGCACTTGCTTATCAAGCGCAAGGCCCTAGGTTTAGTTCCCTAGCACCAACCATATAAGCTAGGCATGGTGATGCATGCCTGTAATCCCAGCATCAGTAAACTGAGGCAGGAGGATAGATATGAGTTTAAGGACTAGTTTGGACTACAAAGCAAGACCCCATGCAAATTTTTTAAAGGTGCTACTTTACTTTCTAAGTATTACTGTACTCAAACATGTCCACATCCCTATCTACTTCCAGAAAAATTGTCATTTTCTTTCACACGGACTTCTGTGAAAGCCGCCCATCTATTCTTAAATCCTATACCACTTTTCAAATGCATTCTCCACACTGCAGCCAAAGTAACCTCTCCTAAATGAAAATCAAACCATGGTATCCTCTAAAATCATTTTAATAACCTTCTATTACTGATAGAATACAGACAAAACCCTCAATCAGCCTAAAATAGCCCACATGATCTGATCTCCATTGGCTGATATTGGTTCTTTAACATCCATCTTCATCTGGGCCTGGGGTCACTTGGACTGAAAACAACTTTCCTAGCACCCTTTGCTGCTAATTCAAGTCATTGAGTTTGGGCACAGAGAAGCACAGAAAAAAATCCTAGATGACAATCCTAAAGTTTAACCGAGTGTGCTTTTCCTACAGTCTGGAATGTGGAACTGAGATAGAATAGTGGAAATTCCAATAATCAATCATCTTGTGTCATGAAGCAATCTTTGGAAGAAGAGAGAAGGCAGACACGAAGGGGAAAAAAAATGAGAGATTGCAACCTTGACCACTTTTAGACATACAAGAAAAAAAAATCTTTTTTATATATGATGGCTTCTCTAAACATAACTGTATCTAATCCTGAGTAACACACTGTACTTCACGCTGTCTCTGCAGTGTTCTACACACTCCCAGTATACTAGCTTTCTTCTAGAATCTTTTGTCAATTAGCTGTCATTAACCTAAAATGATCCTCAACCTCTCTCCTCTACCTAATACCTACTTAACCTTTAGATTTCAGCTGAACTGTTACCTACTCAGAGCTTTCTCAGACTTCTCTGACAAGGTCAAGTTTCAATTTCATGTGTGTATCAAAGAACTCACTCTTGCCCAAAGAAGTCTGACTCCCTGGACCCTGAAAGATCTAGGAAAGTCATGCTTGAGAAAATGTCTTTGCTGATCGTGGACTTTACTGTCTAACAATGTGACTCAAGAGTGAAGCACTGGGACACCACTATCAGCTCAATCTCTAGCCAATGAATGAGGCTGCTCACATGGGTTTGCAACCAGGTGTATGTGACTGAGGTCCAATAATAGCTGACTGACAAGAACTGGTTGAGGTTCTCTCTGTGGCAATAGACTGTATATTGTCAGACACTGCCAGAAAACTCAGGACCATCTGCGGTGGCTCTAGAAGACAACTGGAAAGCTCTATATACGGTAATTTCCTAGCCTCTGCCCCATATATATCTTCCTCTAACTGATTTTAATATGTATCCCTTTAATGTAATAAACTACAATCGCTGAATATAACAACTTTTGGTGAGGTGTGTGAATTTTTCTAGCAAAACAGATCCTGAGGGTGGTCTCTAATGTGTAACTGCTGCCAGGGATCCCAAACTCAGAACATCATGATCAAAGTGACGGTAGTCTTAGAGACTGTTCCCAAACTTTCAAACATTCTCATTTTTGTTCATGGAGCACTTCTTTCTGTTGTAATTTTGCATTTAACTGATCAATAGGAATCTCCTCCAATAAACACCAGGTATTCTTGAGGCCAGGGATCATAAATTTTTCATTCTCCAACTAACAAAGTATCTGGCATATTCTAAGAACTCAATGATTCTTTCCTGAAAGACACAGAACAGATACAGACAGAAAAACCTAGCACCACTGCAGCATAATCATAAGTAAATCATGCTTTGGCTTTCTCATCAGTGCAAAGGTAACAAGACAACAACGTCTTGCAGAAAAGCAACACCAAAATATCACTCTGGATCCATATGTACAAACTGCAATTACTAGAATCAAATTTCACACTTCTATACACACATACACACACAACTATGCATTATTTATGGGTTTTGTGGTGTTGGGAAATAACTTAGTCACACACACATGCTGGTAAGTTCTCTATCACTAAGCTATACTTTTAACCATTCACAATTTCATTAATCAAGAATATACACATCTCCAACTGTAGTATATGATTAGCATAAAATGGCTAGTATGACTAAGTTGATGCAACTCTATATATATTGATAGTATATGTATTTAATCTATATAATCTTATCACAAAAAAGTATGATTTTAATTTTTTTAATTCCTGAAATACTCCATAGACTTCAGATAGCCTGGATTAAAAATCATTACTATAAACCTTTGAGTACCTAAAATCAAGGATTATATATTTATGTAACATATAGTAAAAGCCTCCTAGCATAGACCCCATAGCAGACATATACTTAAATAACTATTACCAGGAAATTACTAATCTGTCACTTTAATAAGAACTGTTAGCATAATATAGTACAAAAACACTTTTTTGAGAAATCACTACTTTGACACAATAATGACTGCTCAAATAGTAAAAATAAAATACTAAATTTTATATACAGTGGCTTTTCTGATGATATGGATAGTGACAGCAATATTAACCATGATATGTTGGCATCATCAAATCCTATCTAATGCACCAGCACTTAGAAGAAGTATATACATAAATAATTTTTCAAATGATTAATGTACGATGTTACAAAATCACACAAGATCAAAAAATCCATTTGAAGGGCAAGATAATCAAAGGATTTTTTTAACATAGCAAAGAACAAATTTCACACTGCAACCAACTTTTAATAAAGTAAAATCTTTGGAGTTCTGATACTGTATCAAAGAATATCATATCTCGCTAAAAAGACAGTGTTCTTTTTCTAGCTACACATACATGTGAGACTTGATTTTCATCAACAAAAAGCAAAACAAAATAAAAACACTGTAGCAGACTGAAGAATCAGAAAGATTAGTAATAGTATTAGCTATGGACTATTATGTAAAATTTCAAAGAGATTTGAAAATATTTAAAACAATGCACCTATCTCACCAACTGTGTGTTTTGGTAAATATACCTCAGTGATAAAGTGTTTTGCTAGCCTGTATGAAGCCCTGAGTTCAATACCAGCATTGAGAAACAAAAACAAATAAACAAAAAATTGTGTTAACATGTAGCAATCCTTATGTTTTTATTTTAAATCTTATGACATTTTTAAATGTTTTAGCTTTATGTCTAATATGGTAAAATTGACAAATATTCCAATTAATAAAAGCTTCAAGAGGCAATAATTTTTAAGTGTGTAAAAAGGCCCTAAGACAAAGTTTGAGAACTAGAACCATACCTGCTTAGCAAAAAATATCGTGTCGAGCCTGGAGTCCTGAACCACAGAGCCTGCTGGTTCTTCTCCTGGCTGCCACTTAAAAAGAAAAATTAACCCATGAACTGGCCTACCAAAAAAAAAAAAAAATTAGTGACACCAAGCCTTGATTTTTTTATAACATGTTGTTAATATATACGTAATACAATGGAAATAAAGTAAACTAAGGATATGAAAAATGTTTAAGACTGCTACCATCATTCAGACATTACGATATTGCATTAGATGCTAATAAAACTAAAAATTTCATCTACTATAATAGAATCGTAGTAAACACCTTATTCTCAAATCTGTACATTATTCATTTTTACCTTATGCCACTGCACTTGAAGTAGAAGTTTAAGAAAATAGCAAAAGTGGAAGGCATTAACCCTGGATTAAATTCCAAACACAAAGTTCTTGTAGAACAACTGTGGGCAAATGGCTGATCAGATATTATTATAATTAAATACAAGCAGTCATCTTCATATAATTGCTAGATTCATGCACAAATCCTCAAACTACAGTATGAGTTGACTGCTTCATTTCATACATGACAAAGTCTTCCACATTCCAATGAAACAGTTGATGTGCATGAAATGTTGACTCACTTCTTCAGGGTTTGCTCTAGTATTTCACAGCTGTTTTCCCCTTAAAATAATCCATCTTACTGTTTTAACATTCATTTTGCAGTGCTGCAGACTAAACCCATGACCCTGTACATGCTAGCCAAGCACTTCACCACTGGGCTTTTCCCCTAATCCCTTTCCTCATTTTTAAGACAATTCAAATGATGCATCTTTAATTAATCTTCCTTGATCTTGACCAGAAATGACCTCTCATTTTATCTAACATGATTGCTGAAAAAAGTAGGAGGACGCAAGTCATATCCTTCTTACTACTAAAGTCCTTCCTAAGTTCCTATTTTCTGTTTTGCTAGCCTGTACTTTGTCCTGATCCCAAGACTCCAACCCACAGCTCGCCCTCCACCAACTATGAAAACTCCTCTATTCTTCCAATTGCAGATACAGGGTCAATGCTTGAGGGTATGGAGGTTGAGGGTAAGAAGAAGATCCAGTAAGCGAGTTTAAGCAAAGATATGAGGGGAGAAAAGATTCTGCATCTTGAACTGTACCTTTTCCAAGAAGCAGTATAATAATTTATGAACAAGCACCTACTTCTTTCTTTCTTTTTCTTTTAAAATAGGGTCTTGTTAAGTTGGACAGACAGGACCTGAACTTGTAATAACTCCTAACTCACTCTCCCAAAGTGCTGGGGTTACAGGTATGTGCCACCACACCAAGTTGACAATTCTTAACTTACTATTATCTATTACATTATCTATTAAATAAACACACCTTCAAAGACTGAACTATTATGTATACTTTTTATGATAAAGTGTGTTCTATATTCTAACACTACTGATACATACATGAATTATGTAAAAAAATAACCTATTAGTATTTCGTGCATATAGAATGATACACAAGTTTGAATCTCTTGCAAGATACATATTTATGAGCCTCAGGTTCTTGCCTGAAATACCTATCTCACAGGACTGACAAAGAGACTTAAAGAAGATAACGTACTCAGCTATGGGTAATCAAAGTAATATAAACACACAAATCTAAGAATTCTTTAAAAGTGTGCTGATATATAGATACTTCATATCAAACTAAAATTTTACTTACTTTAATTTTTCAAAATTCTCAGGCTCTAAGCTCCATATTTCTTCTACTTGGGCACCCCGGCAACCTGAAATATAAATTTACTTTATTAAAAAAATCATTATTTCCCTTGTTATTAAAAATTAACTAAAAGGCACAACTAGGTGCAACAAGACATAACAAATGAAAACAAACTGATAAACTGATAAAGTTCACACCCAAATTCTATTACTCCTTTAATATTTCCTTCTTTTTTTTTAACAGGGTCTCATTCTATAGTGCAGGTTGGTACTGAACTCACTCTCATAGCCCAACTGGTTGGCCTTGAACTCATGGCAATCCTCCCACCTCAGCCTCCTCAGGGCTGAGACTATGGGCATGTGTCCATTTTCAAGAGTTTATTGTCATCAGCATCAAATGACTGTTCCTTCTACATCTCTCAATCTCTCACTCCTCTTCAGTTTGTAAGTTTCCCCAACTCTGTCCTTGGCCTTCTTTTTTTTTTTTAATTTTTTTCCTTATTACAGGCTTTTTTTTTTTTTTTTGCTTCTGGTAAAACAAAGAACTACTACTTCACAGGGACTTTCAAATCACACCTTTAAATCTGATCTTTTCCCTAAGTCCAACTCTCTTGTTTTCAACTACCTGAAGGTCACCTCCCTCTCGCTTTCCTGTCTCCAAACATGCTCTTACTCTAGGACAGAGGTTTTCAACTAGGGTGATTTTGACCCCTATGGAACATCTAGAAATGTCTACAGAAACTTACTCTCTACTGGCATCTAGTATGCAGAAATGGTGGAGACTGATAACAATCCTACATTGCACAGGACTACCTTAACAAGAATTATCTGGCTGGGAACAGTGGCAAGCATCTGTAGTCCTAGCTACCAGTAAAGTTGAAGCAGGAGAGCTTGAAACTTGGGAGTTTGGGCCAGCATGGGCAACACAGAAAGACGTTATCTCATATTTAAAAAGTACATGTTTTTTTAATCATTGGACCCAAAATGTTAATCGTGCCAAGCAAAGTTTAAAAGCTCTGTTCTAGCAGTATGTATTACAGTAATAATGTGATCTCAAATTACCAAGTTTGAATCATGACCCCTTTTTTATTAGTCATACAACCAAGAGTATTTGTAAAGAATGAATGCCTGAGATACAACTAATACACTACCTAGCACTCTCTAAAATGCCACGAAATTCTAGGTAGACTATCAAAATGTCAAAAATAACTACCATGCCAGTGTCTTCTATGTGTGAAGTACATTAAATGCTCTAATCTGTACAAGGCAAGAATTTAATGGAAGAGGCTCTGGGTTAAATTGCTTGCCTAAATTCACCACAGCTAGTATATGAGAGGAAACTAACTGAAACCTCATCTGGTTCAAAGGTTTTTAGCATTTCAGATTATCCCCAAATGAGAGATGGAAAAGTCTTGAAACTACCCATAAAAACAAACAGTTCAAAAAACATGGGGCTAATGTAGCTAAATGGTAGAGGGCTTGCTCAGCATACAAGAGGACCTGGGCTTGATATCTAGCATCAAAAAAGCAAAAAGAGAGGGAAAAGAAAAGGGAAGGAGGGAAGAAGAAAGCAGGGAATACAGGGAGGTTGGGAAAAGAAAAGGAGAGGAAGACAGGGAGAGAATAAGAGATGCAGTGGAAGAAAAAGATCAATAGGACAATCAATTAACAGTGTGACTTTAAGAGCTCACATCCTTTTGTGCCTCAACTTGATCCATTGAGTATTTATTGTCGGTATTAAAAATGTTATATACATGGAGAATTACAACTTGGATTCCAAGTAGAGAAGAACTCAAAGAAAAATGAATGCCTAGAGACAGATTAAGATTTATAGATTACATAAATATGACCCTATATTTGTGTAAGTGCCAGGAGGGACAGACACTGAATACAACTGGTAACACTGGTTATTGCTAATGGAAAATCAATTCTTAAAGAAAAGACAAGTATTAAAACATTCTACGTCATGTGACATCAAAAAAGAAAAAACCCTACTGAGCATAAGTGCCCCAAATTCTTCTGCAAAGGTAGAATTTCAAGTGGTGACAATACTTATACAATTACACACAGCTCAGCAGCTAAAGCATTTGCTACAGCAAGCAAAAGGGCCCCATCACCAATAAACCAGGCATGCTGGTATACACTTGTCATCTCAGTACTCAGGAAGCAGAAACAGGAGGACTGCTGGGAGTTCAAGGCCAGCCAGGGATACACAGTGAGTTCAGGACTAACTTGGACTACAGAGTAAGACACTGTCTTAAAAAAAAGAAAATTACTTATGTAAGGGAGACACAATGCTCAATGGTTAGTATCTATCTCCTTACATACAGAATGATATAACAAAAACTGAAATAAGCAATGACTCTAAAGACCTGGATCCTAACACCAACAACTGCACTAAGTTTTTATCTCCATATTATTATTTTTATTAGCATATGTTTGCAATTTAAAAATTACATTCAATGTATCTACAGCCATACAATCCTGAATGTCTCCAATCTCATCAATTTGGAGAACTGATGCATATGTATACCATCTTAATCATTTTTACTTCCTCTTTAAAGTTCTTAATCTTAAATGAGAATACAAGTGAGCATCACTTTTCTCATGTAGATACTTTAAAAAGATATTAACTGCTTAAACCAATGCATGAAATTCTTGGGGAATAAGGCAATAAAATACTAAACACAAAGATCTTAATATAAACTCCCCTAATAATATGCACTAAATAAAAAGGAAAAAACCTTAGAGTTAATAAAACACCTTTTGTATGCCAAGCTCAGTACTAGGTCCTAGCAAGAAAAGAAATTAACATTGACACAACAGTAAAAACTGCACAATGTAGGAGACAAGTACATAAAACTTACGGACTTCATGGTATGCATAGATTAATATATATGCAGGGGACAGAGCATATTCTACAAGTTTAGAGGAAGAAAAGACGATTATAACGTGTGCTGCTGAGAAACACTTTCACGGATAACTGACCTGAATCTTATATAGACTGGTTATGACTTGTTGTCCAAAATAATTGTTCCAAAAGTAAAGGAGGTATATGGCCATACCCCCTGAACACACCTGATCTGGCCCAAAGGAGGTACTAAAAAATGGCAGTTCCAAAATAGTTATGTATTGACAAACACATTTGTAACTGAACCTTGTTAGCAGACCTTTTTTTCCTAAAAATAATTTCAAAAATATTATTCCAACACAGGGGCCTTTGTACTGTGCTACATACCCCGCTCACATTCAATATCTGACTCTGAGACAGGGTCTTGCTAAATCACTAAGCTGCTCAGGCTGGGCTGGAACTTGCAATCCTCCTTCCTCAGCCCCTTAGAGTTCTGGGATTAAATACCTGTATCACCAGGCCAGGCTTCAAAAATAATTTTCATTGGCCTAGTTTTTCCCATCACTCTCTTAAGGGTTTATAAATTGTTTCATATATGATCAGTAGAGAATTTTAAAAGCTTCACTTTTAATTTGCAATCCAAGTTTGCACCTTGATTTTTCCCAAAAAGTCCACAAATTTCAAGCACTTGTTAATAAGTCTTAAATAATTATCTGTGTGTAAAATAACAAGAATAATTTTCTTTAAAATGTCATCTGAAGCTTTTATCCACAAGAAAAACTCTCGGGTGGGGCTCTCCCTAATCGTCGCCAGTGCCTTACTGAAATGCTAGGTATGCTATCCCAACATTTCATTAACTTATTTACTTATTTATTTAGACAGGTTCTAACCACATTACCCAGTCTGGTCTCCAATTTGTGATTCTCCTGCCTCAGTTTCCTTAGTAGAAGGGACTACAGGCATGCACCACTGCATCATTTTGATAATGACTCACTCCATTAATCTTATCAAGAAATTACCAACAGCAGAAAGAACAGCCCCAACTTCTGTAACTCCCACAAAATTATTACCATTCTCAGTTATCCCACGGTACAAATAAATGCCATGTGGCTGGCAATTTGACCAAATAGTAAAAACTGGATAGACAGCCCTCTAGCAATGTTTCTAAAAACAAGTACAAGACAATAATTTGAACTGAAATGGGATCTCTAAACTGGATGTAACCTTCAACTGAGTAAATCTCATTAAGGGACGCAAACATGTGAACTCCCAAGGCTATACTGCTCTACTTCTTGCATGAAAACCAGGTACTTTCTTGCCTCTCCTCAAACCAAGATGAAATACATCCGAAAAGTGGTCATAACAGACCTTCATGTTAAGCAGCCACCACTGTGGACCTAAAACTCATTCAGATCTGCCTTACCACACGGGTCGGTTAATACAGATTATGTAATAACTTCAGACTTCTATCATGCTAAAATGAAGTCAGCAAATCACTAGTATACTTCTGACATATCTGGGTTAATGTTCTGGTCCAAGAGAAAAGGTTAATAAAAAATTTAAAGACGTGACTTTCTAATGTACATGCTACAAGAGATAAACAGATTTGATAATAACCTTGTCAGAAAAGATTAATCACAGTATCTGAGGGAACAGAATATCTGGTGTGCAAAGACAAATACTGTTTGAAGACAATTCTCCCATTTCTGGGACTGCTCAGCTTTTTTTTTTTTTTTTTTTTTTTTTTTTCCCCACAGTGCCAGGGAATAATTCCAGGGGCCAGGGTATTTGCACCTTTGCACCAACCTATACTCACCCTATTCTTTTTCTATGATGCCCAGGCTAGCCTCAAACTTGAATCCTCCTGCCTCCGCCTGCCAGGATTACAGACATGTACTATTATGCCAGGTGCTCAAGACTCTTTTCCAGGATGTTCACATATTAATAGTAACAGATTTGAAAAACTGATCTACCTGTAGTCCAAAATAGTAAGTAAAAATAACATCATCCTAGACACAAAGGCTAAAAAAGTTTGGTGGCAGCCCTGAGTTTGGTGGCAGCTCAGAGTTCCTCATCTATAACAAAGGCTCAATGTGAGTACAGCTTCTACCTAGGTGCATGTCCATCCTCATAAGTCTTTAAGAGCAAAGGAACTGATGAAAGCATGAATCTCTTGAATCCTCTTGTGTTATAAATAATACAATCTGTAAGTCCGAAGTTGTCAGCATCTACAAAACTGGCATGTTAACTTGCTGCTGGCAAGCAGGATAAGAACTAACACTTTGTAATTTTTTTAAATGTCGGACTTTGTCAAATGTCTTTGTACTTACAACATGGTTTCTCTTTTTCACATCAGTACAATGACTTCCATTCCTACTTGAATGTTAAGCCAATCCCGAATTACTGACAGAAACTACTTACACACCAGGTATTGTCTTTTTGTTTAAGTGACATTTTTACACTTATTTTGTTTATACACATTATCTGTTTTTTTAAGGGGTATTTTTGGTTTTGGTGTTAAGGTAACATCTGCCTCCACAGAATGCGGTGGGTTCCTGTCTAAATTTTTGAGAAGTGACGCTAATTTTTTGCACAGAACTGGTATTACTTCCCTAAGTATTTAATAGAATTTATCACTGCTGGCTAGGATTTCCTTGTAATAAATTTTTAAGCTACAATTAATAAATATAGGGTGTGCTGCTTATTTCCTCAGTGAGCTTTGGTAATTACATCTTTAAAAATGCTAAACTTACTGGTATAAAATGTTGAACTTAATGGTATAAAATTGTTCATACTATTCCTATAATCATTCTAGTATCTGTAGGCCCTTAGTGATATCACCTTTCTCATGCTACATTAGTGATTTACATGGTGCTATTTTTTCTAGTCAGTCTGGCTAGAGGCTTATCAAATTTTATCAATCTTCTAAAAGAAACACTTTGGTTTTATTATTTTTCCCCATTGTCTTTCTCTCTTTTGTTTCACTAATTTCAACTCTGACATTATTTCCTTTTCGACTATTTTAGTTTAACGTGCTCTTCATTTTCTATTCCCTTAAAATGAAAGCCAGACCACTGATCTGTTTTAAGAGTAAATGTAGCCTCTATTACTCATTTTTTGGCTACAAACGGAAATCTATCACTTCCCTTTCTCCTAGTAATCAGTTTGTTTTGGCATATTTATGTATTATGCACAATATGTGTGGCTATTTCTGCTTCATCAGTTTCACAGTTTATGAAAAACTTCATTTCACCACATTATATTTCACCAAAACTCTTATTTATATGTTCAATGTATCCACAAATATTTTCCCCTCAAGACAATGGACCTTTTTAAGCAAGCTTACAATAGCATTCACAATACAGATGTTTACCTTTTTTAAAAACACATTTTTTGCCAGTATTTGGGAGCTCAGGAATTTGCACTGAGCTGTATTTTCAGCCTATTTTTATTTTTATTTTGAGAAAGAACCTCACTAAGTTGCTAAATTGCCAAACTGGCCACGGTCAGCTCAAGCTTGTGATTCTTTTGCTTCAGCCTCCCAGAGTGCTGGGATTACAGAATACATCACCACGTGTGGCTCAAAGTTTTTTAAAATCCAGGAATTGAATGAAAAAAAAAATGGAAATGATCAGAATACGTTTCCTCTGAAGCATCTAATATAAAAATATCATCATTTCACTTCTTGAAAGCTTTCTATTAACAGAAGTCAGCTATTGCTTTCTTTTTCTTATGTACAAGTGTGGAGGTATACTTATAAGCCACTCTTTGAAGCATGACTGAAAATGATGTAACATTTTCAAATTCCAAGCTCTCTATGCATATAAAGCTAAAATAATATTAACAGACTCATTTTAAACCAAACTTACACACTATCACACTATTTCTGAATGTCAATTTTAACCTGTTCTAAAAGTTAGGTTTTTAGTATGCAATATATGGCTAAACCTAGAGATATCCCAAATTCTGTCCAAAATCGACCCCGTTTTCCTGTCTATCAAGCCTTTTAACTGTACATCACCAACCACCCACGCTAGAAATGAGGGAATTCTTGTTGCCTCTTATTCCACATCAGCTACTCAGCTTCCTATGGATTGTTTTCCCTTTTATGTAGGAGAAATATACTACCACTCAACCTGTACTGTAAGGTTGGTGGCCCTGAGAACTCCTTTTCTTTTTTAATGTAGCATGCTTTGGATATGTTCCTCCTCCAAAGGAATTAGGAGAAGGCATTTCCACATGCAACTGGTGATTTAAATACAGTAAAATTATTAGTTACCTTTTCCTCTCTCTCTAACTCACTTCTTGCCAAGCAAGTCACCTCAAACTCTGACCATTTAAAGAGACTGCTAGCTTCTCTCACTTCATTCTACCCCACCCCCTACATTACAGGCACTGCAAGATTTAATTATAAAGATACTTTCACTTTAAGTCAGGAATGGTGGCACACACCCAAAAGGCTGGGGCAGAAACCTTATGAGTTAAAGCCCAGCCTAGGCAATTTAGCAACCTAGGCAAGTCCTGTTTAAGAAAAAAAAAAAAAAAAGCCAAGAATGTAATTCAGGCAAAAGTCCTAGGGTCAAGTCCAAGTACTACAAAAAACAAGTAACCAAAAAATAATAATTTCAGGCTGGTGGAATAGCACTGAGGTTACAGCAATTGCCTAGAAAGTGCAAAGCCTTGGGTTTGATTCCCAACAGTACATAAACTGGGTTAGGTCGCAAATGCAGGAAATCCCAGCACTTGGGAAGCTGAAACTGGAGGACTGCTGTGAATTAAAGGCCAGCCAGAGCTACATAGTTCAGAACCAGCCTGGATTACGGAGCAAGACCCTATCTCTAATAATAATGATAACAGTAACAATAATTTCAAATATATTTAAGGGAACTGTGGACTAAGTCCCTAGTGAATACCACACACTCCAAACCATAAAAGATGGTTTTAACTCTTCAACTTCAATCCAAATCCTCATCCTGGCCATTTACACTATGTCATACTTTGCTAACTGTTCTCTAAGATATAGATATAGGCACATAGATACATAAACAGTATTGTAGTTCATTGTTTTCCCTGTCTGTTCTCCATGACCTGTCTGCTTTTTAAAATTCTGTACGTACTCAACATAACAATTAACATGCCATATTATAGTTATCGGTTCTTCAGAACAGCGGTCACACACATCCACACAAAAACTTCTCAATCCCTAGCACTGTGCCTGAGATACACTAGATGAACCAAACAAATACCATACCAAATACTCAGCTATGTGCAAGAGTCAATATCTACATTAACGTTTAAAGGCCATCTCGAGTACAAGTTTGAACATAATGGCTACAAATAGTATTTGATGAAATGTAACAGATAAAAAAATAAACTTACTGACCGAAGAAGAGGTTGAGAAAAGTAATGGAAAAATTAACACGTGTTAACAGTATGGAAGGAAATAAAAAATTAGGCAGAGAGATACTACGAGGAAAGCACGTGGCCGCTAGAGCGCTACCTCAAGAAAACTCTCTTCAGCGGATACCAAAATTGCAAGGGAGAAAAAGTAATCAATAAGGTAGTCCAGCCCGCGAAGTCGGTGTGTGCGGACTCCAGAAAAAGCCATTTACACGATCGTGGCGTTGTTTTGAGAAGCCAGAATCTCGAGTTTCTGGGCGGCTTGGGCTTAGACACCACCCAGGAGAAGACACACCTTACACTGGCTTCTTTTGCAAGACCCACGGCGTAAGCCAAGCACCTCACAGCGCCAGCCCCGGGGTGGGAGGCGCCGCAGAGAAGCGACAGCGATAAAGAGGACAGAAGCATACGGGATCGGGGAGGGAAGGCCCTCAAGTCCACTCAAACATCTGAATTCCGAGCTCTGAGGCAGCCACGATTCGTGCCCTTGCGGCGTGGCTTTCAAAATGACTGCAGAAACATTACTGCCCGAGCCGAGGAGGGCGCAGGAGCCCCGAATGTCCCCCACCTCGACTCCAGGTTCCTGAAGGCACTTTTCAGGCGCGGGGCGGCGGTGGCCGCAGGTGGCTGGCTACTCCATGCCCAGCTCGGGCCTCCTCCCGTGACCCCCGGCCCAGGGCGGTCCCCTTGGTTCTCACCGAATCCTTTAATGAGCTCGGTGAAGACCCCGGGGTCGCTTTCCATAAGGCACCACTCCCCGGCATTGCCCGTCATGGCCCCGGCCACACACCGCCCCGCTCCACCGCTCTCACTCGGCAGCCCCTCACACCAGCTGCCGTCAGCCAAGCACTCAGCAAACCCGCCGCCGCGCTCGTCCACCCCACGTCACCCCGCCTACTTCCCGACAGCCTCCGGGCGCCCGTCACCTGCAGCGCGACGGAGCGCAGGAGGACACTCTAGCCACCCAGGAGACGTGGAAAGTCGTCCTACGCCTCGCGGGATCCGTAGCTCACGCGGAAGGGGCCGAGGCCTGAGGAAAAAAGGGCGGAGTTTCAGAGGGCCGAAGGAGGTAACATCCGGGCTCCTCGCCACTCCAAAGCGGGGGAGGAGTCCGGTTGGGGAGCGGTGCTCATTCCCGGGAAACGACCCTGGAATCCCGCCGCGGCGGCGGAGCTGGAGCTGTTGCGGCTCGCCAGGCCCTGCCTTCCGTTGTGTCCCAGGGTGCGCAGGGCTTCTCCTGGCGGCGCTGCGGGTGAAGAGGGTCGGCCGCCAGGTGCAGGTGAGGAGAGAGGGAGGCCCTTTGTGCGAACTGCGCCGCTCTGGGGACGGGCAGGGTGTGCCTCGCCCTCCACGTCTCGCACCGATGTCCCCACTGCCGGGGCAGACGCAGCCGCAGTTCTCCGTCGCGTTTGCTCCCGCGTTCGGCACGCACTTGGTGGCCGCCCGCAGCAACATTGCGGGCGTGCTTTCTGAGCCCCGCAGGTTGGGCCCCGTTCGAACGTGGGGCCGCGCTTGGTTTTGCTTGCACGGATCCCCGCAGGCCCGCGTCCGCAAGGCCTGCTTCAACTCTTTCTCCTCCCATGTCTTCTGCGCCGCGCGCAAGCGTTTTCTCGTACTCGAGGTGTTGGAACTTTGTAGGAAGACAAATGGTGAATATATCCTACATCAGTGGCGAAAGAAAAAGCTTCCCTAAAGTCCATAGTCATAGTAAACGTTTGTAAGGGATGCGATGCCGTGGAAAAAAACATTTTTTTTAAAAAATATAGTGTGTAAAACCATTTAGGACGACTCTAAAACCCACTGACGAATTTAATAAAAATGACTGTTTTCACTAAATCTCTCCCATTCATCAAGCTTTTACAGAGTCCTGTAGTAATGAGAGTAAAGTCGTTCTGAAAATATATTTGTGTATCATTAAGAGTATGTTCTTTGGCTTCCAAAACAAATGAGTTAGTGGATAAAACTTTTGATTCCTTGCATCTCAAAACAAGTGACTTGTATTCCGGAGTTAGGGAACGTTGTGTGACAGATTTTGTGAAACTACCAAGTAACATGGCATATTTTACAAAACTAACGGTTTTTGTATTAGAACAATCATGAATAGACTGAGAGTTAAAATTTTTATAAGATGTTAATTTTTTAAAAAAAAATTGAAGCTTCTGTGGACAGTGCCACAAATTTCTATCCAAAATGTTCCCTTGAAATACTTAATTGGTAAAGTTTGAGAAGCACGGGGATAGCCTTATATTTTTTTTCTTAATTAGAATGATTGACATCAGCTCCTAAAGCTATTTTCAGTATTTTTAAATCTGTAATGTTGCTATAAACTTGAAAATGTTTTCTGCGCTAAATAAAAACACTAGGATTTACTTCATGCGAATTTAAAATAGTGTCTATTATAGAAAGACCAGAAAACTTAACTGTTGCAAAAACCTAGAAGTAATCAGAAGGGGAGATAAGTTATTTTTTAATTATGCCAACATTTAATAATGAGAGCTCACATAATAAAACAAAGTTCTAGGTCTGGAGAAAAGGGGGCTCCTTTCTGATATCATGGTGTTGTGTTTGCCACATTTCCTCACCACTTTTTTTTAATCTCATCCCATTTCTCTTAATCCACTTATTTCCATTACCTGTCTCTATGGTATATGATACAAGTATGTGAAGTTGTGGCTCCAGTTTTCTTGTTCGTTTTATTTTTTTCCTCCTTTTTTATGCCGAGAATTGAACCCGAGACCTTTATATTGAGCTACATCTGTTTATTTTTTACTTTGAGGCAGGATCTCACTAACTTGCCCAGGCAACACTCAAACTTGTAATTCGCCTACCTCAGCTTCCTAGGTTGTTGGGGTTACAAGCATGGGCCCCCACTCTCTGCCTGGCCCAAATATTCTAGTTCCTTTTCAGTTATCTTAAAAGGATCAGTTACTTGTTTATTAATTTCCTGTGATTAAAGTATTTTCAAAGAACAGATTATGAAGACATTGGAAAGCTATTACAATGTATGAACTCAAGAAAAATCTGTATTGGAAATTATACAGTATTAGTTTTGGTAAAAGGTACGCCTGTTGTAGTTCTAATAAATGCAAGGAAGTCCAAAGTGATGTTACGTAGTGTCTTACTAGGATTTACTTATTTTGCATTCTGTATTAAATCATGGAAGAGAAATAATGTTAGCAATTTTAAAATCCTGAAAAGGTATCTTTTAGGAAACCAGGACAGCCCATAGAATTAACTGCATTTTTGCTGTTATTAATTGGGGCTTACAACACTTTGATTATGCAGGAGTGGATTAACTGATGACCAGTCTCTGACCTCATTCACTGCTACCTTCTTTCACTAGTTACAGCTTAAGCATTGATGAAGGAGATAATGCTATCTGGCAACACTAGGCTCAGCACCAACTCTGAGGAATAGATTAGGTTGCTGTATGTGTCTTTCTGTTTCTCGTTGCCCTTTTTTTTTTTTTTTTTTTTTTGAGGCAGGGTCTTGCACTGTAGTCAAGGCTGTCCTGAACTCATAATGTTGCCCAGGTTGGCAACCAAATCACCACAGTTCTCCTGCCTTGTCCTACCAAGTGCTGGGGTTCCAGGCATGCACCACCATGCTCATTTTATGTGTTCTGGGGGACTTGAACTCAGGAACTTTTGCTTGCTTAGCAAGTGCTCTGACCTTCATGCTATTCCTCCAGCCCCTCTTGTTACTTCCATGTGATCAGTGCAGCTCTCCACTCTGTTAAGTAGCTTTCTAAACATACTTCACCTAGACAGTGTTTTATTTTTGTACCATTTTACAAGAGGTATACACCTGTAATCTCAGCTACTCAAGTTGCTGAGGTAGTATGAGAGCAGGGGTGAGGCCAGCCTGGGAATTGAATGACACCCTGTCTCAGCAAACAATGTTTTTAAAGGATTAGGATTATACCCCAGTGGAGGAGCACTTGCCTGGCACATACATCCAAGTTCCTGGCTTCAACTGCCAGTCCTGCAAAGAATAGTAACAAGTTGGAATATTAGGTTGTAACCTCCATATCATGAAATTCACTGTTTTATTCAGTACAGTGGATTTTAGGGTAGCTACATAGTTGTACATCCAGCTCCATTATGTAATATCAGAAAAACATCACATAAAAAGAAAACCTTTTCATTAACACTGACTCCCAGGTTTACCTCTCCCTGAGCTTCAGGCAACCACTAATGTACTTTTATTTCATGAATTTGCCTACTATGGAAATTTCATATAAATGGAATCATACATTATGTGGCCACTTGAGATTAGCATCATTTACATGGCATAACCTTTCCAAGATGAGTTCATGTCATAGCATGTATCAATACTCCATTCCTTTTTGTTGCCTGTTAATAGTCCATTATATATCACATTTTTAGTCCACTCCTCAGTTGATGGAAATTTGTCTACTTTTTGATTATTGTGAATGATGTTGATAAGAACCTTTGTGTTTTAAGTTTTTGTGAGGTCACATTTTCATCTCTTGAATATATAGAATTCTTAAGTCAAAATTCCTGCATATAACCTTTTGGTAAACTACCAGGCTCTTTTCCAAGCTGTATTATTTTGTATTCTCACTAATAGCATATGAGGATTTCAATTTCTCTAAATCCACACTATCACTTCAGTATCACTCTTTTTGAGTGTGAACATTTTTGTGAAAGTGAAGATGAAGTAGTACTTCATTGTAGTTTTATCTTACAATTCTGGTGGGGATTGTTGTTTGTTTGTTTGTTTGTTTTTTGCAACTGAGATGATCTGACCTAGAGCCTTGCGAATAGTCTACACATGAGCTATACCTTAAGCCACCTCATTGTTTTGGTTTGTATTAGATGACTAGTGATGTTCAGCCTGTGTTTATTGGCCATTTGGTGTCATCTTTGGAGAAATAGCTTTTCAGAATCTTCGTCCATTTGTGTATCTTCTTTGGAAAAACATCTGTTCAAATCCTTTTCTTGTTCTTTAACTGAATCAGAGCTGTGTTATTTCTGTAGTCTACATACAAGTCTCTCATATGCTTTGTAAATATTTTCTGTATTTCATGGGTTATTATTTTGTCTTTGTGTTGCCCTTGAAACATGAGTTTTTAATTTTGCGAAGTCTTTTAATTTTCTTGTTGTGATTTGGATCTGAAGTGTGCCCCAAAAGCTTCATGTACTTATGGATACTATTTACTCTTGGAAAGTACAGCTTGGCTGGAAGGGTGGATGCTTGGGGCTTGATCTCGAGCTCTCCATCCCACCACTTCCAGCTGCCCATCTATCTGTGAATGGACTGAACTAAAATAAATCTTCCTCCCAAAAATTGTGCATGTTGCGTATTCTTCCTCAGCAACAGAAAAGTAGTTAAGACATTTCATTTGTCCATGTGCTTTTAATATCTATGTTTTAGTATCTATCGTCTGACACCTGGGTGTCCTACATACAGTTAAGTTTTGAAACTACCGGGTTGTTTATATCAGGTTCCACAAGTTACAAAACAAAGTACTCAGTAAGATTTGTTTTACTCAAGATGAAAACTACAAGTGAAGGTTCCCCAGTTACCCACACGTTAGCCTACTAACCACAAATTCAGGTCTTCCTACAGCCCAATTAAGATTGATCATTTGCTAGAATGACTCACATGATTTACTGAAAATTATTTGCTCAGTTTTATTATAAGGGATAGAAATTAATAGCCAAATAGAAAAGATGGCTAAAGCAAGGTCTCAGAGCAGGAGTTAGACAAAGAGCTATCATGTGCTCCTTATGGAATCCATTCACATGATCTTCTCCGCACTTGAATTTGTTCATCTACCAGGAAGCTTTACTGAGCATTGATGTCTGGAGTTTTATATAGGAATTAGTCATGATTGATTAAAACATAAGTCCTGTGACAGAACATAGCAACTACACCGGTTCCCTAACTATTAATAACATAATCTGTTCCACTGTTTTATGTTGTACCCTGGAAAATAATTGTCACAGAAGAGTATGAAAAGCTATGCAACTTATACTGAAGAAATATGGAAAGGGTGTGCCTTGGTGGTTGTCTTTATTATGATATGCATAGGGAAGAGTTTATTGATAAAGCCATGATTCAGTAACTAGTTCTGACATCAAAAGACAATTACAACAACAATTTAAGGATCTTAATTATCTTATTTGTGATTCTTGAACAGGGCAACATCTTCTGTAAGAATAAATAGTCCCACTGGATATTAACTGAACAGTGAGTTTTGTAAGCTAGAAGGCGGAAACAAAATCATAGGAAAAAAGTTGACTAATAAACACCAGTTACTTTTTTGTGAGGGTTAAAAGAAGGACTCTTGCTGACTCAGCTGGATTAGAATCCCCATTTTCAGAGAATATCGCTCTATTATAGGAGCTGTGTCTCCATTAAAGTTCCAGTTCGATTGTGTATAATTTAGCATGAGTGATTGCATTTTGCTTGAACTGGTCTGTTGAGGCCTAGCCTTGGAGCTCTGAACAAGATAATAATGCCCTCCCTAGTTCTTATTTAAATTTGAAGTAGGATTACAAGGATTATATTCAGAGATTTCCTCTCTTAAGCATCATTTTTAAATTATCTTGTTTGTTCTATAAAAGATACTTGAATACCTACTATCAAGTGTATTGAAAAAACTTACAGGAAAATATTACTGTCCTCTAATTATATTTTTAGTCAGCTATCTTTACATTTTCTTTGTAATTTTCTCTTAATTATATTTCATTACCTGTGTATAGTACACTTGTTATTTTATTCTTACAGAATTTCTAAATGGCTTTTTTAAATTTTTATACATGGTGAGATTTCTTTTCAAAATAAATGTTACAAGAATGAAAAACCAGTTGTGCATAACTCTTTATCAGATGTCTCAAAAATCAATTTTAGTGCTCTTTAGTTGTCCTTAATGTATTAGTTACTCATTACTTAAAAATGATGTTTTAGACATGAAAGAGGTTTTAAAATGATAAGGCCTAGTCTCTAATCTCAGGAGAACCAGTAGTTGCAGATAGGCATACCCATAATTAGTGTAAGGCAAAGAAATGGGAGAGGGTGATATTTTGAAGTTTAAGTTGGGACCTCTATGTCCAACCAGTTACTTGAGCCTTGGGAGCAAAAACAGATAAAGTATAATTTGATATTAAATATTATTTCAGTGTTATTCTCTACCTCCCCCCCAAAAAGGAATAAGCTGAAGTAGACATGTTCAAGTAAGATCCAGAGTATTTTTGTGAAAGAGAAGTGAGAGACCAGCAATGTCAGATATATTGTGTGATGGCCTGAATCTTGAGTGTCCCCCAAAAACCTCATGTATTTGGACGCTATGGATTACCTATGGGTATGGTGTGCTGTTGGGAGGTAGGGCCTGGCTGACGGGCGGATGCTTGGAGTTTGACCTGGAGGGCTGTGTACTGGTTCTGCCCTCACTTAGTTTCATATCTGCTATGCTGTGAACAGCTATTCTGTTGGTCTTTCTTTGGCTGCCACCTCTGCCATGTGTTTCCACCGTTGCCTGCTGCTCATAAATGGATCTTCTGAAACTGTGAGCTAAAATAAATCTTTCCTCCCTTAAGTGGTAGATGTCAGGCATTTTGTCCCAGCAGTGAAAAAGTTCTGCTTGAAAGGGAAAAGCAGATTTAAAGGGGGGAACACATGAGACATTCACTGCACCAGAAGTTTTACCCTATACTCAGTAACTATAAATGAGTCACTAATGACTACTGTAATCACTACATCTCCAGTATCGCCTGAGGCTGACCCATGCACTAGCATGAGCAAGATTATACCAATTGTATTTAGATTCTGACACTAATATTTCTGAAATTGAATTTCCTATACCTCTTAGTCACGTTCAAAAAATGAGGCTAGCCATTTTCATTCACTTGTCCCCAGAAAGTATGTTCCCCTATAGGAAGCCCAGTCTTTCATAGCTCCCCTGGCTGTCAAATTTTCATTTTATATTTCCATTTGGAACGCTGCATATATTAAGTGAAAATTTTCTTTTTCCTTACCTCTCAGATTTCCAAATCTGTGTTTACTCCTGCGCACCTTAAACTCTTAAGAAAGTGAAGTAGCTGTCTCTTGATTATCTATGGGCCAGTTTCAACCCAAGTACTCTGAACTTAACTCTGTCCATCTTTCCAGGATCTCACTGTCTCAGTTGTCTAATGTTATTTCAGCTCTCTAGATTGAATCTTTTGTTTTGTTTTTTAATTTTTTTTGAAACAAGGCCTCACTTTATAGTCCAGGCTGGTCCTGAACAATTTATGTAGCCCAGGCAGGCCTCGAACAGACAGCAGTCCTGTCCTAGCCTTTCAAGTTGCTGGGATTACAGGTGTATGCCACCATGCCCAGTTTATGTGGTGCTGGGGAATCAAACTCAGGGCCTTGCACTTACTAGGCAAGTGCTTTAGCTGCTGTGCTATTCCTCCAGCCCCTAGATTGAATCTTTGGACATCAACTGTGGTGTCCTTCCATTAAAAAATATAAGTTTTTTTTCTTTAGATCCCAACTTGTTTTTTAACCTGTCTCTTGTCCTCTGTCTTAGTTACTTTTTCGTTGCTGTGACTCAATACCTGGCACACACAGATTTAGGAAAGGAAAGGTTTATTTTAGCTTACAATTTCAGATGGTCACAGTCCATTCAGGGGTGGCCGGCAGCAATTGAAGTACATGGCAGAGAGGTGGAGGCAGCTTCTCAGAACATCACACACAGGGAGGCAAGTGAGACTCATCGAGACTAGTCCAAGTCCCAGTCTTAGTCTCTCCTGCATCTGGGTATGGAAGGTGTGGCCACTACACACCCTTAGTCTTAACTCACAAGCCTTGAGTCTTAAGTCACACGCCCCTAATCCCAACAACTGCAATCCACCCCTCCAGGCCAGACCCAAATCCACCAACATTAGATGGCTCCGAAGACAATCCATAACATTAAAATACATGAGGCTTTTGGGGGACACTCCAGATCCTAACCACAACATCCTCCCACATAATTATAACTGTGCTGTTACAGAAAAGTAGTCTGTCTTCCTCATTGCATACTTTCCTACTTTCACTGTAATCAACTTCTTTGCTTTAGGGGGGTTTATTTGTGGAGTCTCTTAAAGTCTGTAACAGGCTTGAGCCCACTGCCCCAGGTTAGCCTCAAACTTGTGATCCTCCTACATCAGTCTCCCAACTGCTGAGATTATAGGCATGCAACCACTCTGCCAAAATTGATTTTCTAGTTATCCTGTTTGCTAAATCTAATGATCATTTTCCCATCCTTATTTTATTCAGTGGATCCCTGAGTGTTTGGCATTAGCAGCCATTCACTCCTTTAAATTCCTTTCTGTCTTAGTTACTTCTTCCTCACTGTGACTGACATCCACAACTTAGGGAGGAAAGATTTATGGGTAGCTTAGTTTCAGAAGGTCTCAATTGTTCATGGGTGGGTGGCTGGAAAATGTTGGAATCACATAGCTGGGGCTGCAGCTAGAGCTATGGCTGCCTGGGAGACAGAGATCCTCACAGCGTGGTGAAACAAAGAGACAGCTGGGAGAAAGGGCATAACCAATATATGCCCCTTCCAGCCAGGCTCCACCTCCCAACCCTACACAGTATCCATAAGAACATGAGGCTTTGAGGGGACGCTTCGGACCCAAACAACAACAGCTTCCTTGTTGTCTGTAATACCACTGTCTCTTGGTTTTCTTTAATTCCATGTGCACTTTTTCTTTTTAAGGCACCTTTCTCACCTTTGCTGTTTATTTTCACCGGGATTCCATTTCTTATCCCTCTCCACAACATGTAAACATGTATTCTCTTCAAAACAAAGCTGCTTTTAACCTTGTGTTGCTCCTAGCTAGTACCTTGTCTGTCAGCATCTCTTTGCAGCTGTACAAGTATATTTTAACAGGTTCTTTTCTAGAATACAAAGGCACAAAGCAAGAGTCAGAACCCTGTCTCTGAAATACCTTTCATTTTTTTTCAGTCTGTCTTTTCTGCTTACGTCTTTCTGGATTATTGAGACATTACTTTATCCTTGGTCACTCAGCACTTCTCTAATGCAGCACTTAGTTTCAGTCAGTTCACTGTATTTCTGCCTCCACAGTATGATTTCTCTGAGAGGACTTCAGTATTCTTTTTTGTCTTTATAATGAAACAAATCTTCATATCTGACAATGTGGGCATTCAGTAGACACAGGTCGAGATTTGTTACTTATTGGTTGTATTTCATTTTGTTTGGCATGGGCAGAAGTCCATTGTACAATAACAGTATAGTTAAAATACTATGGACTGGTAAATTGGGGTTGACTATGGTTATTCTCTTTGGATAAAAAAGGATTGTGCAGCAGGAGAATGAGTTGTAGAAATAATAGCTTTAGAGATGACGGAAGAAGGAAAAGGAAGCAAGCACAGTGAACAGGATATTAATCGTTTAGCGTGTTCTCAATTGCATGTAACAGAACACTTAAAATTGCTTAAATAATGGCACATTTATGACATAATAGAAAATGAGTAAGTAGAGCAGTTCTAGGTAGTTCAGTGATATCATGGGCCCCAGTTCTGTCTGCTCTGCCACCCTAATATATAGAGAGTGACCAAAGTATATGGTGGATGTAGTCCTTGTTTGAACAAAATAATTTAATACATTGCCGTTAGGGCCCCTCACAGAACTCCCCCTAAGTTTGAACACACTCATCCCATTGATCTTGCCACTTTCCAAAGAAGTTCTAGAAGTGCTCATTCTTGAGTGTTATTGTAAGATGAATGCTGCTCATAAGGCAGGCTTATAAAAATATGGTATGCCCTCATCCATTTTATTCACTACTGTAGTTGAGCTATCATGGCTATTTCCATGTCCCAAATCAATTTAAAATGTTTACTATTTATGGCTACTTAAGACTTTGAGGAAGCACTAGAAGTTGTATGGTGTCACATTTAGTGAATAAAATGGATGAGGGCATACAACTTCTAGTGCTTCCTCAAAGTCTTAAGTAGCCATAAATAGTAAACATTTTTAATTGATTTGGGACATGGAAATAGCCATGATAGCTCAACTAAAGATATGAAGAGAACTTCTAGAACTGCTCCAGAAATGGGAACATAGTGCATTCCAAGTGAGATTCAGTATTTTGAGGGGGACTATAGCAATATGTCTTTTACTGCAATAAAATTTTAATTCAAGAATTCACAAAATTTTTGACCATACCTCCTTATTGATATATCCTCACAAGTTGACTCTATTCCTGATTTCAAGATAGTTATCACCATTACTTGGAAATGAAACTATCTCAGAGTAGAAAAGAGGAACACTTGTCTTAAGAGCTAAGGCCATTGTAAGAATAATGAAAACCTCACAAGTATTCCCAGCCAACTTTCAGTGGGCCAGAGTCGTGACTCTTGTAACCTCGACAATAAGCACCATGATTGGGGCTGGGTCCAACAGAAGCAAGATCGTCTGGGAACTAATGATGAATACACATAGTCCAGCTTTAACCCTGGACTTGACTTTATGATGAAATAACCTCAGGGTCAGGAAGAACCTACCAACCTTGTTTTAATTACCACTTAATGTACTTTTGAAGCAGATGGAATTTGGAACTACTGGCCTCGAGTCATCAAGATTCATTTCTTAGGGTTAGGGAAATACTTAACGGCCTTCAAAGAAAAGGAAATGAGCAGATAGAGGAATAGAAGTTGGATAGGAGACCAAAAATGTCCGTGCAGTTCTTCTAATAGCAAGATCTTTCTGCATGTCAGCTACTGCAGCTGTCCTGCCCATCCTTTTTGTTTCTTTCTAAGACTCAAGAATGCATGCTCATGACTTGATTAGTCCCAGAAAGAGTGCACTGTACCTCACAAATGACTCACTTGCACCTGCTTCTGATTATCATGTCACTGTGACTATAGTCTACTTTGAAGCATTTTCAGTTCCCCTACATTATAAAAATAAAAGTCAACACATGTAAAATGTAAGCAAGATATGTCTAGTAGTTGCATCTGGATAGTAGCATGGTTATGGGATTGGTTTTTCATTCTATTTTCTGCCTTTTCTAATTTTTCTTATGGACATTTGTATTGATTTTGTACTGAGAAAAACCTAAGCTTTAAATATATTTTTAAATTTAAGATTGATTTCAGTAAGCATAAATTAATAATTTTTTTCCTCTGTATATTATGTCCTTCTAATTGAATTTTGCTTTTTGATAGGTTTCCTAAAACACGGCTAAAATGGAAGAATCTATACACCAAATGCAACCACTGAATGAGAAGCAAATAGCCAATTCTGAAGGTGGATATGTATGGCAAGTCACTGACATAAATCGACTACACCGTTTCCTTTGTTTCGGTTCTGAAGGTGGTACTTACTATATCAAGGAGCAGAAGCTGGGCCTTGAAAATGCTGAAGCTTTAATTAGATTGATTGAGGATGGCAGAGGACATGAAGTGATACAAGAAATTAAGTCATTTAGTCAAGAAGGAAGAACCGCAAAGCAAGAGCCTTTGCTCTTTGCTCTTGCCATTTGTTCCCAGTGTTCTGACACAGGCACAAAGCAAGCAGCATTTAAAGCTGTTGCTGAAGTTTGTCGCATTCCTACACATCTCTTCACTTTTATTCAGTTTAAGAAAGATCTAAAGGAAAGCATGAAATGTGGAATGTGGGGTCGTGCTCTCCGGAAGGCTGTTGCAGACTGGTATAATGAAAAAGGTGGCATGGCACTTGCTCTAGCAGTTACAAAATATAAACAGAGAAATGGCTGGTCTCACAAAGATCTACTAAGATTGTCACATCTTAAACCTACCAGTGAAGGTAAGCATATCATCTTCCTCAAGGGCCAAGGATGTTGGAGAAAGCCAATAGATAGCAGATTTTAATTGACATGATACAACCATTTTCTAGAATTAGCCTTTCGTTGTCAAGACACACATTGATTGACCAATTCAAATGTTTAATGCCAGCCTGGAACTAAACACTTAGCTCAGGCAACCCAGACATCAATAATCAAGAAATGGATGACAGATATAGAGGGTAATGTTCTAAATCTTTAAAGTCACCATACTAAGCTTACCCAGGTAACTATGAAGGCAGCGTGGACAAGATGAGCAGCTGGAGTAAGCAAAACAGTTGCTTGTGAATAGATTGCAGAGAACAAGGCTGTACTACATTTTTCCCCCTTCCTATCTTCCTAAAACATAAACATATTTGCCAGACCTAAAGGCCACCTGAAATAGTGCTGAACTTATTTCAGGATGCTGATTATCTTCAAGCATCAGGCCATGGGACATGATAACTTGGACCAATTTGTCTATACTTACTCAAAGAGACTTTTGAAAAGTTAGTTGAATCTATGATTATTACTAGTCTTTAGGAGGGAAATAAAAACTCCTGGGCAGGAATAATTTTTGTGGTGGTGGTGGTGGTGGTGGTGGTGGTGGTGGTGGTGGTGGTGGTGGTGGTGGTGGTGGTGGTGGTAAGCTTCTGCAAAAATCATGGTGTCCAAAATTTGGCTTTTTTTGGCACCAGGTAGGAAACATGACAGTTAACAACTCAGACTGACTCAGACTTTTAATTCTGTTCATTTTTTTTCATTCTCAAGCCAAGTCAACTTAACCTTTTCGTGCCTTTCTTTATTAAAAAAGGGAAGAGAATAATCCTTACAGTTTCTGTAAATAAAGGTGATAATGGATACTAAAATGCTTGGCCCACTTCCTAGTATATGGAAATGGACTACTTGTTCCCCCCCACCACCTTTACTTGTATTATAGAATGATAGCTTTATGCACAGAATTTCTTCAATAATTCCTAGTTTATCATTTTGGGCTATTAATGGACTTTTAGATGAAATTGAGCAACATATTATTACAGATGTTTATATACACGTTTTAATTTTTATTAGCAATTACCTGTTTTAAAATAGCTTAAAAATAAAACACAAGAGAAAATATGAGTTCTGCCCTACAAACAGAAGCACTGTATAAAATACTGTGTATTATTTCACCATTTTTATGATACATTGTTGCCTTAATAGAAATTTTATATACATTGTTCCATTTAAAAGTATATTCTTATTTTTACAGACTAATAGGAATAGGTGCATATATACTACAGTATGAATATATTATTAATAATGTTGTTTCTTATTGTTGACAGTAGCTTCAAGTACCTTAAACTCTTCACAAATTGTGCAGAGTAGTTATTACTACAATTGTTAGGTTCCCCAGCCCTATATAGTGATGTTGCTTCACATTTGAACAGATTGTTGTCACTCTTAATTTGTGCCAGTTGGATTGATGAAAAATCCTATCTTGTTTAGATTTGTATTTTTGAGCTCCAGTCCATCTTTTCATATATGTAATGATTATTTGAATCTTTTTTGGTATGTGTAAATTATATTATTACCCTTTTATAATTTTTTCTAATCTGATGTGGTCACCATAACAGTCATTCAACAAATATTTAGAAAAAAATTAAGTGACCATCTGTTATTAATGGACACTGTTCTAAGAACTTGGGATGTATATAAGAGCTAGTAGTAAAAATATATTACATACATTTCTCTTCTGTCAGCAATTTTTTCCTTTTATCTTTTTCATGTGTGTGTGTGTGTGTGTACACAAAGGGTGTTTCTGTTACTCTGAAATGTGGGGTTTTAGTGCACTCAAGCTTAAATGTGTCTTTACAGGTTTTGCTTTGTGTTGTGTTTAGAAAAGCCTTTTCAGTCGTTCTCTATAGGTTTTTCCTAAACATAAAGGTTTTTTTTTTTTTTTGTATCTTTGATTCAATATAAGAAGGATGGAGGCAAGCCAGACCTGGATATTTTCCCAGCACTGTGGCAGGCTGAGGCAGGAGGAGGGCAAGTTCAAGCCCAGCCTGGACAGCTTAGCTACTCAGCTAGTCTCAAACCAGAAGTAAAATGGGCTGGGATTGTAGCTCAATAAGAAGCCCTTGGACTCAATCCCCAATACCACAAACAAAGAGAAGGAGAAAAGAGAGAAGAGGTAGCAGCATCTGGCTTTGTTGTTGAGATACTACAGTGCTAATGAATAAATACAGAATAAGAGTAAGGCCACCTATTTCTGGTTTACTTTTGGCTTTTACAATACTGGAGATTGAACCAAGGCTTGCATAGGAGCTGTGCCCTCAGCCCTTTTTGATTGTTTTGAGTCGCTAAGTTCTCCATGCTATGCTCAAACTTTTGTTTCTCCCTTTTTAAAAAGATTGATCCTGTAATAATTTCTAACAGTTTACAAAGAGCCTGCATACCTCTTCACCTCCTCTTAATCTCTGCGGTTTATAAATGCATATTTTTTAAAAATTAAAGATGCATATTTATGCAGAAGCATAAAGGGACAACTGAATATGATTTTTAATTGAGATCTGTACTCCTAGAAATTGTTCTGAGATTGTCGAATTGAAATAGTTACTGACAACTTGAAGGGAAAAAGCTTCCTTAGCACAGTTGAATATGGTTACCTAGGATATAGACTTTTTTTTTTTCCTTCTGAAGGTCTCATTTAAATGGCAAAAAGAAATAGGTAAAATTTACTGTATTTGCATAAAAATGTTTATTATATCACAGAAAACATCTCACTTTCTGAGAGGTAACGCTTGTGTATGTAGTTAAACCTATCATATGATGCATTCTCAGGAAACATTGTGTTTTTACCTGGTGATTCTACCTGCCCTTTTAATTTTTTATCGTGTTAAAGGACTTGCCATTGTGACCAAATACATTACAAAGGGCTGGAAAGAAGTCCATGAGTTGTATAAAGAAAAAGCACTTACTGGGGAGACTGAAAAATTACTGAAGTATCTGGAGGCTGTAGAAAAAGTGAAGCGCACAAAAGATGAATTGGAGGTCATTCATCTAATAGAAGAACATAGATTAGTTAGAGAACATCTTCTGACGAATCACTTAAAATCTAAAGAGGTAAGTAAATTTATTTTGAAAAAATAAATCATGTACAAGGTCCCTAGCACTGCGTGCATGCGTGCGTGTATGTGCGTGTATACACCAAACACATGATACCCAAATGTGGTTGGCATTTTGTGTTAGTTTCATTCCTCAAAATGTCTGCCTTGCTGATTTTATAAATAAATGTGCATTTCCTTCATAAAGTATACTTCCTTATTCTAGTAAAGAATGTTAGCTTGTTTGGTAAATCTTAGATCAACTACAGCGAATTTTCTGACTGAAAATATTTTAAATTCCAAATGAGAGCCTTAGAGAATATTATATTAGTATTGATTTGCTTGTGTTGTACTGATTCCTTTACCCTTAATTTGTTATATTTTACCCTGCAGGTGTGGAAGGCTTTGTTACAAGAAATGCCTCTTACTGCATTACTAAGGAATCTAGGAAAGATGACTGCTAATTCAGTGCTTGAACCAGGAAATTCAGAAGTATCTTTAGTATGTGAAAAACTGTGTAATGAAAAACTGTTAAAAAAGGTAAACATTATTGGTGGCTTTTATTAACTAACTGAAAATGTTGGCTTTTAAATTCTGGAAATAAAATCAGTGCTTTTTTTTAGATGTCTTGAGGACTGTATCATACAAAATTGCATTTTAACCTTTTAAATTTTAGTACAGTCTTTTTTTCTCAAAGTATTCTCTTAATACAGTAACAAAAATCTAAGAAAAGCATACTTATTTTTTACTTGAATTTTGCATTTATTTGTCTCATTCTCAGGCTCGTATACATCCGTTTCATGTTCTGATTGCATTAGAAACTTACAAAACAGGACATGGACTCAGGGGAAAATTGAAGTGGTGCCCTGATGAAGAAATTTTGAAAGCATTGGATGCTGCTTTTTATAAAACATTTAAGGTATTGCTTTGATTTTTGAAAAAAAATTGTATTGTTGCTTTATATCTCATGTAAAAAATTTTAAAGGTAGTATTAATACATTTTTTAGTGAATAGTTATTTGTTTTTCCTTAATTTATGTGAAGGTGAGTATATACCAGCATTTTACATTTATGAGGAAAGGATTTCTCTTTACCCTTGAGCAGCAGTTACACATCCTAAAGGTATTGTGATAATTTTAGTATGTCGTTTTGGTTAGTTACTAAATTAAAGAATTATATCTCTTTGGATGCCTTAATGTCTTCTATCCTGTGATGTACTTCATCTACTTTGATAAGATATGAGTTGTTTGGAATGAAACTCCCAATTCAGAACCATATGTTAAAATTTGGGATTTTGAATTTTTCTTGATTACATCAAAATAATACCCTACTTCAGTAATAAGAGTTACATGCCATCACCAAATGATATTTATCCCTCACATGCAAGGATGTTTTGATTTTTTTGATACATAAAATTCAGTCATTATAATACATCTTGTTAGTATAACTAAGGTTTCAGTGCTAGATTATCTAAATTGATAAAATGACAAAATTTGATACCCTTTCATCCTTTAAAAATAAGGGGGCAGGGGAAAGCAGTTATAAAGTAGGAATTGAAATGAATTCCTCAACATCATAAAGGTCATAGACTTAAACAAAGAAAGCCATACCTAATATTCTAACATACTGTCAGTGGTGAAAGATTGAAAGATTTTCCCTGAAGATCAGGAATAAGGTAAAGATGGCTACTTTTGCCATTTTAGTTCTACATAGTTCTGGAAATGGTAGCAAATATATTCCTCTATCAACAAAAAATAATTGTAAAAATCTAGATTAGAAGAAAGTTAAATTATCACTGATCTCAGTTGCATGATCTTTTATATAGAAAATCATAAGAAGCTAGGCCCTATGGAACAGCCTTGTCATCCCAGCTTTCTGGGAAATTGAGTCAGGATCACTGCAAGTTCAAGCCAGCCTAGGAAACTCAGTGACTTAGTGAGACCCTGTCTCAACATGAGAAATCACAATGGGCTGGAGATATAGCTCAGTTTGAAGGCCCTGGGCTCAATCCCTATTACCACACACAGAAATCATAAAAAATGTATATATCTATAGAGTAGGTAGCAATGGACTATGTGAAAAAGAAATTAAGAAAATAGTTTCATTGACAGTGGTATCAAAAAGGGTAAATGAGAAAAAAAATACAGAGATGGAGGCATTGCTTACAGAAAACTAGAAAACATTATTGAGAGAAGAAAAATGAAAAATAACTGTTCTTAAATTGGACAACTTAATGTTAAGGTGACAGTACTGTTCAGAACAGTCTATAGATTCCACATCATCCCTTTCAAAAGTCAAATTCATGTGAGATTTCAAATAGCCAAAACAATCTTGAACAGTTTTGAAGACTCATACTTTGGGATTCCAAAGCTGCAAGGCTACAGTAATCAAAATTGTGTTAAAGGCATAAGGACAAACATATAGACCGAAAAGTGGAGTGGAAACTTTCTCTAGATACATCAATTGATTTTGAGAAGAATTTGAATATGACTCTTTGGAGAAAGGAGTCTTCACAAATGTAGTGCTGGAAAAACTGTATGTTCACATGCCAGAGAATGAAGTTGGACTGTTATACCACATACAAGACTAGTCCAAGACTGGATCAGTGACTAACATTTAAGATTTAAAACTCTAAACACCAAAACTACTAGATTTGAACTTCAAATTTAAAATATGCTGGGCTCAGAAGTGCAGGCCTATAATTCCAGAACTCTGGGGAGCTGATGCAGAAGAATCAACAAATTCAAGCCCAGCTGGGCAACTTCTCAAGACCCTGACTCATAAATAAAAAGTGGGCTGGGGCTGTATCTCAATGTGAAAGCCGTTGGCTTAATCCCCAGTACCACAAAAAATAAAAATTGAAGACTTACATACAATCATGGTAGCACGTACGTGTTATCCCAGCGTTCTGGAAAGCTGAAGCAAGAGGATTGCAAATTCAAGCCAAGGCTGGGCAACTTAGGGAGACTTGTCTGAAAGAACTTTTTTAAAAGCCCAGAGATATAGCTCAGCACAAAGGTCTCATATACAGTACCCTGTACCAGGGTGTGTAGGGGGAGGAATGTACATCATAAAGGACACGAAAGGGATGTGGTTCAGTGTTAGAGCACTTGCCTAGCGTGTGTGAACCCTGGATTCAATCCCAATACCACCATAAGTTAAATAAATACACAAATAAATGCAAATATTATAAAGAGAAAAAGTAAACTACACAAAAGGAGAAAATATTTGCACATCATAAATCTGTTAAGGATTTAACATCCAGAATATATATAAAGAACTTAATTCAACAGCAAAAATACAATCCAAATTAAAAATGTACAAAGTAGTTGAACCGTCATTTTTTTCAAGGAGGTATAGCTTACCAGTAGGCACATAAAAAGTTGCTTGACATCATTAGTCACCACATAAATGCAAGTCAGAACCACAATGGAGATGCCACTTATAAGTATTGGGGAAGAGTAAAGAAATTGGAATCCTCAGTTCCTGCTGGTGAGAATACAAAATGTCGGAACCTCTATGAGAGGCGGAGGCTTAAAATTTAAACATAGAATTGACATACCATCCAATAATTCTGTGCCTAAGTATATGCTCAAAAGAATTGGAAACAGGTATTCAAGTAAATATCTGTATACCAGTGTTCATAACAAATTACTTGCAATACTAAAGAGATAGAGACAACCCAACTCTTCAGAAGATGGATAAACATACCATATATAAAATGGACAAAGAAAGAAAAGTTGTTACATGCTGCAGCATCTTGAAAGCATCGTGTTAAATGGAATAAGCTCACTATACAATCATGTAAATTATGACTGACTGTATTATATGAAGAAGCTGGGATTTACAGAGGTAGAAGTGAGATAGAAAGAGCCACAGAATTAGGTTGAGGTAGGACTAAGTGATGCTACCTAGTTGGTACAAAGTTTCTGTTTTGGATGATGGAAAAATTCTGCAAATAGAGGTAGATAATGATTGTATGACATTGTGAATGTACTTAGTGCCACTAATTGCACTGTTTAAAGTGGCTGCAAAAGCAAAGTTTTATTCATACTTTGCCACTATTTAAAAATGATTACTTGATAAGTTCCTATCTAAAGTGAGAAAGGATTTTTAGATATAAGATGGTAACTGCTGTAAATGAAATTAGTACGTCTTTTTTCCATTGTTTGACCTTTACCAACAGCTGTACATTTTTAATTAGTTGTCAATCAACTGATATGTCAGATATGAGAAGGCTTTTTATCTTAGTATTTCAAATGAAAGATAAGGAAATGTGATTTCTTAGAAATTTAATGTATTCAAATTTTTGTGACAGCTTTTAATGATTGTTTTTTGGTTTTTTTCTTCAGACAGTGGAGCCAACTGGAAAGCGTTTCTTGCTTGCTATTGATGTCAGTGCTTCTATGAACCAAAGAGTTTTGGGTAGTATACTCAATGCTAGTACAGTTGCTGCAGCTATGTGCATGGTGAGAATACCAAAATAATTGAGAATATTTTTTTAAATGTTGACAAGCCAGGCATTCTCTCAGCCCCAGACCCTGAATAAGCTTGGCATTCAGAAGACTTGAGACAAGACGATTAGGAGTTCAAAGCCATCTTGGATAAATAGCAAGAACCTGTTGTAAAAAAAATACTGATGTTTTCAATGTTTATATTATGAAGTAAAATTATGCAGTTAGGTAAACTCAGGAATTGTGTTTCCATTTGTTTTTGTCATTTCAGTTTATGTGAGTTTTTTTATCGTTTTTATTCTAAAGATCATTTTGTGCCAGGTGTGGTAGCATATACCTGTAATCCCAGCTACTCATGAGGGACGCTGAGGCAGGAAGATCACAAATTCAAGGACAGTTTGGCAACTTAACAAGAAGCTGTCTCAAAATAAAAATAAAGGATTGGGATATATCGAAGTGGTAGAGCACTTTGACTAGCATATGTGAGACCCTGGGTTCAGTCTTTATATTATTATAAAGCAAATTTTTAATGTATTAAGCATTTTTAAGGAATAGAATTGAAATCTTAATTTTTAATAGTATTTTTACTATTTTACCAGTAAATATTAATAGTATTTTAGGGACATGGATAATGCTTAGAAAAATGAATTAAGATGTTAAGAGAATTACTAAGGAGACATTTTTTCTAGCTTTCTTTCACTAAATAGCAAACAGATGAGGCAAGCTTTTTCAAATTCTTTTTGACTAACTGGCATTCCCCTAGATAAAATGAGAACAGTATCTCTTATCTGCTTCAACAGATTATTGTGAAAAATAAGTTTATATAAAATACTTTAAAAGCTATTACTACTGTTTACTGTGTACACTAAAGCACATAGTACCAGTTTAGAAATAAAATAAGCATCCTGTTTTAAAGATAAAACTGTATCAACTTCAGGATACTCTTTTCCCCAAATCTGCTAAAAACTACTATCATTGAATTTTCCAGGTTGTTACACGAACAGAAAAGGATTCTTTTGCAGTTGCGTTTTCAGATGCAATGGTGCCATGTCCTGTGACTAAAGATATGACCTTACAACAAGTTTTAATAGCTATGAATCAGGTAATAGACTTTTTATTGAGTTCACTTAATATGTATTATATATTAATTTTATGTTAGTGTCAAGCATGGTATTAATTTGTACAACAAATTATTTTCTCATAAGAAATACAAAATAAAATTATAGTTTCAGTAGAGAAGGCCTATATATTGGCTCTAAACAAAATAATATTACAACGTATTTAATTATTTCAGACATCTCACTGTGGACATGAGGACAACAGTATTCTCACTTGTGCTTTTGTTCTGAGGTAGATCCCAGCAGGTGGAACTGATTGCTCTCTCCCGATGATCTGGGCTCAAAAGACAAATACAGCTGCTGATGTCTTCATTGTGTTCACTGATAATGAGACTTTTGTAGGAGGTGTTCACCCTGCTGTTGCTCTGAGGGAATACCGGAAGGTAACAAATTCTACTTAATGCTTTTTACCCAGAGTATCAGTTATGGACTGAGTAGTATTTGAAATAAGAAAAAGTAGGGGGCTACACAGTTATATAACTCACTTTATAGAAATAGCCAAGAAATAGCCTTTGCAAGTAGTATTTTTGGTAATAATCAAAATACTTATCTTATCTTAGCTGTAAATCTTTTAGAACGATTGACTGTTTTCCTTGAAAAAAATACCTTTTACTAGTTTTACTGAAAAACTTATTAAATTAAAGCTACAAAACGTGATCTGAGTATATCAGAAATAATAGGCAGGCAGGTTATTAGATACATAGGTAATGCACTAATCCGAGTTTCCTGACTGAGCTTTCAGAAATGACATAAATGTTCTAAAACTGTAGCCCGCTGCATGGCAGCTGGGCCTGTGAGCATTCAGAATGTGACTAGAGAGAAGGATGATAAAATAGGAAGTGGTTTCCTTACTAGCATGCAACCTTAGAATCACCTGGGACCTTTAAAAATCAGACTCATGGGCCCATCATCAGGTGTCTGCTGAATAATGAACTCTATGGGTGGGACTGTATTTTAACAGGTTCTCTGGGAGATTCTGATACATTCCTAATTGTGGAACAAGGGGTGAGAGAATATAATTTGGTTGAAAGATAGCCTGGAGTTTTCAGTCCTGGTCTTTCTCTGTTACTGTAGACCTAGGGAAATACACACAAACACACACACACACACACACACAATATAGTATTTACTTTTCAGATTTGTACAACAATTACATTGATAGATTTTTGTTTGTTTGTTCAAGCAGAGTTTTGTTCTGTAGCCCAGGCTGGCCTAAACTCTCAGCAGTGTCCCTGCCTATGCCTCCCAAGTACTGAACTACAGTAGTTATGCAGTGCTGGGGAATTGAACTCAGGGCCTTGTGCCTGCAAGTTCTGTAACTTCTGTATTATGTCTTTAGTTCCAAACTGATACATTATTTAAAGAATCTGATAATAGTAGTGTACATTCAGTAATTTACACTTTTTTCAAAAATTAAAATCATATTAACCTTACATGTAGCTCCACACAAATTCTTACAGGGGACATGTGGATATTGCACATTATCAAAACATATTTTTAACCCCAGAGAAATATTTCCTTATATTTATTTATATACTCAAATATACTGTTCCAGCATATGATATATTAATAAAAGTATCTGGCACTTCCTGAATATACTAATAGTTTTTGTAGTTGCAAAGTCCCCGAGTTGTTCAGAGTCCATAAAATAGGTTAATATAAAGGAAAGAAATTTTAGGTAGTGTCTTTGTATACAGTTTTATTTTGTGATCTTCCAAGTTCACTGTCTGACCCTGAAAGGTAGACCCCCCAAAAAATCAGCTTTGTGGAAAAAAAGCTGTGGTAAGCCAGGCCTCATGGCATAGGCCTGCAATCATAGCTCTTTGGGAGGCAGCTGTGGCAGGATGATAGTAAATTCAAGCCTAGCCCGTGTAGCTTAGTGACACAGTGAGACCGTGTCTTAAAAGTGAAAATTTAAAAATGAGCTGGTGATAGAGCTCACTATGAAAGCCCTGGACTTGACCCTCAGTACCCTAGTATTAATTTAAAAAGAAAAGAGAAGCTGGAGGAATAGCACAGTGGTTAGAGCACTTGCTTAGCAAGCAGAAGGCCCTGAGTTTGTTTCCCCAGTACCACATAAACCAGATGTGCAGGTGCATGCCTGCAATCCCACCACTTGGGAGGCTGAAGCCGGAGGATTGCTGTGAGTCAAGGCCAGCCTAGGCTACATAAGTGAGTGTAGGACCAGCCTGGACTATAGAATGAGACCCTGTCACCAAAAAAGAAATTTAGAAGTGGTATTTTTGAAAAACTTTTTTTCCTTTCATGCAATTGTATTTACTCTTTCTTTTGTATTTTTCTACAGAAAATGAATATTCCAGCGAAATTGATTGTTTGTGGAATGACATCAAATGGTTTTACTATCGCAGACCCAGATGATAGAGGCATGTTGGATATGTGTGGCTTTGATACTGGAGCCCTTGATGTAATTAGAAATTTCACATTAGACGTGATTTAACCATAAGCACCAGCATAAAATAAGAGGTCCATCACCAACAGTGATCTCACTAAAAATGTGCAGCTACTTCCCAGCTAATCTCAGTCCAGTAAAAAATGATGGTACAGTATGAGCATAATGGAAAGTTACTTTATCAAAAAAAAAAAGATGGAAAAGAAACAAGAAAAAACAAGTTGAGCCCAAAGTTCTACCTACCACATTAGCTTTTGGGAAATAGTTTCAGGATACTATAGCTTCCTCTAATAGAGAACTTCTCTTTAGTACAGTGGACAATAGTTTTGCTCTTAGGAACATTTGTACTTCAGTGGGGTGAGATCCAAAAATTTGAGTTGTTCCATATCATGTTACTTGTTGGAGCCGACTTACTGTTTTCATTGGAAAAGGACAGCTTTGATAATGTCCAAATACTCTGAAATGCACTAGACCATGTAACTGTGATGGAATATGAAATTCATCTGTAAACTTTTATACTGAGGTGATAAACTTAAGGCATATGATTAAATTATGAATGAGTTTTACAGATTCAGAGTTTTCTAAGATCACAAATAACAGCTTTCTTATTCAATGAAAAAGATACTTTGTTTCTGATTTTTTATTTGTACTTGTAGAATCTGTTACTATTAAATAGCAACATAATGGAAACTCCTGAGACTTAAAGTTTGTGTTGGCTGAGGAGTTGTGTTTGGTTTGCTTTTTGTTTTACTGCCATAGGATGTGACTTGACAGTGATGTCCTCTGAATAATAGCCTTATGTAGTCACATTTTTAATGCTTATAAATGAAAGAAACAGAAAATGTTTCAAAAATTTAAGTACCCATTTATAGTCATGAAAACGTAACAAAGTTTCAAGTTAAACTCTTCCTTGCTCCTAAAATAAGAATTGTTTTAACTACTTTGAACATTTTTTAACCAAATTGTAATCATGTCACTGGTGTGTGTCTTTGTCCCTTTTTCATTTTATTACACTCCTTTTTTTGGTAGAGTATGGAAAACATAAGGCAAGCTAGATCCTTCAGGCTTGTCAAGCAGTTCTTAATTAGCAACTAACCAGTCTTTAGGAAATTATATTTTATTTTGTGTATTAAAAATACTTGTCATTACACTAATGTGCATTATTTTCTTGAACAAATAATAGCATCTTTATTTAGGGATTCAACATTACAACAATTTATTAAAATGCCAAAATCTTTTGTTATAAATTACAATGTTTATGTACTAAGACAACTTACATGTAAAGCTTCTATTTTTAAGGATTTTTTTTTAAATACCAGTTGTTTTATTGAGAATTTATAAAATCCTTCTCGCTGTTACATGAAAAGTTAACACTAGTAAACTATAAACTGTATGTCCTTGAGGTTTTCTCTTTTTTTTTTTTTTTTGGAAAGGGAAGGACTGTAGTAGGTGAGGATTTGTGTATATATTTTCTTCTGTTTCATGGAAGGACTGGGCTCTAGGAATGATGAGGTAATCTTTTTGACTGAATATAAGATTTTGACTTACTTAATACGGGCTTTGGTGTGATATTCCTTCAAGGCAACTGGTAGCAGTTCTTAAATGATGTTTTTTATTTATCAGAGTTATTTTTGTTAATCAAAGCTAGTCATACCTCCCACTCTGAGTATGCACTATTTATGATGTTTTCTCATTCTACTCCTCTGTCAAGCATGGAATCTTTGGTTTCCTTTCTTTTTCTTGTTCTTTTTTCTTTTTCTTTTCTTTTCTTTTTTTTTTTTTTTTTTTTTTTTTTTTTTTTTTTTTTTTTTTTTTTTTTTTTTTTTTTTTTTTTTTTTTTTTTTTTTTTTTTTTTTTTTTTTTTTTTTTTTTTTTTTTTTTTTTTTTTTTTTTTTTTTTTGGTCTCAGTCTAGCCCCAAACTTTAAATTTTCCAGCCCTACCTTCTTTTGATTCATTAAAATATTATGGTCAGGTTGAGCTGAAAAAGGAAACCTAAGAATTATATAAGAACTCTCAAATTACTTAAATCCAAGGCCTGTGATTAAAAATTATAACATGATCTTTTTATTCCTATTGAAAACATTGAATAGTATTGTAATAGTTTCTTTTTCCATGTACTATTTCCATGGTGCTTTTAGGTGAACACAGATTTAGAAGCTAATATTAAATCCATCAAGAAAGTAATGTTAGAGATGATCCTTTTTTTGTATTTAGGAACATCTAGTTAAATGTATTAGAATAAGATTTCAGACCGAACAGGAAAAAGTAAAAATACTCACCATAAAAAGTAATTTTATTTTTACATCAGGGAACTAGAGTTTGAAAGAAATCGTAGAAACTTACTTTAAAAAAAAACTACTCAATTTTTGAATTTTTGTTAGAGAACCAAGTCTAGCAGAGTACGATTCTAAAGTACATGATCTAGAAATCTTGGTTTTTCATTTGTTTTCATTTCCTCACTTTGTGAAAACATTGACTCAGAAGAGTAGGAGGTGAAATAAAAATTATTTAAAACTTTACCCTTATTTGGATAGTTGGAAGTAATATGTACATATCATTGCTTCAGCAGTAGAGAAACAGGTTGTGAACCTCTGTAGTTTTTAAATCAAGCACAATAAGTGTCGTTAATAACCTATGTTGCTATATTACCTAATACTCTAAAAGCAGTGGCTTTACCTCATTTTGAATAGAATGTACTCAACTGATAAAGTTTATTTTCTGATTTACTTTTAGGATTACTACTTCATTAATATTTGGGAAAATACTGCATTGAAAAAGAATTTTAAAAATGGACTTTATTTCCTAAATATGTAAATATTTCCAGATTATTGGTGTAATTAGTAAAACAAAAAATTAAGCTTAATATGTCACTTTTTTATCAGTTGAAATTTCTTGGAAATTTCATTTACTAAAATAATTATCTTAGGTAACTTATGAGAAAGGAAGGATACTAATTTATGGTATTAGTATTACCCCTATTAGAACCTCTTATTTTCTTTGTGATTCTGTTTTGCTAATAAAATACATCTGATCCTTGGGTCAGAGAATAATCTAATATTAAAAAATTGGAGGCTGGAGGAATAGCCCAGTAGTTAAAACAATTGTTTTGCAATCTCAGTCAAGACCCGGAGTTCAATTCCCTAGCATAGATAAAGCCTGGTGTGAGGGCACACACCTATGGTCCCAGCACTCGGGAGGCTGAGGTAGCAGGCTTGCCATGAGTTTGAGGCCAGCCTGGGCCACATAATGAGTTCAGGACCAAACAGGACTGGAAAAAAAAAAATTAAAGTAGAACAAGGTTTACAATGCAAATTAGAGCTCTTTGTAATTAAAAAGTCTCAATAAGACAGTAATTTTAAAAGGTTAAAATGTTTTAGAAAAATAGCTCAACATGTCGAATTTTTTTTAAAAATCCTGATCAGAGTGGAAAACTGCAGCATGAAAATAATGCACAGATAAAGTATTGATAGAGCAATCACTATTCTCTGATAAAGAGAAAATATATTCCAAGTCTAAAAACCTAACACACTGTCATACTCTTAAATAAGGAGATGCTGTTAATCATTTTGTGGCAGGTTTTTTTTGTTTGTTTTTGTTTTTTGTTTTTTTCCTGAGACAGTCTCACTAAGTTGCACTTTTAACTGGAATACTGTAGCGTGTCAGTGTTGGCTGCAGGCATTTACCACCACACCCAGCTTTACTGGCTAAAGTAACCAGTGAAGTATGTAAGTGATAACAATAACACTTTATCAAGGTTCTTTCATATTTTTCTCCATTTTAAAAAATATATATAATTATTTTAGAAAGATAAGGCAGATTTCCTGAATAAATTTGAGAGTCTGACAATTAAGTGAGAAATATCTTTAGAAACACAATAAAGGTAGATCTAAATAACTAAAGGCCAAAGCATTGTAATCTCTTGTTGAATTTGTTTTAACATAAAGGCCATTACCACCATTTCTTAGCAGGTAGTGCCCTGGGATTAAAGGTAATAAGAAATGAAAAGTTGTAGTCTTGACTACACAGGTTTGGGGTGACTGGTTAGAGAAGTTCCAGAGAGGATCTTACAGCCTTGATTCATCTGGTTTTTGGCTTTATTATGTACTAATTATTGTTGAAATTCCTTCCTTTCTGATCTGCCTGGGTAATGAGGTGAATGACAGAGAAGTCGCCCTCCTTTAGGTTTGCCGGCGTTTTCTTTACACTCCTTTATTGTTTCATACAGGTTTAGAATTCTTATTTTTACAGTTAGTAATGCGCAGATCGCTTGATAAAATACCTGAACTGATCAAGTTATACTGTACACCTTCATATTAGTTGTTTTCCATAATTTTATGGTCACTTGATCAGATCGATTCAGCCTTTCTTTGCAATTATACATGTACCTACCTGCACTGAAAAGAGAAATGGTCTACAGTATAAACACTTACAAAAATGGTTAAGGCTGGGGGCATAGTTGCATGGTTAGAGGGCTCGTCCAGCAAGCACAAGGCCCTAGGTTAGATTTCCCCAGTATCACATAAGCCAGGCATGGTGGCTTGTGCTCATAACTTGAGCACTTGGCAGGCTGAGGCAGGATAGCCATGAGTTCTATGGCAGACTAGTCTACACAGTTCTGGGCCAGCCTGGACTACAAAGCAGGACCTTGTCTCAAAAAATTAAAGTTAATATTCTAAAGGAAATAACATGTCTCAGGCTCATATTTCCATAGTTTCCATAGTAAGACTGCTGTAGAAATATTTGATTTAGTATTTTCACTGAGTATACCCCTATAAAAACACATAGTTGACAATATAAAAAGCTTTGTAGATGGCTTATATTGACATTAAATATTTTTAATTGGTAAATTTTATTTGATTTTGAAAAATTATAAATCCTAAGGTATATGTCTGTTGAAAATGGATAATGTAGCTAAGGATACTTGTCAAATAAAATTATAGCACATGGCACATTTTCCAAAACTAAAATTACCAAGATATATTTAAAAGTAGTAGAAAGGAAAACATGTTCCAGGACGCTCTATCACTAAAATTAAAATGATTATCTATAATGAGGATGAATTTGTAAATGCAGTGGAAATAACACAAAAGATTTTTCTGATCCTAAACAGATTCTCCCTTTTAGTCTGCATGAATTATATTAACTCTGTCAATACAAGTGATAATTTAACTTAATTTTAAAGCATGTTTAGATGTCGTCACTTCTACAAGTTTCCAGAATCTGACCTTGAACAAAACAAGCAGTAAATCAGCTATGTATCTGCTATTTTCACTATTAAATTTGGATTGGTAATGCTAATGAAGTTTAAAAAGTTATTTATATATATCATTACCATATACAATTGATAGAATACTGTATCAATACAAATACTGTACTGACATTTGTTTGAATCACCTCTGAGGCTTTAGTTGTGATATAAATTGCTTAGAAGCCCTATATAACCAAGTTAAATGAAAATATTACAAATTTCTTGGTAGAAGGGAAGAAAAAAGTTCTGTTGCACTGCTTTTCTAAATATTAGCTGTATATATTTGGGTTGGTATTTGAGATATAGGGAATAAATTCTCCAAAGGGATGACTTATATGAAATCATCTTTTAAAAAAAAAAATTAGGGGGTATGTTACAGTCTTGTCCTAAACAGTACATTTGCTTTATAATAAGGCTTTGATTTCCATAATTGACCATTTGACTAATTAAATTATTCAGACTCATGTCTGATAAAAGTATGTAAGAGCCTTAAAGAAAAAAATGACCTTTCACTGCCTTAAAATACAACTAGCTCTCCTCTGCAGGCATACTAGTTACTTTCTTTGGGGGTCTGTTAAGTAATGCCTTAATCATGTTCTAATGTTTCTGAGGTACAGAATTCAAAACATCTTTTAAAGGTTTTGATTTTACAAGTGGAAAATAACTGTTAAGTTTTAAAATCTGATTGTACATTAGTAACTTAAGTACTTATTAACAGGATAATCTGGATACACCCTGTTAACATCAGAATATTTTGTGGTTGTTTGAGGTTTTTTTATTGTTTTATGTAAGCATTTATCCAAGAAGCTGGATTTTTATAACATGAACTCCAAGGACTAAGTTGCATATCTAATACTACAAGTGAAAAATAAAATTGTGCATTTCCAAAAATGACTAAAGGAATTTTTCGAGGCAGAAGGCAAATATTTTAAGTCTATAAGCAAATTCAAAGAAATGAATATATGGTATTGAAACATTGAGACTACTGCAATAAAAAGTATCCAGGTGAATGATTTGTTTAAAGTTTAAATTACATTCACATTTTTACACTGAGTTTGCCTTTCAAAGCAGGAATATTTTATAAAACTGAAAGAACACTTTAAATTGTCAAGCTGGTGCTCAAAGGAATATAGAGTTTGATCTATAACAAGCTTATTTCATTTCAAGGAAAGCACTCTGAAGCGGGAAACAAGGGGTTTCTTAGGACTATTCATTAACTGATACTTTGTCATGTCTTCCAAATTTTTACTGTAAATAATATACCTAATGTAATATTGCTATTTTCAGATGGGAATGGGTAAATATACTAATCAATAAGTTTATTTCAGATAAGACTTTTCACCAGTACTGTGAAGTCATGTTTTCTCCTTTCCAGCCTTGTAAAATAGCTTTTGAATAGATGGAGTATCCTTATCTGAAATGCTTGGGACCAGAAAGGTTGAGGATTTTTTTTTTTTCATATCGTGGGATAACTGCATTCACAAAATGAGTTATTTTTTGAAGATACTCCATATGTACCTTCTACATGCAGCCCAAAGGCAATTTTATATGATATTCTTAATGTGCCTGTTATTTTGATTGTGCTCTTTCACATGAGGTTAAGTATGAAGTTTTCCACTTGTGGCATCATGTTGGGACACAAAAAGTTTCTCTTTTTGCAGCATTTCACATTTCAAGGTTTTGGAGTAGAGATGCTTAACATGTAAATAATTTTAGACATGGGAGTTCAGTTGGGTACTATGTGGATTGTTTCTGGATGGTTTATTATTGTAGAGATTGATAGATGCTCCAAATAAATTCTCTGCACATCTAATAATTGTCTTATTTCTTTTGGAAAGACATAATTTTAAAGTTATAATGTATTTTTATATAAGGCTCTTAATCTGTTATATGAGGTAAAATTACGTTTTATTACCATACTGTCTTTTTAATGCCTCTAGTTGAGTAAAATTATTAATATGTACGGGGCTGGGGAGTCTTCCAGTAGAGTTCCATTATAGGATTACAACAGTTTTTTTTTTTTTTCTTTTTTCTATTTTCTGAGACAGGGTCCAGCCTGTAGTTCAGGCTGAGCCATCAGTGTGGTGCAGGCATGTGCCACCCCACCTGGCTTCTCTGGTGCTGGGGAATCAATCCTAGGACCTTGTGCTGCTAGGCAGGTGCTTTTAACTGTTATGCTATTCCTCTAGCCCAGACAGTTAGTTGGGTTTTAATCACAATACAAATGCCTGCTTGAGAGTTCTGGGTTTTGTCTTGTTCCAGTGCTAGGGATGGAACACAGGTGCTTAGGCATCCAAGCAATCTACCGCTACACCTCATCTTTTTCTTTTTTGTAGCTTGGATGGGCCTCAAATGTGCAGTTCACATGGTTCACCCTCCAGATCGCTAGGATTACAAGCCTGTGCCAGTTCAAATGGCAGTGAAAGTTTTTAAAACAGGATTCTTCTGTGGGGAAAAATTACTCAGTTGCATTTGAAAAGAAATTATGCTAAAAAAAATCAGGCAAATAAAACCATTTTTGTTTCCATGCCAAGCATGGGTGAGATCAAGTTACCTAAGAATATACCCACCAAAACTTAAAATAGACTTGATTTTAAAATTCTATTTAAAGTTGACAGTTGTAAAAAGGAAGATTGCAGAATACACATTTTTTCATAAAGATAACAATTTCAGTTTTTAACAATGGCAATATTACACAAGCCTAAAAAATGCCATTCTTGGGCTGTGGTTTAATGACAGAACACTTGTCTAGCATGCTCCGAGCAATAGGTCTGATCCCCAGCACTGAATAAAATACTACCTGAGTGTATGAGAGAAATATCTAAAATGGTAATTTTACACCATAGTAAACATAAAATCCAGGTAATAAAGACCTCTATAGCTTCTCAGGCTTTCCAGTTAACAGATACTTTCAGAGTGTCTAGTGGTTCAAAAAATAAAATGGCCTAGGTATACAGAAATGGCACAGCAGTTAAAGCACTTGTCTTGCGAGCATAAGGCCCTGAGTTTGATAACCCACGAACACATAAAGCCAGGTGTGGTGGTACATTTCCTGTAATACCAGCATTTGGGAAGCTGAGGCAGGAGGATTGCTCTGAGCCCAAAGGCCAGCCTGAGCTACAGAGTGAAACCCTCTCTCAAAAAAAAAAAAAAAAAATACTTTTTAAATACTGAAGTGCAGGAAACATTAAAGGTAAAAGAGGCGAGGAGGTGAGAGGTAGGTGGAGATTTCAGCTTTTTCTTAAATTGATCACCAATGGTTCTGGGAGGAAAATGTTGCTGAACAACCTAGTTTTAGTTTAGGTTTATATTATATTTTTAGGCAATTATAAGGAATGGGAAGGGCCAAGAAATCAACATCAAGACATTAAAGCCCAGGGTATCCCTTTTTCCTTAAAATCTTGACTAGGGAGATGAGTAACTATTCTACACTAAGCAACACTGGTGATTTCCAGTTTTGAGTATCAAAATAATCCTAAAGAAAGATGGCATTAGGTATATTTTAGAAGAACTTGAGGTTCCAGGGGTTAAAGTCACCTACTTGATAATCATAATTTCAGTGATGTGAACATTTCTGTGTCTTGCTAATAGCAGTACTTAAGTTGCCAAATACTATTTTCACTGAAGATTTAGTGGTGTTATGCTGAAGGATTCAATATAAATCCCTTTGTAACCTAACCCCTTAGCAAGGCAATTTAAAAGCTCTCAGTCTTCCAGGATCAGCATGTCCTGGAGAGCTGTTGGCTTCAGAGTGTGTCTAAATCATTGTAACCTGGTCTTGGTTTTACTTTTCCCCTGAACAGATCCCCCAAACTTTTTAAAATTAATTTAGCCATGCTATGTGTGTGTGTTACTAGGGATTGAAGCCAGGACCCTCACACTGAACTGTAGCTCAGGAAGTATCCACAACCCATTTTTATTTTTCAGTTTCAGACAGGGTCTTGCTAAATCACTTAAGTTATCTGGGCTTGAATTTGCAGTCCTCCTGCCAGAGTGGTAAGATTACAGGCCTGTGCCATGAGGCCCCACTTAGGAAAGTACTATATAATCTTACTGTTCTGGGGACTTTCTGAGATGTTTAATCTGCCTGATGTCCAAAAAGATTTCAGCCACCAGCACTAGGGATTGAACCCTGGTCCTTCACAGTGAGCTCCATCGGCACCCCATTTGTTTGAGGAAGGGTTTAAGTTGCTAAATTACTCATTCTGGGCTCAACTTGAGATCTGCCTGAGCTGCCCAGAGTGCAGGGATTACAGGCCTGTGACGCAAGGCCTGGCTCAAGATTGTCTTTCATCCCTTGGCATTTAATAAGGCATCCTGCCTTCATAAATGCTTCTTTCTTAATGCAGTTTTAGACACTTAACATTAATGATGTTTTTGTTTTAGCCATTGACTACAGATCAGGGGATTATCAGGTAGACACTGGAAAAATTTATTTAAGTAAAGCCACAAGTGATAATCCAGTATCCTGTCATCTTCAATAGGGTATTTAAGTTTTCTGATAAGGTGTCTTTCCCTAATACTGAATTATTTCAAGATCTGAACCATAATTAAGAACTACCCCAGCCCCTTGGTATGTCAGTCTAAGTATAGAGTTGGTAAAAGATGTTTCCTCACATCTGAGCACTCTCAACACTTGCTCCATATTTCTATACAAGTAACCCTGTCTTTACCTTGGATAATCTAAATATAATTTACAGTAATAATAAACAATTACAGTTTTATCCCTTTCATGGGTAACAGTCTTCCTCTAACAAAAGATGTTACAACTGCCAGCACGTAAAATTTTTCATAACATAATGAAAAATGAAAGACCACTTCTTTCCATTCCAGTTTTGTAAGAAATGAATAAACAGAAAATAGTCTGAATTCGTGCTATGCCAGGGTTTCTTAATGGCAGTCTAAGTCCATGTGTTCCAAATTCTAACTTGACCAGAAAACAGAAGCACGCACTCCATGGAAAACCATTTTCTTCCCATCTCTGAGGAAGTTTTCTCTTCTCAGCACCTGCTTATCTACTTCCACATGACTAGGAATGAAGTAGAAAGATAACTGTGTATAGTAAGCCCTTGAAAAATTCTTGATACTGCAAAATTTGTATATGAATTTCAATAAAACTCATGCTTCCTTTTAGTAACAACACCACCCCTTCAGTTCTAAATATGTCTTTTTCTCAAGAATTGGAGTGTAGAAAAAAGTTTTCATGGCAATTTATTGTTCATAATTACTTCACATACTTAACACATCACCAAACATTTAAGAGGCATTATCAGGTATTACTTTAACTGACATGTAGTAGTCACAGGAACAGATATGTCACTGAAATTCTTTCCTCTTACTTTTCTGTAAGTAACACTGATGAACCAGTGGAAGCAATTTCCCTTCTTTATGAAGCCTATGAGTGTCAGTGGCACCACCAATAAAAGTTCCATTGACAAATATTCTTGGGACCTGTTGGATAAGCACAAGATAAATTAGGCCTAACCTCTAACCTGGGTACTAGAAGTGTAAGTATCTTTTCATATAATCGTATACATTCACATTCTACGTATTATTTTTATCCCAATTTTGGAGGAAAATGAGGTAGTGAAACTTGTCTGAAATCACAGTAAATGGCAAAGTTGAAATTCAAATCCAAGCCTACTGATTCTAAAGCCCTTCCTATTAATCATAATAGTATTTAAATCTGGTTTCTATATCTGACTTTTGGTCAATCTAAGATCCTAAGAGAATGTGTGGCTCACTGGCTCACTCTTCCTAACATGAAGTCTAGTCTCAGGTAATCCATGGTTCCTTCTACCAGAGGAGATAGCACAGCTGAGGATATACTCACGGTTCTTTCACCAGTCATGTTACAAAGAGCATCTTGAAACTGGCTTCCATATTCGAGCATGTCCAATTCTACCACTTTATAATTAACATTCATATCCTAACATGAAGTCTAGTCTCAGGTAATCCATGGTTCCTTCTACCAGAGGAGATAGCACAGCTGAGGATATACTCACGGTTCTTTCACCAGTCATGTTACAAAGAGCATCTTGAAACTGGCTTCCATATTCGAGCATGTCCAATTCTACCACTTTATAATTAACATTCATATCATGGAAAATCTTTTTTGCCATTGTACAGTAAGAACAGGATGTTTTTGAGAAAATCACCACACAATTATCAGAAATTGTTTCCTGAAAACAAAACAAAATCCACATAATTACATTTTATTAAAAAATAATAAAAAGTATAGATTTTGAAGTCTTATGACTCAGTACTCAAACTGTTTCTAATCACCTATTTTAAGAAGTAAATTTATAACTCATCTCAAAGGGATTTTATTAGGCACAAAAATAGTGCCTGGCATGAAGCAATCATAACTATATAGCAAGGCCAATTCATAGACATCAAACATTCTTGTGTGCCAAGCACTATTGACACTACCAGGTCCTAATTTTAAAACTTTTATAAAACAGATCCTGAAACAGATCTTACATTATCTTAACTTTCTAGGTAAGAAAAGTCACAGAGGAAGATAAATAACTACCACAGTCCTCAGGTAGTAGTGGCAGACCTGAGATTTGAGTCCCAGGAAATCTGGCTGCACAGTCAAGGTAATTAACTTTGAATACATGACTTCTCAAAAATATTCGATACATTTTCAGAAAGAAATGCTTACCTGTAATGGTGAGGAACCGTGTATGATCTCTCCTTAGAATGTAAAGCTTTCCCTAGTCCACGTACAGATGTCAGCTAACCCTACACTTCTGTCCCTTCTCTACACTGTACCAAAGCTGTATTATATTGATAGGTATTTTTATATCATGCACCCTGAAAAAAGCTACCTACAAAAATGCTGATTCAGTGATTTTAAGCAGAGGTTGGAAATTATATTTTTAAAAAATTCTTCCAAGATGATTACAGTATCAGCCTAATTTGGAAACAACTCTTAGGAATTTATCATAATGTCCACAAGGTTTTGCTATTGCATCTATACAGCCTGGGGAGTTTGTTTTTTGATTTTTCTAAATATACAGGGTTCTGTGTCCTTGAAAAGATTTTTAAACAGACAGGTCAGGCACCCAAACAGTGTTTGAATGGACAGGTCTAATACCTAAGTATCTGGGTTGTTCTTAAGTGGCAGGTCAGAGCAGCACCTTCAACATGAAGACCAAACACAGAAAGTAAAGTACTCAAAGTGCATGAGAAGTTATACCCACCCACCTTTGGGGATAAGAAGACTCCTGAGTTGCAATCTAGCTATCAACAAGCTGATCTGTTTTCATGCTTTCTCTTCTGCTTACTTACAATATGTAGCATAAATCTCTTTCAGGAAAGTCAGCCATTTTACAGATGATAAAAACTGAAGCTGAGATGCTGGCAGTATCTGGATGTGACTCAGCCCCTCACAAAACCAAATTCAGAGCTGTTCCCTCACCACACTGCTGCCTCAGGTCACAAGCTCACTGACACCATAGAGAAATGAGCATGCTAGGTGCTAACCTGGAGTATAAGCACTAATGAGATTTCGAAATGAGTTGGAACCCATGATGACAGTGTCATGGTTTCCTGAATGTTCATTATGCCTCCCCTGAAGTTCATCTGCATTAAATACTTAAAAAAGCTGTATTTTTATTTTAAAAGAAGTAATTCCCTCACAATAAGCTGCTAGCATTTTTTGTTACATTCAACAGCTATGAACTTAACCAAATAATTTAATGTCATTTTTTTCCCTTGGTGTGGTACAGCCTGCCTACAAACTACATACCACACAGGTGACCCACAACTGCACACCACCCAGTCTGAGGCAAGATTTTTTTTAGCAGGTGGCAGAAGAAACATGGTGAGGAAGAAAAACATAAAAACAGTATGTATTATAAGCTGCAAGATATATATATATATATATACAAGAGAAATTTTCTGTGGCAGAACTAGCTGAGATTAGCAATGAAAGGGGGAAACAAAAATATAATAGTGTACAGTGCTGGAAAATAGCACAGCAGCTACTGTCTGCCTACCAAGTTGAAAGCCCTATGTGCGATACCCCACATAAACCGGGCATGGTGGTGCGTGCCTGTAATCGCACCACTCTAGAGGCTGAGACAGGAGAACTGCCGTGAGTTTGAGGTCAGTCTGGGATGCACAGTAAGTTCAGGACCAGCCTGGACTATAGAGCAAGACCTTGTCTCGAGAAAAAAGAACATGGGCTGGAGGAATGGCTCAGCAGTTAAAGCACTTAACAAGCACGAAAACAAGCACTAAGTACCCAAGTTCAGTTCCCCAATACCACATAAGCTGCTTGTGTTGGTGCACGCCTGTAATCCCAGCACTTGAGAGGCTGAGGCAGGAGGATTGCTGTGAGTCCAAGGCTAGCCTGGGCTCCATAGTGAGTTCAAGATCAGCCTGGGCTACAAGGCAAGAACCTGTCTCAAAAAAAAAAAAAAAAAAAAACAGTGCAGAGTGTATCTGAGTGGACCATGTATGGAGTAACTACTGCATTGAAGGTTCTGTGTTAAGAGTAGAAAGCTGCTAGACAACTGGGAAGTTGGCCAAAACCAAATAATGTCCCAGGCTATGGACAGCATGACTGGTGTCAGCAGTGGACGAGAGGGGGCCACAATGAAGTAGTCAACTTCAGAGATCCTCACTTTGGAGTAAAGATCGAAGAATAAATCTCATAAATTTCCACTCACAAATGCTGCAAAAATTTGTTATATGGATTATTTGATAGCACATTTTTAAAATAAAAATGTAGAAATTCATTTACTGAACTATGTCATGTTTAGACAGTAAGTATATCAAATGTGTCATACAGTTCTTTTCCTACAGAGAACAATATATTTTCCTAAGTCTTCCACATCACTCACTTGAATCTCTTTCATAGGCGTATTTGCTGACTTCCCCAATGGTGATGATGACATGTTGCTCCCCATCCTAAGAGAAACCGAGAAGGGCAGTGTAATTTATTAAGTAATAGTCTATCAATAAGTTCCACTGCAAAAAAAAAAATCTTTTATATACAAATATATCAAGCATACAAAATAGAAAAAATTTTCACTTATCAGTACAAAATATCAGTTCAAAAACTATATGTTTACTAAAACCAAAAAGACCCAAGTGTGCTTATCTAACTTGTCTCCCAACTTATCTGAATCACATTTGCTGTGTTTAAAGTGTGGCACACTCTTCCTGATAAATTCGTAACCACCAAATGTAAATATTCTGTCCTATTGATAGACCATTCTTAAATTATACAAGAACTCTGTGAACACTCTGAATAGCAGGGAATTCACAAAGATTTAGAGATTGTTAAACTGGGTACGGTGGCACATGTTTGTAATCTAGGCTACTCAGGAGGCCGGGGCAAAAGAATCTCAAATTTGATGCCAGCCTGGGCTTTAATGAGACTGTGCTTCAAAATAAAATTTTAAATGGAATAGACATGCAGTTCAGAGTCCCAATACGTGCTTGGTCCTGAATTCAATCCCCACAGCATTAAAAAAAAAAAAGACCTTAGAGAAATTAAAGTATCTCAACCCACAATCAGTCCACAGTTCACAGTTCCCAAGTTTCCCTTACACAAAATGGGAACAATAATCATTCCCACCTCAACAGGTTTTGTAAAGATTAAAGGAACTGATACATACACAAAGCAGTACTGAGCCTTAAACTTAATAAATGTTCAGTGGCATCTGATATTACTACTATTAACTACTGATTTCAAGTCACTCATTGTTTTGGTATTTATTATCTTAGAACTAAGCTCTTGTAGAAAGGAGGAATTCATTAAATAGGAAAACATTCACTAGGAAACTGACATCAAATTTTAATATAAAGTCTCTCTGTTTGTCCCTAGAACCTTTCTTTCCAGTCTACTTGTGTTTCTTGGTTAGCCAGGCACTACTGCAATATAGGAGCAAATCAAATATCATGATGCAAACTAACTGCAGAGTGAAATTACCAACCTCTCTAAATTCTCTAAATTCAAGAGAATTACTCAAACACCTAAGAACTAAGAAAGCAGGAAAAATTGAAAGTTCAAGCATTTTCTAAAGTACTCCTATGTTTAAAAACTTGCATTTTGATAGAAAAATTTCTTCCACCAAATCAACACATTATTCTTTGCATTTAAACTTAATGTTGTTACATACAGAAGTAAACTATTCTATTTTTGAAGAACTCAATCAAAAACTCTGAATTGTATGGATGAAATTTTAGTCCCTCCCCCCTCCAGGTACTGGCAGATCACACCCCACAGGGCTCTGCCATGGAGCTACATCCACAACTTTTTTATTTTGGGAGAGCATCCTACTAAATTGCCCAGGCAAGACTCAAACTTACATCCTCCTGCCAAAGTCTCCCTACCTCCTGCGACTGCAGGTGTGCCCTACCCATGCCTAGCTGTTTACTCCTGCTGTAACAGCACAGTCACTAGAAATGGCTTTTTCCGGTACATGTTGTCCTTGGATGGTGGACCTCTGCACAAGGAGGAAGCTGTAGCGAACTTCACCTTAACAAACATGAGTCAAGGACAAGAACCGCTACAGCAAAATATTGTAACTATCCAATATTTACCATCTATGACTCCTTGCTTCCCATAGATTAGTATTGAAACCAGGGATCTGTGTGCTTATCTCAGCAAGAGGTGAGGAGTAGGAAGGTAGGGAGACCAGCATCATCACGTAAGGAACAGGTGACTCTGAGGAGTTAAAAATCTGGCTGTGAAGCTAAAACAAAAAAGGGAAGATGAAGTAATGCTGGCCTGGACCTAAGAAAAAGCTTTGAGTGGCATAAATCCACAATCTGCCTATCAACTAAGAAAACAAGTCCTTCTCAAGTCCAACTTTTGGCTCTCACCCCAAAAGCACTTCCGACAGCACCTACTGTTGAAGCCAGAGCGACAGCAGAACTTTCCTAAGAGAATGTCTGCTTGGGTATTGAGAGAGCCAGGAGATGCATTGTGAAAAGATGAGTCCCTTAACTTCCAAATAAGTTAATTTCTAAAAGACATTGCACCCCTTCAATTTCTACTTGAGCTTGGTAAAAACTGCCATCTATATTAAAGAAAGGATATCCACAAAGGAGGTAAGTGCACAATAAATATTTCATCTCAACTCTGTCAAAGCACCAACGAGGCAAGCTACATTTATAGGACATCTGTTAAGTGGCAGGTATACAGGCAATATACCAGGAAAACGCTACCAGGCCCCAAGGACCCGTCAGTCAAATGGTAACCACGTGACGAGATCTTCCAGGCGAGGGTCTCTAGCTTGGTCAGAATTGTTAAACTAGAAAGAGTTCCCAGTCTTTTTTGGAGACAGGGTCTCGCTCTGTAGTCCAGGCTGGTCCTGAACTCACTATGGAGCCCAGGCTGGACTTGGACTCAGGGCAATCCTCCTGCCTCAGCCTCCCGAGTGCTGGGATTACAGGCATGCGCCACCATCGAAATCGGGTACTTAGCGCTTGACAAGCGCTGTAATCTCTAAGCCGTTCCTCCAGCACGAGTTCCTAGTCTTGCAACACTGACAGGAGCTCCTAAAACGCACGGGAGACTCCACGCCGAGAAGAGAGTGGGCTGGCAGGCGCAGAGATGCCAGGTGGGGGGACCGCGACGCGCGGCGGCGCCACAGCATGCCTCCACGGGCGGGGCTTCTCCAGCGCCGGCCTGGCTGCCCTGGGTGGTCCAGGCAAGGAAGGGGAAGGAGAACACTGCCCGCGGTCCCTGCAGGAACAAGGTCACGATTCCCAACCTAAAAGCTTTGCTCATTTAGCGGCAACCGTCACCTCCACTTCCTGCAGTACGATTGCCAGGTTTAATAAAAATAAAGGACGGTTGATTAAACTGGAATCTCCGATAAACAGTGAATACCTTTTGCTTTTAAAGTGTCCATACAAGCATGGTATAAGCACTAAAGCCATTCGCTCTCCGTCAGCAATGCCAGCATAGTAGGTGCTGTACATTTTAACCTAGCACCTCACAGCAGGGGGTCTCAAGCGACTCGAGTACTTTCCACGGATCCTCACGTCCACCCCCCGCGAGGACACCGCTCTTCCCCCGTCGGGGCTTCGGCACGGGCAGCCCCGCCCGCCCACCGGGGTTAGGCTGCACGTTCCCAGGCTCCATCCGAGTCCCCGCAAGGCCTCGGCGCACGAACCCCGGGTCCGCCGCCTCCTCCCGCCGCGCCGCCTACCCAGAAGCCGAAGACCCCGCAGCGGCGGCGCCTCTCGCAACTCCGGCCGTCAAGCAGCGCTGCCCCGCCGAGCGACCCCCGCTCCGGACCAACCGCGTGCCGGCCAACGCCCAGCGGGGCCAAGACATGATCAGTGCCCCAGCCGCTACGACCCGAGAAGCCGGAGCCGAAGAAGCGGGAGACCCCGCCCCCTCCGGCAGGCCCCGCCCCAGGCCCGGCCCCCTCCGGCGCCGCCCCGCCCCGACGCCGGGCCCTCCCTGTCCCGCCCCCTCGGGCTGCCCGCGCAGCCGCCGGTCGCCCAGACGAGGCCGGACGCGACTTCCTTCGCCGGGCCTGCGGCGCCGGTGATCCCGCCCACGTAAACATCCACCCGCGTGCGTCGGTCACTCCCGGCTCGCCTCCCGCGGTTCACTGAGGCCCCGCTGTTGTTTCTTTTAGAGTTTTGGAAGCTCATAAAGACTCACGGGATGTGGAAACGGTGCTGGAGGATGGTGACCAATATTCTGGCGAGAGGGAGGAGAAAAATGACTGCCCGAAATAGACTCTAAGCGCCTGGGATGTTTATGGTAGCGTAGTCACAGCTTCCCGTCAGACAGGTTTCCGAGTGGGTGAGGAAGAGCCTGAGGGATCTTAAAATTAGGTTATTGAACGAGAATCCATGCACGCCATGGGACTGTCGGATTTTACACTAAGAAAAAAGTCATCCAATGTTGAATATTCTTTCTAGAGAAAAAAATTAATCAAGATTGTTTCAAGATAAAAATGAAATTAGAGAGTAAAAAAAAATTAACCCAGTGATATTTCATCCCGGCTTTGAAACTGAGCGAGAACTGCAAATGACAAACTTATCAAAGCCACTCAGAGATGGTAATAATAGCCCTTTGTGCGGCTCTGTTGGGTCAGATAGGTCACCAGCACCTTCCAGTCAGAAATCTAGTCTGTCTCTCTCTCTCTCTCTCTCTCTCTCTCTCTCTCTCTCTCTCTCTCTCTCAGCAGTCTCTAAAATTGACCAAGCTAGACTGGAATTTACAGTCCTCTTGCCTCAGCCAGGATCCTAGAGTACTAGGAGTTCAGCTGTGTGCCACGACCCCTGGCTCAGACCTTTTTGGATCTTTCTTGCAGAACTAAATTTAAGCTTCATGTTCTAAAGTACAAAGTTAGGACTTCCGTGTCTGACGATTGATTTCCTATTTTGAAGTGGGCTGTATTTCGTTTCTTCATAAAATGATGAAAATTAGTTACAAAAACAAGTATCTCCAAGGAGCCTGAAGTTATTTTTATAAGTCCAAGTTTATCTTTAAAAATGAAGATGTACGGATGAATGGATGAAAAAGAAAGATGTAGTATATATACAAAATGGAATACTACTCCATCATAAAGAAGGCCAAATTTGAGTCATTTGCAGGAAAACAAATGTACCTTGAGACCATTAAGTTTGGTAAAATGCAACAGACACAGAAAGTTAAATATATGGTTTCTATAATGTGAAGAAATCAAGCCTCAAAATAAGAGAGATGGAACAAATTCAGAAGATGGACTTTGTGGAGAGGGAAGGGGGGAGGGGAAACGGATGGGGGAAGGAATGTGATATGTAAATAAAAAGTAAAAATTAAGAGTTTTATCTATAATGTGTGAGGTTTTTTGTTTCTGTCTAAAAATAGCTACTTAGGAAACTCACTACCTTACTTTTGAGGTAGAATTTTATGATAATGTCTGAAGTTGTTAGAAGAAATAAAGACCATTATGGATTGAAACAGTCTTATTACAACTTAACACTCTATAAATTGGCAACATTAAGTGCAGAATTCACTGGACACATTTAATGCAAGTACTGAAACCATGCCTGTCTTAAGCATAATATGTTGATAAATCTATTGATAATTTATTATCAACTTTTTTTTGTCTCATGCAGTAGCTACAGAAGTGATGACTTTTGATCAAATGTATTATGACTGCAGTGGAACACATGCTGGCATCAAAGGAAATGACCATTGCCAAAGACCAGGAGAGAGGAAATGTGGAGATATTGGCCAAATAGTATGGATTTTTATTTATGCAAGCTAAGCAAGTTCGGGAGATGCATGTACAGTAGGCACTGTGGCTGCAGTTAACTGTGACTTCATTGTATGTATACTTGAAATTTGTTAAATATATAGATCTTAAGTGCTCGTACCAAAAAAAAAAAAAACCTGTGAGGAGCAAAGGATATGTTAATTGGTGTGATTATGGTGGTCACTGTATAATGTATGTTAAAATATCAATTTGTACACATTATACATTTTATGTTATACTTTAGGAAAGTTAAAGATATAAAAGTACGCTAGCTCTTTGCTTACATATATGGTGTGGATGCAATAGAGGATGGCTCGTATAGGTAGAGCAGGTATGATGGTAAATACAGCCTTATAGATTATATACCTCGTTTGTCTAATATATTTTATTGTAATAACATATATTGTACAAACTAATGGTGTTCACTGTGACATTTCTATATATTTACATATGGTGCATTGATCACGCCTCCTTTCAAGTTCTAGAATTTCTTTTTCATGCCTGGTATTGATAAGAGAAAAATTCTGAGATGTCCAAATTTAACTTAAGGACTAGAGGACAGAGAGATAAAAGATAAAGGCAGTTAATCAGCTAGCATCCATCGGCCAAGCCAACCAAAAAAAAATACTCCCCCCCCCCCCCAGGCCTGGAGTGGTGGTACACATTTGTAAATTCGACATTCTAAAGATGGAGGCAGAAGGACTGCGTAGACTTGGTGCCAGCCTGGACTATGCAACAAGACCTCTGTCTCAAAAAACAAAACCAAACAAACAAAAATATCCCACATTCCTGAGTATATGCTGACTTTGAACCCTTGATTAAAATCTGCAGTGGCCAGGCCAGCAGGCACCTCCCATCTTGCTTATAATCCAAACTAATCCAGAACCAGCAAGTACTTCTTATGGACTGTCCTCCCGTCCCAAACCTTTCCTGGTTATCTTATCCATGTTAGCCACAGCCAATTTAGATTTGATGTAAACAACATGTACTTCCCTTCGTCAAATTATCATTTTAAAAATGCCCTGGCTCAGAGATCTGGAAGACATAATTACAGCTGCCATGTGATCCTGCTGCTGATAGCCACAGGAACTTGTCCTAAAACCCACCCTTTTTTGGCCCCAATGTCTAATAATATGTCAATAAATTTCAGACAGCACCGTGTTTCGAGAGTTTTACTTTAACAGGATCAATTAAGAGAATTGACACATCTTCAGAAGGTCTTCCAAGTTTGTTTTCTTTTTTGAAAAATGTATTTCCTTCCTTTTTCTGCGCATTTTTTCTCTGCATTTTTATTAGTTTTCATTGGTTATGCAAATTGATGGGCCTAATTTTGGCAAATTTGCACTTGTGCCTAACATGTTTTAATTATTCCCCTGATAACATGTGATACTTGTCATTCTGAGTCTGGCTTACTTATCTCAACATGATGATCTCTAGAGACATCCTTTCCTGCAGATGATAATCATTCATGTTAATAGCTGAATAATACTTCATTGCATATCTATATCTGCATCTACACATACATATTTATCCATTTGTCTAGGTTAGCTAGGCTCTTTTCAAAATTTTCTTTTTCTCTTTTTACTTTTTTTTTGACAGAGTCTCAATCTATCGTTCAGACTGATCCTGAATTCATGGTGTGGCCCACGCTGACCTTAAACTCACGGCAATCCTCCTCCCTCAGCCTCCCAAGTGCTAGGATTACAGGCATGCACCCCACGCCCAGCTCAGAATTGTTTTTCTTAGGATAAACTGTACCTTTTTTTGTGATATAATGATTTTTGGTCTCTTGTCTGGGATCGAGACCTACTAAATAAATGTATTAGGAGATGTAATTAAAAAGATCCTTAAGACAGGTCCTGTAGAGTGGTTTCCAACCTCTAGATCTGACATGGCTAGGCAATCTTACTGATTTTTCCTCCAAAACCTTCCGTTAAAAAGAGGATCAGCTCAGTGGTTAAAGTGCTTTCCTAGCAAACGCTAAGACGAGCACTAAATACCCGAATTCAGTTTTCCAGCACTGCATAAACTGGGCATGGTGGCACACATCTGTAATCTCAGGACTTGGGAGGCTGAGGCAGGAGGACTGCCTGGGCTCCACAGTGAGGTCAGGACCAGCCTGGGCTACAGAGTGAGACCCTGTCTCAAAGAACAAAAAGAAAGAGAAAGAAAGAAAGAGAGAGAGAGAGAGAGAGAGAGAGAGAGAGAGAGAGAGAGAAAGGAAGGAAGGAAGGAAGGAAGGGAGGGAGGGAGGGAGGGAGGGAGGGAGGATCATGACCATGACCCCTCATTGGTCAGCTGTTTTATTAGTTAGCTGTTTTATTAGGGTTATTATAATAAATCACTATGAATTTAGGACAGCAGAATTTGTTATATTTCTGTGCGAAGTTTGAAATAAAGCAGGGCCTGGTTCTTCTGAGAAGCTGCTGAAGGGGAGAAATCAGATCAAGTACTCCCATGACCTCAGTTTCAGTAGTTTTCTAGAATGACCTAGAATGTGAAGTGTTGTACTTACATTAAAGTTTTATTATAAAGAATGTATTTCAAATTACCCAAATGGAAGAGTTTACTCATGGAACAGGGTAGGGTGTGGAGGTTCCTGGATCTCTCTTCAGGATCACCACCTCCCAGCAAATCACCCTATAGGTTGAGGTGTTCTTGAAATCTTGTCATTCAAAAGTGTTCTTCAAAGTTTCATCACACTGATACAACTGATTATATCATTGATTACTGGTGAATTCAATCTCCAGTTCCCATCATCTCCACACAGTGCTGAAGTGGAGATTGGAAAGGCCCAACCCCCTAAGTATGTCCAGCTCTTCCTCAGAAGTTCTGGAAGGGTGCACCTTCAATCACCTCGGTAGCATAAACTTAAGAATAGGGGAAATGTGCTCATGACAAATAACAGAAGACACCTGTGACACTCAAGAAGTCCCAAGGGTTCTAGGAGTTTTGTGCCTGGGACGCAATCCAAAGCAAAGACTAAATACACACTATACATTTTATTATGACACAGAACCCATCTACTCCTTGATATAGATATGAGTATAAAAGGCCATGACAAACAGAGATCTTAGATGTTATTCAAAATTTTCGTTTTCCAGAAAGTTCAAGTTTCCAACTCAAAAAAAGAATGAATAAATAAACACCTCTCTAGGGCATATTAAAATATTTACCAGCATAATAAGGAAAACATGATACAAAAAAGTATCCAGAGTATTTGAAATAAAAAATCAAAAACATTTAAATGTTCTGCATCTTGAGAATTAAGGAAGGGGAATCAGAAAATGTTTATTTTATATCTTTATGGTGTAAGTGGACCCAAGGCATTCATAAAATCAGGCATTCACCTATGAAGTAGGTGAAATATATATCATAGGTCAGTAGAACTAAAATTCCAGAGGTTTGGGCCCCTGAGTGATTGGTTCTGTCACTTTAGGGCCTGTATCGTCCACCATGATGGCAGTGGGTGGCAAAGCTGATCAAGACAAGGAAGAAGGTGAAAGAGGAAGAGGCCAGCCTCACGCTACCCTTCAGGGACATGTCGTAATGATCCAAGCCTTATGCTAGATTCAGAGAGTTATGCCACCTGCCAGCAGTGCCAGCCTGAGCTCTAATCCTATGACACATGGGACTTGGTGGACACCCCAGATTCGAACTGTACCAGTAGTGAAGCATGTTTTGAAAAATGTCACAGAGACACATAGAATAAATAATTTATGTTCACAAATTTATTTGATTAACACTGAAGGCCGGGAAATGTCAATAGTATTTCAAAGAAAAGTTGTAATATCCTCTCTCCAGCAAATCTGTCTTTGCTCGAGTAAAGGTGGCGAGAGCAATGCCAAGGAGTGCACTGGATCAAATCCTGTGAGTATGATGCCATTCTCTTTCATCTCAGGGGCCTTTCATGATCAATTTGTGTAAAATGCCCACACTTTTATCATGCTTTATTCCTCTTCAGGGCATTTACCATCGGAATGTGCCCATAGCTGTGCATGCACTTAATGTTCTTATTAATTTTTTCTCTCCCCATGAGAATAAACGCACCAAAGTATAGGAAATTCATTTTGTTCTTCCTGCATTACACACACACCCCCCCAAAAAAAAACCCTGGGAAATGGCATGATTTTAAAATACAATTTTAAATAGCCTGTATTTTCTAAACTTAATATATTTTAAATTATTAAAGAAAAAAAGCAAATAAAAATCTGTTCATTTTTAAATTAAATAAGTGTTAAAAGTGCAGTTATGTAAATTCACACTGGAAATTTAATAAAATTGACTAGAACCAAAGCTGATAATTTTCAGAGGCAAAGAACTGTGAGGGCTGGAAGAATAGTACAGTGGTTAGAGGACTTGCCTAGCAAGTGCAAGACCCTGAATTCAATTCCCCAGCATAAGTGTGGTGGTACACACCTATAATCTCAGCACTCTGAAGGCTGAGACAGGAGAATTGCCCTGAATTTTTCCGAACCAGCCCAGAATAAGACTCTGTTTCAAAAAAAGGGAAAAAAGAAAAAGAACTATGATAGCTGGGAATGGGCGTGGTGGTGCATAACTGTAATCTCAGGACCCTTAGAGGCTGAGGCAGGAAGACTGCAAATTCAAGCTCAGGCTAGGCTACTTAGCAATTTAGAGAAATTGTCTCAAAAAATAAATCTAAAGGAATGGAGAATAAATAGAATATAGGTGTGCCAACGCCCGAGTTCAATCTCCATTGTTGCCACCAATAAAACATAGCTGTGCTCAATTTAGTCATACTGCTTAGTTAAAATATAATGATTTCAACAATGTAAATACATGTTAGACTAGAGTGATACAATAAGAAGATACCTAATCAATCCCATTCTAGCTATATTTTTTTCTGATATGACAGTTTGCCATAGAGCCCTTCTCTGAGAATATGTGAAATAGTTCTGAGGTATCCTGCACTCTTGGTCCCTCTTACTACTTTGTTTTCTTTCTCTTTTTAAATCTCCTTTTGACATAGTGTATATACTTGTGTTTATATTTTTTATCGGTCTTCTTCAATAAATGCAAAGCCAAGCATAGAGGCTTAATCCCAGCATTCTGGGAGCTTGAGGA